>CAHIKZ030001471.1:307500-780480 GCA_903632075.3 Acanthosepion pharaonis | reverse complement strand
AAGAAATTGAGGATTAGGCCACTCCAGCCCAGTCATGTGAGGATTGAACTTAGCATGGCATAAGGCCATGTGAATGGCGCATCAACTGATAAACAAACATTTTTGTAGTCATAGTTTTAGGATCAGCTTTCTACTTATTGCTTTACACATTTTGTCAAAGGGTACTTTAACAAAATGATATTAACAGCATTTAAAATTAAATCCCTGTACTAAGTTGATATTTTCTTGTATGTATTGCATGTATATAAAAGCTCTGTATTCAGTCACACTGCTTGCATGGATTTCTATAATTCTCTGTCACCATCCAATTGTTCATTATATTCAGCAGGTCAGCGGGATTACAGTTATGTCATTCCCAAATCTACTTATAGGTCTTGGCTTGTTACCCTCTGCTAGCTCGTTCTTTTGTAGGTTCCCACAAAAGAACTTCACTAATAATTTCATCTTCAGCTCTCCAGCCCTGCAAATCTGAATCTACACTTTTTGATGGTGTTTGATACTGAAAGAATGTGCCCATATAATTGCTCATTGGTCAGACAATCTCTCTAAGTGGCATTCAAAGATACACTTAGCATATGAATGTAGGCACCATCCAATCTTCTTTCCAGTTTTGAGGTAAGGGTTGATGCCATATAATAGCTATACAATAGAATAGAGGTAACAATTGCTTGAAAGAGGCTTCTTTTCATGTTGTCTGGTAGTCTAGATTTCCATATAAAAGATAACTTATTGACTGAACCCCAGGCTTTTCCAATGCATGTGTTTACTACTTTTACAGCTAAACATTTTAGTACCTAGATAAGTAAATTCTTCTACACAGTTGAGAAGTGTACCAAATACTGTTTTGATAGTTCCATTTTTATTTAAGCTTATGTATTCTGTTTTACCTGAGTTAATATGGAGACTGATAACTGAATATTCAAGACTATGGAGAAGAGTTTCTGCTTGGTTTATTAGATTGGAGAGAAGCTTTAAATCATTTGTGTCATCTGTGATTTTTGTGGCAGGGTATCTATTACTATATCATGAAAGTAGTGTAAAACCATTGCCTTTAATGGTATTGAAAGAGGTTCTGAGAATGGAATTCAAGCAAATGATGAAGACATAGGGTGCTAAAGTGACACCCTGTAGCACACCTGCAACAATTTCAAAGATCACCATTGAATAAGTTTTTTGTAGAACATCTTAATGTCTTTTACTGTTTCATTTGGTATATCATAGACTAACAATATTTCTTCCATCTTACCTCTATGAATCAAATCAAAGGCTTTGAAGAAATCAACAAATAGTAGAACAACATTTAGATTTTTAGCTTTAACGAATTCTGTGAATGGTTAAAATTTAATTGGAATTTAATTATTATTTAATTATCCTCTTCAAAAGCCATTTTCATTTTTTCTCAATACCTTTTCAATTTCTGGACATATGCATTTAAGCAACATAAAGTTATAAATTTGTGCAGTTATTGCTATAAGGGTTATAGCCCTGTAGACTCCCCTTTTAGTGTCACAGCCCCATTTCACTGAGTATTGCTGCTGTGTTTCTTATAGATTGGTTGTCAACCAAGGCTAAAGAGTACAATCTTCCCAACTATTTAGCCTATAGAAGGGGAGAAGAAATGGAGTCATATGTTTCCAAGTATTTGTGCAAAAGCAAATACAACCACTCCAACTGAAATTTGAACTCAGCATGACTCTCCTACTTTCTGTACTGATAACTACTACACTACGCATGCACTTTAATATCATTGAAAAATATTTCTTTGTTATACAGCTGGAATACATCTTTTTAAGTCATCATTTAATGCTGTAAGGAAAAATATTTCTTTGAAATAGTCATCAGGTCTCATTTTGGGTGAAGAGTTATATGATTGCAAGATCTTCTTTTCTGAAATCTTTTTTTACAGTTGATAAATATAAAGCAATAAAAATAGATAAAACTCCTGTAATAGGAATGGACAGATTGTGTAACAGATATTGGTACAGAAATTGGAATCAGCAAGCTGCATTCAAATTCCAGGCTAGTCTGCTGCATTCATTTTTGCACAAATGCCCTCTGAAAAGACATGAATCTATCTCTTCTCCCTAAAGATATTGGCTAAATAACAGGATAGACTGGGCTAGCTAGCCTTGATTGACAACCAGTTTAATAGAAAAAAAAACTCTGAATTCCAAACCACAAGGATGCTACATCACTATCTTTTCCAAGAATACATGGCAACTCACATATAATAAAGAAAAGGAATCTGTGGAGAGTCATGATTGTCTATGTTCTGAAGGGACCCAGCATGTAAAAAAAGCAAAAGACTAAAAATAATTAGTCAAACAAAATATAAATTGCTATCTAAATATTTACACTATTTACATTGTTTGGACTGTTGTCCTCATCTTTGTTATATTCATAACGTTTTGACTATTGTACACTCCAGCCTTCTTCAGGTGATATATGTTGGAATTTCAAACTGAATCCTTTATTTCAATTTGGGTAGATTGTTCTAGTTCTACATGCCATGCCTTTTCTGGATATCTCAGTTTCAGTTATTTCCCTTTAGTAATTCAACTCACAAAGTTTTTGTTCATCTCTGCTGTGGCCAAAACACACAACTCTTTAGCTCAAATCACTGGATTACTTCAACCAGCGCTTTTATCGAGTAAGCCATGTGTCAAAAAAATTGAATACATTGCCACTACCCTTTCTGTAAAAGTGGGCAAACAACAATCAAAGCAACTACTTTGAAGGAGATGGTGGAAACTACTTGTTAGTAATATTTTATGTCCATTGATTAAACTTTTAGGTAGCACCTTGTATATGAATTTTATTAAGGACAAAAAAAAACATTTATTTTACAATCTGGTTGAAGAAGTTAACTGTTGTTATTATCATTATTAATATTCAACAACAACAAGGAGTGTTTTCTATAGTGAGATAACCTTTTCAACCTAACTGGAGTGAATGTGTTTCTCATTCAACATTTTGTGCTTGTATTAAGGTTAGATCGCTGCAATAAATTCTAATCAGCCTTATTTTCTCTAACTGAAACTTTTATCTATACCATTATAATCATCACTTGTTGTCAATTAATTCACTCAAACTATACATCTTCCATAAAAAAAGAAAGAAAATTTTATGCTAGCTAGATGCTATTTCATAAATTGACAAAATGTAAACATGACTTGTGTTGGCATCAATTTGCCTGCCTATAATCAATTTTGCCCCAGGTAACAGAGCAAAATTAATTGCAGTCTGAGATAACTCATGAAAAAAATCTTGGAAATAATTTTCTTTTTTTCTCTCATCTTAACTGATTTTATTAAAGTATGGCATTCTATTAATTTTCAGTATCAATATTTACAGTTGAAAGTTCACAAATTGTCTGCATTTATTATTTCTGCTATGCAAGGATTTCCCAACAAGTTCTACAAAACTATGGCTGCTTCAACAAAATGACAGAAAAAAAATGTAAAATTTATTCTTTTGCCTGATTATTAACCCAGCCACATTCTGACCCTACACTAGGGCTTTGTTGAAAATGGTGCAACATGTTGAAACATGAACTAAAGAATTCATTGCATTTCTCCAAGCAACAAAGTCAGTAATGAATGGTCAGTCTTTTTTAAAAGATCTACCAAAAGTATTGGTTGCAATTTATGAATAATGTCAAAGAAATAGCTTCAACTTCATAATTTCAGGAGGAGATTGTTTTTGCAAGGAGACTGAAAAACTCAGGTAGTTTATAAATCCATTTTTGTTGTTTATTCACACTAGATAAAAAGATGGACTTAACACTATTTATTAAAATGATAAATTACACAAAATGAAAAAAAATATACATTTTAGAAATTCACTGATAAAAATAATGTCTTACTGTTTTTTTATAATATTGAGTCAGAAAAAAGTCTGTAGCATTTTTAAGTGAATTTCAAAGACAATATTTAGATATCTGTCTATATTTCTGAGATGAGGTATTATGTACACTATTTACATTATTCGGACTATTGTCATCATCTTTGTTGCCATTTTTATTACAACACTTCGGCGGTTGTACGCTCCGGCTTTCTTCAGGTGGTTAGAATGTCAAACTGAACCCTTTATTTCACTTACTGGGGTAGACTGTTCTAGTTCCACGTGCCAGGTTAAATGGATGTCAGTTATCAGTTATCTCCAGTTAATTACCCTCTGAAAGTTCTCCACTGCTTTAACTGGCAGTGAGCAAAATAAAGGGTTCAGTTTGACATTCCAACCACCTGAAGAAGGCTGGAGCATACAACGGCTGAAACATTGTAATAAATATGGCGACAAAGATGAGGACAATAGTCCGAATAATGTAAATAATATTTAGATATTTGTATATAGGTTTGTTCAACCACATTTGTACTATTTTGTTCCCTAGCTTTCACCATCTTTGAAGCAGCTTCATGATTCCATCCTCCTTGAACTTGGTATCTTTCTGGGGGATTAACTTTTCTAATTGGGTTTTTTGGCTTCCAGAGAAAATAAATCAAAATAAGTGATAATATGAAAGTGTAAGGTCAAGTGAGTATGGCAAGCCAGGTTGCACCATTTCCTGTTGAGTCTTCAAAGAGATGATGTTTGGCATTGTACTGATGGAAGATGACATGGTCAATACTGAACACTTTTCATTAATTGCTGTCTTTAATTAATCCAACTGAGAACACTACTTGTCTTTTGTGACAAAGAATACCATTTGTAATATGACAGATCATATGAATATTGTCAATATTAACACTGCATGGTGACTGTCAGTTTCCTTCCTCTAGTGATCTCCAGAGCTTTTGTCACTACTCCTTTTGTGGACTCTATATAAAGGCTACTGGAAGATTAAAAGAATGAAAGAGGAAACAAGCTTTTCCCAGTTCTTTTGTTTATGGCAGATACTTTATGTTACTTACAGTCATGACCTTTAGTTTAGTTTATTTATCTATATATTTCCTTTATTTATTTGCTTTGTTTATTTTGTTTGGTTGCCAGTTTTGGTATTTGAAATAAAGTTTATTAGATTTAGGTTATGGGATTTTATATAGATTTTTGAGTCATTATGTGGTTGTAGGTAGTGTCGAAGGAATTTGTTTTTGTGTCTGCTTTGGGGAATAATGTCAGATATTATCTTTAGGTTTACCTTCTGGAAATGTAATTGTTACATTGTTTGGAGGTGTTACTGACAGCACTGTTTTTTTTATTTTCTTGTTATTTTTTATGTGTATTTTGGTTTGTGTTTTTTGAGTATCCATATATTTTGAGATAGTTGTGATATTTACATTTTTTTGCTGCTAAATAATATTTTATATGAATAGCTTTTCAGTTCCCAGGCATGTTCCATTATAACAATAAATTTTTTCCTGGCAGTCTTCATGTAATCTTGATTCCTATGTCAACAATGTTTATATCTACAAATGCTTTGTCTCCAATATTGAGCACCTTTCTCCTTGACACAAAGGCTCACTTCTCAATCCAGCCCTCTTTCTACTTTACATATATGATCTTACCTAAGAGTATATGCCAATCAGTTTTGGATATACATGCTGATTATACAATTCTATATAGGTGCACCTCCAAAACTCTAGATAACCAGTATTTGGCAGCTAATTTCTCCTCTGAACTTAACAGTTCAGTTGGGAAAAAATGTATGGTCACATTCAGTGCCTTGAAAACTAAACTAGTGATGTTTCATCATCACCAAATGGACCTTGAATTTTCACCCATCATGATATTCTAGCATACATATGCATGGCTTTTGGGATTTATATCTGGGGAAATCTTCCAGTAGTAAGGGAATTGTTTCTCAAGTCCCTTAATGATTCTTTCATGTGCTTTCAACTTTTATTATTTTGCACTGTTAGCTATCTCTTTTTCCTTTATCATGCTCCTTCCTCTCAGGACTGTAATATATTAGACAAAATTTCTGACAATATAGAAATGACTCTCTCTCTCTACATCCATCTGCAAACATGTTTGTGTTTGATGATTTTAATGCTCATCATGTCAAGTGGCTTAAACACTCTAATGTTACTGATGTAGCTATAATTCAGATTTTGAATTTTTTCTATTGTCTCCTAGTCAAATAGTGGATTTTCCTACTCATTTACTTAATAAATATGATCAGCATGATTCTTTACTCAATTTGTTTGTTTCCTTTTCTCCATGCTCCTTCTGAGCATCACAACTCTGCCCTCTTGGCAAATTGGATCATGCAGTAGTTTTTATTGATATTTCTTTAGTGTCATCTATTAGACCAGAATCTCCTATCCACAAGACATCTTTCTTTTATCAGCGGACCAATTGGAATTCATTTTGTGATTTTTCATCAAGATGTCCATTAGACTGAGATTCTTAACCCTCCTATTGAGAATTGTGCAACAGAAGTTTCTTCTTGGGTCAATGCCAGCATTGATGTTTTTGTTTCTTCTTGGAAATACCAAGTGAAACCACAATCTTCTCGTTGGTTTAAACTGGTCTGTTCTGCCACTATAACCCACAGGAATCACTTCTTCAAGATGTTCCAGCTGGTATCCCTGCAATAGTCCTTAAGAAATGTACTCACAAACAAGATTCTGTTTTCTCTAAACTGTACAATAAGTTCATCACTGCTTCTTGCTTTCACACTTGTTGGAAATACTCTTCTGTTGTTCTTGTCTTAGGGGAACCATCTGATCTCTCTAACTACCAGTCTATTAGTATTCTACTTCTTTTTGGCAAAGTTCTAGAGGCTCTGATTCACTCTGAATTAGTTAAGCATCTTACCTCAAAGGGTCTTCTTTCAGATAAGCAATATAACTTGCCCTTCTCTAGGTTAAATGCTGATTTGTTAACAGTTATTGTTAAGAATGATGAAGCTCAGGTTATCGCTTTTGATATGTCTAGGCATCTGACATGGTTTGGAATATTTCTGAACTGATTCAATCTTTCTTATCAAAATGAAAGTTGTCTTGAATGGCTAATTTTCTAGACCTTTTTGCATTAATGCACAAGTCCCCCAGGACCCTATCCTTGAACCCATGTTGTACTTAATTTTCATCAACAACCTTCACATGCTCAACTCAGTACCTATAGTGATGATGCAACCTTTTATTCCTGTCTTAATACTAAGTTCAATTAGGTGAAATTGGCAGTTGTTTATGTTGTTAACTGGTACAAGGAATGGCTTATTAATTTGAATGCCAAAACAAAACTGCTTTCTTTTAATCATCCAGAAGAACATGTTCTACCTTCCACCAATATGGCTGATGTTAACCTCCAGGAGAGTGAGTTCATTGTGGCTTCTTGGGCTAACATTTTTCACTGACATGAATTGGAAAGATTATATCAAATCAGTTGCTAGGAAAGTTGGATCCCTGTGTCATGCTAGAGAATTTTTCTCAACAGAATCTATCTTAGATATTCATAAGTCTACCATTTCCTCTCCTTTGAATACTTTCTGAATACTGCTGCAACTATTTATTTAGGAAAATGAAACAAGTTGGCGAGAATGGAGAGAAGAGCAGATGTCAACTCGATTTGAGGTTGTTTTCAGACAATTCATGAGGCACCCATTTTCCAAGTTTAGGAACTTTTCCAAGTTGTTGAAGATGACGATGAACAGTTGTATGGTTTGAACTGAGAACCACTGCCAATTCCTCAACTGATAAAGCAGGATTTTCTTCAAGGGCTGCTTCAAGAAGCTTTTCATCAAACTCAACTGGACGTCTGGTTTGATCTTCATCTTCAAGGGTGAAATCTCCACCTCTGAATTTTGCAAACCATCTTCTGCAAGTTCTTTCATTCACACATTCCTCTCCATAAACTGAGTGAATGTTTCTAGCCGCTTCAGCTGCTGAGTTTCCTTTCTTGAACTCAAAGCATTATGTGCCTCAAATGATTCTTGGCTACTTTCCATGTTAGCAGGGTTTTAATCAAACAAAATTTAATTTTATTGTTCTCCGAAATAAAATTTGATCAGTTTAAATGCATCTAAACATAAAAATAATGTTTAGCTCCATTAGACATTATAAAATACTCTTTAAATTTCGTTCATTTTAAAATAAAAAAGGTAAAATTCGGACAGAACTTATGGGATGACCTGATATATATTTTAAATATATATCATTCTATATCAATCTCTCCCGAATTAAAAATTTTTTTTTTTTTCAAGATTCTTATTTGTCCTAAAATAAAACTTTCTTTATTATATTAAATTAAAAAAATTTGAAAAATTTTCTCAAAAACTTTAAATATAAACTTCAATTTTTATATATTATATTCTCGCCATCCTTCTGAAACCAAAAAAATGTTATTTAAAAAGATCTTCTTCATTTAAAAAAACTAAATTCAAAAACGAAAATTGACTGCCATGTTCTATGAAATTATTGAATGAAAAGTTCAAATAAAATTTCTTTGTTTCTAATAAAAAAAAAATTTGATTGTAATTAAAATAAATTTTTTTTTGTAGGATCTTTTTGGTATCCTTAAAAGTATTCAGATTTCAAATAAATCATTATTTTATAATGTTTTTTCTTTAAAATTCTTTAATGTTTAAATTAAAATTTTAAAAAAAAAAATAAATCTGTTCAATTAACTCTAACATAAAATTTCAGCATGTTGGGCTGTTCTTTTCTGTGAAAAAATGAATTCTGTTTTCTTCAAAAAAGATGTTTAAAACTTCTCAATTTTCTTCATTTAAATTCTGTAAAGAAATTCTTGTAATTTCCTTTTTCTATACTATTTAATATTAACATGATATAAAAAAATATATATAAAATATTTGAAATTGTGGCTTTTAAATGAATTTTTTAAAAAAGACATAAAATTTTCAAAAAATTGCCTCACTGTATATATTGTTATAAGTCCATTGAAAAAATAAAATTTTAAAATGGAAAAATTTTTTTTTTATCAAAAAAAATTTGTTATTTAAATAAAAAAAAGAAAATTTTTCGTTGATTTATATTATTTTTTAAATAGGAAAATTTGAAAATTTTCTCAAAATAAATTACGTTTATGAAAAAATATTCTTTAATAGAATAATATTTTTTTCAGATTAAAAGTTCTTTCAGATATAATCAGTTGAAATTCTAGATTTTTTTTGTCAATTTTATAAGTGGGATGAAAATATGAATGTTGATTCATTTTTTATTTAGAAAATTATGAATTCTAATTGAAAATTTGAATGGGAGCTTAATTTTTAAAATTTTTTATTTTGAATTTAATTTTATTAATATTCTATATAATACAGAAAATTATAAATATATTTTCCACTATATATATATATTTAAAGTTTTTTTCATGTTTAAAAGAAAATAATTTTAAAGATTAATTATAAAAAATTTGAATGTTATTTTCAATAAAATGAAAACACAAAAAAATGTTTTTGAAAAATTTAAATAAGAATTTTTTATATTTATTTTTTTTTCTATGGAATTTTAAAATGTCTCACATTATTCCAAAAAATTTATTTTTTAAAACACTGGATCTCATAGAATGAAAATTTATTTTAAAATTAATTTTGGTAATGAAATATATAATATTGATTATAATGAATTAATTATCTTTTAAAAAAAATTTAAAAAAAGAGACAAATGAACTTAATATATCTCGTTTCTCCTCATCTTAAATTATTGCAATATTAATTATGTTTTATTATTTATTTATAATATTCGGATTATCTATTATATATTATTTCTTTATATTTATATATATATCATACTTCTAATTTATATTTTAGCAAAATTCTTCATTGGATAATGGAAACTTTTAAACCGAACCCATTTATTATGTTCTTTCATAGGGTAATCCATTTTTATATGCCATGTATTTTACCAAATATTAGTTATTTCTTTTGTAAATCTTTTTCAACCAAAAAAAAATTAAAATCTTTCTTGGCCCAAAAATTAAAAATGTATTATATCAAATTTTTTCCATTTGAATAACGTTAAAAATCTTTTAAATTTTAAAATAAAGAAATCAATTAAAGGAAAAAAAATTAATAACTCATTTAAATAATCAAAATAATTTTTTTTTATATAATTTTTTTTTTTGTTCTTTCGAACATTTCAAGTTTATTTATATAAAAATAATCTTTGAAATAATATAAATTTTCAAGTTATAAACAAAAAACAATTTCAATGTTGTTTGATAATTTTAATTATATTGTTATATAATATATATGATTTATATAAAATTCAAAATTTAAAAGAAAAGGTTATTTATGAAAAATTTTGATGACATTGTCTTTGTCTCTCATTTTTCTTAAAAATGTTTAAGATAAATAGACTGTTAAATTAAAAAATAATAAAATTTTTTAATTTATTTTAAATTTATAAACTTTACAGTTTTTTGAAATCTTTTTGATATATTTATAAAAATACAAAAATCAGATGAAAAAAAATAAACTTAAATATTTTTCAAATGAATAAAAAATTCAAATAAATAAAATTTAAATTTTTATAAATTTATTTTATTTAAAAATATTCTTTTTTTTTATCAAAAATCAACAACATTTTATATTTTTATATTCCTTATATTAATTGATTTCTTATTTAATTTTATAAATAATAAAAAACATTAAAAAATTGATTTCAATTTTTTTTTCTTATAAATGCTAAAAAATTTATTTATTTAAATATTTAAATTGTTTCATTATCTTTTAAATTGGAGGTAAACAATCATTAAAAAATCCATTTATTCAATGCTGATATAAAAAAATAAAAAAAAAATTGTTCTTTGATTAACAGATCACTATGTAAATTTATATGAATTTCAACTATGAAGATATATGAAAAAATATAAAATTTTTTGATAATATTTTAAAATCATCTTTATAATTTCATATTTATCTCATAAAGTTTACTGTTCATCTGCATAAGTGAAATAATATAGAAAGACACTTCACTAACAATTTGCAATTTTTAAAATAAAAAAAGAATTTGTTTAAACAAAATAGTTTTTTAAAAAAATGAACCATAATATTTGGCAAATATCAAAATAATTTTTCTTCTTTAAAATTTATTTAATTGATCCATACAATAATCTAATCTTTTATTATATAAAATTATTTTTCTTAATTCTTTCTTTTTAAAATTTGAAACCTGTTTGATTAATTAGATAAAAATTTATTTCAAAATATTATCTTCAAAATGGATACTAATTTAACATACAAAAAGAACTATCTTGAAATTTAATTAAATTTTTCTATTAATATTATTTATATATAAATTTATAATTTTATAATGTAAAAATGTCAAATATCTTTTCCAACAAACAATTTAAAAGTTTAGATGATAAAATAAATAAAAAAATCGAAAGAACAATAGGAATAAATAAAACCATATATTCAAATTTAAATATAAAATAATATCTTTTAAAATCAATAAAAGAAGTTTTTTTATAAACATCATTAGAAACTATTTCAGAATAGCATATCCATAAATTCTATTATATACCATAATATGAAATTTCAATTGAGAATATTGACATATATCCCAATATTCATAAATTGTTTTACTTTAATTATTTTTATATATATAATATATTAAAATATTATATATAGATATATATTATTAATTTATATTAAACAATATATTTTCATTATATTCTAATCCTTATAAAAAATTACCATTTGTTTCAAACCAACTTCCGTTTTGTTTTTTTTCATTTAGTAACCTTTAATATAATATTTCAACATTTATAAATTCTAACTTTTTAAAAAATTTTAGACAGGAAAATGAGTCATATAAAACTGAAATCTTTTTTTTATATCTTATTGGATAAAAAAATTTAAATATATAAAAATTATTTTTTTGTTTTCTACCTAGGATAAAATAGAATCTGAAACAAAAATCATTTTATATGGGGGTTTAAAAAACATTCTCCTAGAATGGTTTAAAAATAGATATATATGTTACAGTCTCTTGTGTGAAAGATTTTTTAGCTAAAATTAAAAAGAAATGAATCATAATTTTCAAAAAAGAATTTTTTGCATAAATGAATGTAATGAAATTGACTTTTATTTGAACTTGGCTTTTTTAATTATTTTCAATTTTACTTGCAATTTTGCCATTCTTTCATAAAATATTTCAGTGATTATTCTAATTTAAGAAAAAAAAAAAATATTAATTTTTTTCCAATTTATTTATATCCAGATAATCCGTCTTTTATCTTAGAAATCAAATTTTTTTAAAACAAACTTCATTTTTATTCTTGTATATAAAAAACATAATGACTTATCATTTTATATTTGAATTGTGAATGTTTATCTTTTAATTCTAATCTTCATATTATCTTTAAAATAAAGTTATCATTTTTTAAATATTAATCAAAATTTCGTTTTTTTTGATTTTTTGAAATTTAATTATGTTTAAAAAAGAAATTAAACATTTTGAAAGATAAATTCCTGGCATTGATTTTCGTGTACTGTAAGATGATTTAAATGGTTGAAAAGATTTGACAAAGTACACAAAAAATTGGGATATTATTTTTGCCAAAAGTTCAAAAATTTTTTAAATTTTAAATTTTTTTGAATTCTATTTCTCTTGTAAATGTTTTTTTTAAATATTCTTGGCTTTTATTTTCCATGTTGTTGTAAATGGTTTGATTGGAGTTTGAATAAAAAAAAAAAAAAATTTATGATTTAAACTGTAAAATCAAAATAAAATTTTTGTGTTTTTTAATTAAACTGCATTTTTAAGAAGAATTTAATTTTCATCTGAATTTTGGGGATGAAGAATTATATTATTTACACCATTGTATAAATTAATTGAAACAAAATGAATAATTCCGTTATTATTTACTTTTTTTTCATATTTTTCCAATGAAACATGACCCAGTGCACATGTTAGTACTTCGTATGTCCATTCCACAAAGTCGTTCCTTGCAGATTGACCACAGATTCTCGATTGGATTTAAATCAGGAGAGTTTCCAGGCCAGTCTATAGTACTTTGATTTGCTCACTGGTAAGGCTTGCCAGTGTGTTCATGCAGCATTACAATTTTCATACACTTCCTTGGAGTAATGTCCATCGCAGACAATGGCCGTAGGACAACTAATCGACAGTCGAGACAATAGTGTCTGGGCATGATAAAAATCTGATGCAATCACAGATGATGCAATATTTTTCAAGACCAAATAAATTTCATCATACACTCCAAAAATAGATTCATATTACAGCACACCATTGGAAATAACCTAATCTGAGGAAAAACTAGAAATCGATTACACCCTGTCACTCCCGTGTGTCTAAAACTGACTGTAAAGAAAGGAAACTAAATTGGTTGTTTCAATTAATTTGCACAAGGTGTAAGTAGATTTTTCTTGTCTAGTAAATTTAACAAACCTCTTTGTTTTAGTTTACAGTTTTTTCTTGAAAAAAAAAAATCTCTATGTAAAGTATGTTACTGGAAAATAAAAATTTTCTGGAACTTAAAATGGATTTAAATTTTTGCTTGAGAAATGGGTAATATCAGTGACAGATTAAAATTTTAATTTTCATTTCATTGCATTTTTTAAAAAATATCATGAGGTATTCATTTGGATCTTCATCAATTTTACAGTGTGAGGTTTGAAAATGTATAATTATTTGGGAAAAGAAAATTTCAAATCATATTCCTCTTGATTCAACAAATTATAAAGATTGACAATACAATAATCAGATTCCACATTATATCACCAAATAATTTTATATAAATATTTGTTGAACAAACAAATCTTGTCCTTGTAAATGTATATTCTTTCTTCTATCACAATCCCTTCTGCATTTCTGAACAATTTACTTGTGTATATAAATTTTGAACCAAGTTATAATGAAATATTTATTTGGAACTACATTGAAATTTATCAAGTGGCGTACCATTATTGAACTAAAATCTTAAATAAACCCTTCTTCTGATCTAAAGATTTGAAAATATAATTTTTTTTAAATTATCCTTTAATATGAAATTGTGTTTTAAACTGATTTTGTTTTTCAAAAATTTTCATCCATAATTTTTCTTTTGGATTAAAAAAAATTTTCCCTTTTTTTTATGAAAATGTTCTTCTGAATGTTCAAGTGCAGAAATTTCAAATATTTATTCTTGCATGTTTCTTTGTGATAATAATTCAAATTGAATGTTAAAATATCCATAATAATCTGATTTAAGATTAAAATTGTCAAAAAATTATTTGAAGAACCCATGAACAATTAAATATGAAATAAATTAAATATAAAGTTTCTTATAATAGTTAATAAATAAATGATTTTTATTAAGAAACATTTAAAAACAAATAAAATTTTTAAACAGTCCTTTATGTTAAAAAGAATCTTTCAAAAAAATTTATAAATGATTCATTTCCAAAAAAAAAAGGTTTTATAGAATAATGTTCTTAATTTTTAAAATAAATTAATTGATTTTCTGATTACTGTAAAATTTTTATAAAAAAAACTTTGAAATTATTTTTTCCTGGATTATTTTCATTTTATCTTTTGGGAATTAAATCTCCTAATTTTAAGTTGATTGTTAAAAAAAAAGTTTATTTTAATGAAAAAAAATTTCTTAAATAATTTTATACTCATATCTTTTTTTATAACTTAAAAATATTAAAAAATTTTCATTTAAATTTATAGGAAAATTCATTAAAATATTTATATCAAATTTAAAATAACTGTAATCTTCTTTTTTTTGTCTGAAATGGTAAAAGATATGTGCAAAATGTTGCCTTCCAAAATTGGTTTGGCTAATAACTGCAAACTGAATTTGTTAGATTCATAAAAAACATAATAATAATAAATAAAAGCACATATCAGTTTCCTCCTTCCTATGTCAGTGAATGTTAAATGACAATTCTAAATTAAATGGCAACCAGAAAAGTTTTCCTAATGGATTTGAATTGTTAATCCATGGAGAAGGTATATGAACAAAGTTCTTATAAAATTTCTCAAATTCAAATTTTATGGTAAATACTGAACATTTTATAAAAGAAATTTGAAGAAATCCATTTTGGGCATCTATAAAATGTTAAAAAGGATCTTTTTTAAAATTCTGATTCCAAAAAAGGTTAAAGCCATATTAAACACAAGATTTTTTTATAAATATTTGAACTATTCTCACCTACCCAGTAAAAGAGAATAAATGGATGATTGAAAACAGTTGTTTTCAAGAAACAAGATGTTGATTGAGAAAAAAATTAATAAAAAGATTATAAAGGGCAGGAAATTGTCGAGGGAAGGATGAAACAAATGCTGATCAAGGAACATGGCATTTAGAAGAAAGATTCAACAATTTTAAATCTCCATATTTAAATATACAATTATCATAGCCTTGTAAATCACTTTATTTGTAACAATATTTCCAGGATACTGTTGCTTCATTGAGTTTTTTTAAATAAAGTATTTGAGTTAAAACAGAGTATATATTTTTATAATATTGAATTGTAATTTTTCATTGTTATTAAATTTATTTTTTGAAACAGGTTAGGAAAATGAATTTATATTTAAATGGAAATTTAAAATTTTGAAGGTTGATGCAAATTCAAGGAGAAAAAAAAAAAATTTTATAATTTAATCATCATTATTCTTTTCAATTCATAAAAACTTTTTTCATATTTTTGGTCCAATATTTATAAACATATTTTAACTTTTAGAAAACAATTCAATAATTTTTTTTCATAAAAATTCTAATTAAAAATAATTAATTTTTGGATTAAATTTTCCAAAATAATCAATGTTTTCCAATACACCTTAAAAGTGATAGTTCAAATATAACAAATCTATAGTCATTCCATTGTTCATCTAAATTTTTTTTTTTTGTGTTGTTAATGTTTTTTTTTTTTCATTAATGAGTTTTGTCAGTTTCTTTTATACCTCAGAAAATTTAATTTTTAAAAAAGAAAAAACAAATTTAACTTCTTTGGACCTTACCCTTGGTTTTTTATAAATTTACTCAATGGAGATGAAAACTGGTGAAATTTAGTTTTTTTAAATCTATTCTAAGTCATTGTTTTTTAATATGTTTCATTATAAGTGTTACTTATATACAGCAGGTTAAATATGACAGCTCACTTGATCAGCGAATTATTTATTAATTTTTAACTTCCATTTAATGATTTAAGTAAATCATCAAGTTTATTGCAAGGAGTTTATAATATGTCAATTTGTTCAAAAATTGTAAGAAATAAAAAAACTCAGTTTGATATGAAATGTGTAATCTTTAAAAAGAGTTCTCATTTCTTTTTCCATTTTAAAATAAATTTTATTCTAGTATTTTGCAAAAGAAAATCTTTTCAAATCTGGAATAATTTTGAAAATTTTTTCTTGTAATTTTTTAGCAACAACTTTTATCCATTTGCCTTTGGGAAGATAATATAGACATCTGATGGACATTGATTCCCTTGATAAATCCCAAACTGGAAAATAAATAATAAAATAGATTGAGTTTAGAGTTATTAAAAAAAAATTTGAAATTTTCTCATCAAAAATCATTATTTGTAATAATGATTTGTTAGTTAAAATTTGTGTCTTTTTCAGGTTTAATTTGTTCATTTAAAATAATTTATTTGAAAAAATTTAACCATCAATTGTGAATCTCCAAATGATTTCTTATTGACATCATTTTTGTTCCTATCATCATGGGATCTTCTGACCATGAATAATTTTATTGTTTTGCAATTTAAAAATGTTTTTTTTAAAAACCATACATTTTTTCTAAATAATAAATTTAAATGATACACAACCTGAAAAATAAATTTAATGTTTGTTTAGAAAAAATAAATTTAAATCGATATATATTTGTTAAATTTGTTTTGGATTGTTTAAAAAAATAAAATAAATAGACTAAGGATTTTTTAATAAAATATTTGACACATACTTTTAAAATTAAATTGTTTATATTTAAACAATATCTTACAAAATAAATTTATGCATTATTCTGAAAAGAAAAATAAATAACACATCCTTTGAATAAACAGGAGAAAATATTTTCAAAATTTTTAAAAGTTGTTTTTAACTTTTATTTTTTTCAATTAATTATTTTTATGAATTTATTTTTTCTATATTAAACATTTTTTGGCTGTTTTACCCTTAGTCAAATTTATTGTCTAAGAAATAAAATTTTAGTAATTAAACATAATATTTTATTTCAAAATCCATTTTTTTGAGATTCTTGAATTCATTTCAATGTTCATGTACTATTTTAAAAATTTATTTGTTTTTATATTACATCAACCTTTGGACTTGCGATGGACCATTACAATGTTATAAGATTTTAAATTTTTCTTGAATAATATGAATTTATTAAGATAAAAAGGATATAATAATCAGCAAACTTTTTTTTATTAATCAAATTCACCCCAATAAAGTAACAATGCCATTGTCAAGTTATTAGTTAATGGGAATGGAATAACCTTAATGATTTTTTCATGTTATTTGATAAACTACAAATATTCTTAATCTTCTTTGAACAGAAAAATACATAGTCTGCTATATATTGCATTATAATTTTATAATAAATATTTACTATATAGATAATGTTTGTTTTAGTTTATATTCCTTTTATAATGGAATATAACATTTTAAATAGAACAAAAAAAAATTTATAACTATTTGAAAAATTAAAATATTTAGACCCAAATTTCTCTAGTAGATCATAAATTCATCAAAAAATTTCTTTGGACCACAGGTCTTGATTAGAACTATTAAATTGATATAATATTTTTTTGTCAACTGTCTGTTTTTAAACCCATAAAATAAAAAAAAATCTTTGGCTTACATTTAAAAATAAATCAACAAAAGAGATCAATGATATCTCTTAGATTATTTTAAAATAGAATATATTATGTTTGTCAGAACTGAAAAGGGTTCAGTTTGAAATTCAGGAATTTAAGATACCAACAGATAATTGCTTAGTTCGATGTGAAACAATGGCTGAAAAGTTTCCGATATTCATCAAAATTAAAAATGACCAAATTAGTCAAACTATAAATAATAATTTTTAATTATATCCATATAAAATTTATAATGACAATATATCAGTATAAGAGTGAAATGTTTAAAAAAATTCGAATGTATTACTTGTATTACTAACAACAGAACAAAAATATGTTTTTATTTGTTTTTTTTTGTAATAGCAATAGAGTGTTTTTATAAATAAAATTTATTTTGATTATATTCCGTGCTAACAGGAATATATACTTGAAAAACAAGGTGGATAAAATAAGTAAACATTTATTGTAAAAAACCAGTACCATAAGAATAAGGGTAACAGTTATGCACAAGGTCATCGCAAGTCAATCCAGTAGTGAGTGCTACTATTGGAAGGTCAGTAGTTCTTGTGTAAGTCTGAGTCATACTCAACAGATCTCCTCTCTGCCCAGAGGTAGAGAGAGTTCAACCAATAACAGCTGGAAAAAGATTCCAGCTAGTATATTTAGCTGCCCCCCCCCACGAGGGTTGCATGTGGCAGAAGGACGGTTTAGCATGGGTTCTCCAAGCCTGTAGGCTCAGCCAAAAATATTCCCTTTTTGAACCCGCATAAACGGGTTCAGGGGCAGTCTACCTCCCCGAACATAACTTTGCCCTTTCGGCAGAGCCTCATCCAAAAATTATCTCTGCCCAAAAGCAGAGAGTTTGACTGTATAGCTGAAAAAGATTTCAGTTAGTATCTCTAGTCTGTTGGTTTACAGATACTTATAAGTAGTTACTACCTATAGTATAGTCACTCATGGGGGTGATAGGTTATTCCATTATATCAATTTTCTTTTATTTCATTTAATTGGTGCCAAGATCTCATCATTTTACAGTTGAATTGGCTAGATGTAACTGTAACTGCTTTACTAACCGTTTCTTCTCTCGCATTTTTCACCCGTGAAAATTTCTTCTGCTTCTTCCCTTCCGGCCAACTCTCATTTTCAAAAATTTAAATGTAATGTCGATCGTTATCTACTGTCTTATTGATTCCTCTTCTTTTATTGTTCTAGCTCCTTAATAATATTTCTTTTTTTTTCTTATTCTTTCACACTCAGTAACTCCTTGTGTCTTAGTGGCTTTATTGCCTTACTTGAAGTAAAATGAGTAAAAAAATCACTTTTTGAAAAAAAAAATTATCTATTTTATAAACCTCCTCATTAATCAATGACAAAAAAAACTCAAGATTAAAAATATAAGAGAAACAGCTCAAATATTCAATTTACAATCAATCTTCTTCTATGTGCCACATATCTTCAGGACGTTGGTGATCATGGCTCTCCACAATTTCCTCTCCTTTGTAGCACTTAATAAATTTTGTCTTTTTGTTTATCTCTCATAAACCTTGCTTTGTCATCCATTTACTCAAGTTCACTTAGTTGGTTATGCATTGTTTTCCTCTGTCCCTCTTGCCTTCAATCTCTCTTGTGAGTATCAAATTTTCTAAATCCTCTTTCCTCATTATGTGCTCTAGAAATTTCAATTTTCCTGATGTTAAATATCAGTGTCCTTTTTGTTTTCATTTTCTCTAAAACTTCATCATTGCTCACGTGTTCGCTCTATGGTATTCTTAGTATCCTTCTGTAGAACCACATTTTTTTTGCTTCAAGTTTCTTATTCATCTGCAAGGAGATTGTCAAGCATTCACTGCCATATTTATTTTTAGTTAACTTTAGACAATTTTCTAATTCTATATCAATATAGGAGGTAAAAAATTATATATTTATATACTTAACACACAGAAATACACATACATATATGTGTGTGTGTGCGTGTGTGTGAGTGAGAGAGTGGGAGGTTATTGTATATAGTTTTTCTCTATATTTATCAAGCTGTTCATCAGGCAACAAGTTCTTTTTTTTTTTCTTTAATAAGAGAAAGCTGAGTAGTTCATAATGTCTTAGTGTTTTTTTTTTTCTTTCTTTCTTGTAAGATAAGTGAAAGAAATGTGAAAAAAGAAACAAAAGTGTATTAAAGAATGCAAGAAAGTAGCAAAGTGCACTGTACTAATAAATCACTCAAGTAATATGGCTATTTGCCATAAAACTTTTTGAGAGACAAGACAAACTTTTAGGTAAACAAAATAAGCTTTGGATTTTGATGGCCTATCCTGTTTTTGTTGGCCTGATTGAAATCATCCAAAACAATGATGGCAACCCTGAGGAACCAGCTTAAAGTCCCTGCTCCTTTTTTGCATCTCTAGGTATAGCTTTGTGGTTTGTGCAGGGGATTGATAACAACAAAGTTAGGGTTCAATGTCCACTGATTGATCCCAGAGAAAAATGACTATGACTTTAATTGAATGTAATCAGAGAACCCTAAAAGATAAAATTAAGCCAAGTAAATACTGTTTTTTTTTTTTTGTTCAAATTGTTATTCAAAGAAATAAAACTCTCACTGATTTATCTTCTGTGGACCTTTGATATAAATTATTTCTGATGTTAGTCAGATGAAATTACTTGACATGTTTTTTGATTACTTCTCAAATGCATTTGGTTAAATCAAGGTAAAAATAAATAAAAATTAATCACAAAATTCTCAAATGTACAAATATGAAGATAATCCAAAGAATTTACAAATATAATCTTCTTTGTATTTAATCTCCATATTTCAAACTATAAGACATATTTAACATCTAAATTTTGCTTCACATGTATGATTAGATATGTCCTAAGTGACTATGCATTTAATAGAATAATTAGAATAAAGAATTCATGATCACAATGACCACAGGAATAACATGTCATCAGTTACAAAATATAAACAAGTCAATTACAAGTCAATGAAACTAATAAACAAGAAAATGTGTGAAATAAACAAAAGCCCTGAACTATAAGTAACGTAAAAAAATGTGTTAATAGTCTTGTTGAAACAACAAACACAAAATTAAGTTTAATGTTTTATGTACAGAATTTGGGTTGATCATTTTTTTTCCTTTTTAACTTTTCCAGAATAAACCATCTTTAAAGTTTATAGTTTAACATTTTCTTTCATTTTTTAATGTTTTTAGCAGGGAATTATTTTAGTTTATGCTCAATATATAAATAACAATAATGTTAAAAATCCCATATCATATAAAAGAATATTTATTAATTAACTTGACAGTATCAGTGCATTTTTTAACACATTGACTGCCAAGCATGAGTTAACTTGTGGTTGGTAATTTTTATTATGATGCTGACTATGTGTTATCTTGTTCTTGGCACTTTGTGATACATTTTCATCTGCAGGCACCAACAACAACTTTATTCACAGTGATACTTTTAGTGTTAAAAAATGTTAAGACTTCAGTTGAAGCTCTAAATTAACTCATAAATTTTTTTATTGCCTATTTAGGCTATTGTAAAGTTGGTGTTTGAAGTCAATTATAAAATTTCATCATTGAGCATGTTAAGGTACATATTTCTAAGATTATATATATATATATATATATATATATATATATATATATTGAGGCATGTGTTGTTAAAGACTACAGAACTTTTCCATCTAATTATCTTTTTTTCTGTTTTTTCCCTCAAGTTTTTTTTATATTAGGGTATAAATAGCTGAAAAAAGAACCTAGCCCTTGGTGTTTTGCTGAGCACTTTCGGCTGTCATCAACTGTCATCATAGCTGTATGTTTTGGTTTGGAGTAAGATGTTTATTATTTTATTTTATAGATAATATTTTGGGTATTTAGGCAGTGTTATTGGAATAGTTCATTAGCAATTGGGAGGGGTTTGTTATTTATTATTTGGAGGATTAGTTATTATGTTTAAAATTTTTATGCCAGTATTAAATGCTATTTTATTTATGTTGGGTTTTTGGTTTTTAATTATAATAGCTTCAAGAATTTGTAATCACTTTTGCATTTATTTTTGTAGAGGATTTTGGTATTGTTGATTAGGATTTTTCTTATTTCTGAGGATTTGAATCTGTTATTAGTGCTACAGTTTGTTATTATAAAGTGACACCAAGGACATTTTTCAGAAACTTAGACCCAAATATTAAAAAAACTTGTGAGAAGCAAGAAAAATCAGAAAAAAAGATTATTAAACAGAAAAGTTCTATAGTCTTTAAAAACACATGCCTCAGTAATGACATGATGTCAAAATATATATATCTTATATATTAAGTACAGTGTATGTGTGTGTGTCCAAGCAACTCCTCTACTCCTATTGGTCTGATTTCAATGATTTATAGCTCATTCATAAACCCTAGAAAAGTTAGGTGCAGGGAACGATTTTTGTTGAGCTCAGATTCAGGATTGCCAAATTATGCGAAGTTAAAAATATATATTAATACATTATACTAGCCATTATCATTGCTTTCATGGTTCAAGGGCAGCAACTCTTATTTTCCTTTTGTATCCAAAATTTTAGCTAGCTTAAAAGCAGTCCTATTGGGTGGCATTGAAGCTAGCTTCTGTGAAAGACTTTTGGTTTGGCCATCATCACAATGGCTAGGGAAGAGTAGATGCGATAGGCATCAATAAACTATAGAAGAACTCAAAATTGATCGCTTCATTTAAGTATTGAATTAATGGTTAAGCTTACCTTTTAAAAGTTCAATGATAATTCTTCTGCTGCCACTTAATTTAAAGATGATTTGATGTACATAGATCCTTATTTTCCATACAATTATTTTTATTTCATGGGTGACAGATCAGGGGACAATTTATAAGATAAAATTAATATAGTGTAAAGATGGGAAAATAGAAATTAGAATTAGTTATACATTCAACATTTGGATAGAGGAAGATAATTGTTAATTAAGTAAAACCTATGTTATGGAATCTTTATGAATAAATGCAAACTTGAAGCTCAATTCTCCTACAAATTCTGAGATTAAAAAGCCCCTTCATAGTAATTTGGTATTTACTCAACCCCCCAATGCAGTTGCTTTGTGACACAAGGTTGATTTAATGTAGGGAACCTGACAAAAATTCTCTGAGCCCTCGCAATCGTTGGTTGTGAAGGCCTTGGTGCGAGCACCAATTCGTCTCTCTAGTGCAATGAGAGGGTGCAGCTTCAGGCAGTTGTTTCCCAGGCCTCTCAGTATAATTTTCCTCAGTTGCAACTGTCCTTTGATGGAGCCGCTCCTGAGTGCACTCTGTCCAAGGACAGAGATGCAACCGAGAGATGATAAATAATTGTGTTACAAACTACTTTAGAGTAATTTACTTGTGATATTTATTTGTACTATGGTACAAAATGGGGAATGGGGAAAAAGGACGGTCTTCATCTGTCTTAACTTTAAACTTAGCTAGCCACAAACACTGACCCAAACATACCAACAACAGTCCTACCACCAAAACAACACATTCTCTCCTACCTTTCTTACTACATCCACCATAATACCTCATTGTCTCTATGAAAATCCTAAATAGTCCCCATATGTACAATTCATTGTCTCACTAAAAGTTCAATATCTGTATTATATATTATGTACAGTGTAACCCGGATATAAGAGAGTTGTCGGGACCGGAGAAGAAATCTCTTATATCTGGATTTGGTCTATTTTATATACATTAACACAGGCTCTAATTTGGGACCAGAAAAAATCTCTCTTATATCCGGGTTACACTGTACTTCTGGTCAATATCACTCTTCAGGTTTAACTAATTTGCATATTGATTTTAAAAAAGTTCATTTCATTAATTAACTGTCCTTCAGTACTGTACTTTTATTCAGGATGGTTTTGATTGTGATATCAAAAATAGTTCTATTTAGGAATATTGTCTTATACAGTACAGAAAAGTGTTTGAAATTTGCATTTTACTTGGCCTTCAACAAATTGGCATCTATTTGTAATATTTTCCTTAACTATAACAAGTCAATTTATGATTGAAATTTTGATTTAAAATTTTTGTTTCAAAGATTTCAAGTAGTGAATATATCTTACTTGGCGAAGCCTGCTAATACATATATATATATATATATATATATATATATATCTTGATTGTGTTTTGAAAAATGAAAACATTTTATAAAACATACATACAGCAAACTATTTCTTATTTTAACAGTTAAAATATTTAATCTTTGAAAATGGCTAAATGTATAAAAGCACTCAAATAAAAAAAACATTCAGGCAGTTTTTATATAATTTATCATCCAAAAAGAAAAAAATTATTAGATTGCATGAGAAATTGTATAAAAACTAAATAAAAGCACCTTGTCTGTCGTTTTCAATGAAATGTGCACGAAAGAAGGATTGCTGCCTAAATATATATATATATATATATATATATATATATATATATATATGATAAAAATATAGTTTTCAGTTATGCTGTATTTATGGGCAAAAGTTCTAAATATCAGGGCTAGAATGCATGTAAATATAAATAATTTCTTTGTGTTATTTTTGATAAGTATCTTTTCTTTACCTCCACTATATTGTATTGGTATACTTTAGTTACTGCTACATTACACAATTCTCTGATACATTTGCCCTTTGTCCGCCACTGAAGTGACAGGTAGTTCTCAAACACAGAAACATGTCAAAATCTAATTACATGTATTTTTATTAAGAATATCTCATTCAAAACTAAGTTTAAGGGGATAACCTCTTAACACTCAGCAATGACTAGTTTTTATTAAACATCAATCATGAGATGTGACATCTGCACAATTTACATCTGATCAACAGAGTCATGCCAAACACAAATTTGTAAGCAAAGTTCATATACTACTGAAATTTTCTTTTACTGCAATGTCCTTTAGGGAGTACATGATCATGGCACTCCACAGATACCATTCTGTGAATTTATGGGAATGATAGTGGAGTGGTTTCCCATTGCCTTCTCCTCAGTTTTGAATTCAAAGTTTTTCCTCTCTCAGTGTAGTCTCCTCTGCTATTTAACCCATAGCTGGGAGAAGAAAAGATAGTCATATTTTCCCCAGGGCACTTATATGAAAGTGAATATCTCAGATTACCTTGGAAGTAGAAATATTTTTAAATCTTACAAATACACATAAAACCTCTATTTTCCAAATACTATTTTTACCAGCAAATGCATTGATTAGGAAATAAAAAACATGTCAGTTTTATTGCTTAAATAATAACTCAACTGGTACACTACTTTGATAATTATATAAATACCAAACATCTGTCTATATTTCTGAGATAATTATTTACACTATTTACATTGTTCAGACTCTCTTCCTCATTTTCATTGCCATATTCATGGCATTTTGTACACTTAGGCCTTCTTCATGTGATTGGAATTTTTGAACTGAACCATTTATTTCGTCTACCTGGGTAGATTGTTCTAGTTCCATGTGCCATGCCTCTTCCAGATGTCTCAGTATCAGTTATCTCCCTTTAACTCAACTCTCCAAGCTTTTGTTCACCTCTACTTTTTGGGTCAAGTAACTGGATTCAACCAACATGTTTATCCACTGGGCCATGTGTCGTGAATATGGCAACAAAGATGAGGACAACCGTCCGAACAATGTAAATAGTATAAATAAATACCAAACAATAAAAAAGAAGAAAAGTTAACACTAGTTACCCGTATTAATATTGTCAGTTTTATCACAGTATTTTTGGCAAATATATATGTGTGTAAATATATAGAAAAATAGGAAAGAACATGTTAGGTTAATAATCCAAAGTTCTTCAGTATTTTTGTTTTAATTTTCCAAAAATTTCACTTGAAGATGAAACAGAGCTTGATACTTTAATTCAAGTTAATTTTTATAATTAAACTGAAGTTTTTAACTCCTGTTTTTGAAACATGAGAACACTTATGTAATGAAAGAATCATATTTTTTTTAAATAATTATAATATATATATATATATATATATATATATATATGAGAGACTAATATGCATAGAATTGTATTTTAATTGTACTTCAGTTCACCTTTCCAATATTAAGAAAGTAACAGTTGCATAGCCCTTGGATAAAAGCATGAAGTTGTCTCTTCTCCCTCCTCTCCAGCTATGTCCCCAGGATAGACTGGGCTGAATTATCTAAAACTATAAAAGGTATACATACTTCTTGGCTGATATAATGCACCTTAGGAATGCTCATGACATCAGTCAAAATGCCATGATCAAACCAATAAAGACAAGAATAATACCCCAAATCTCTAGTGATTGTGATAATGATTCATCTCAGAATTTCAGACAATATTTCACAGAAAAATCATCTTTAATCTTAAGATAACCAAAGGTTTATCAGAGGAGTCTTTTTCCCTTAAAAGGAAAGTGATCTGAAACTTCATTTTTTATTGACTTCTACGTGAACATAGTTGATGGCTGTCACTTGTGCCCCAGATTATTTGGGACACTTTGCTTAGTATAACAATAGTACTTATCTCTGTTGACCTCAGTAGAATGAAATGCTAAGTCAGTGTAGACAGATTTTTAATTTGGTACCCCAAAATTTGAAAGTTGGCATTCATCCATTTTGAACTGTTTATCATCTGGTTTCAGTTTTGGCTAATATAACAGGCTGCAGGCAAAAACATCTTCAGCTCAATCGCTGTAGTTTGGACAGCAGGGACTTTTAAACCATAACCTATCAAAAAGAAATTTCAAAGTACAAAAAGGAGGGACCCTTTAGCTGGGAATAGTATCTACTTGGCAGTATGTAATATCAAGTCAATATAAGATAAAGTTTTAATTTGATTCCTGAAAATTTGATGCCTGGCATTCTTCCAGATGAACCATTTATCAGCTTGTCTTGTGTTAGTTTTAAGTGGTTAGAGTAATGGGCAGGAGACCAACAGTTCTATGGCTCAAATTCTGGTGCCTGGACTTTGGAATTGTTAAACTCCAAGAGGGAAAAAAAGTCAAACTTTGGGATACTAACATGTCAACCTCGTTTTTTTTTTTTAATACCCTATCCCTTAATGATGACTTACCACAAATTACTTTTCTTTATTATCTGTGACTTACCATGCATTTTTCAAAAAGATAGTAAAGTGATTTCCTTTTGTCTTCTCCATGGTTTGGAATTCACATTTTTCTTCTTTTAGACTGGTTGCCACCCAAGGTTAGAGAGCCCAGTTTACACCACTATTTGACCAATAGCTGGTACTGGGGAGAAAAAATGGACTCATGTCTTTCCAAAGTGTATCAGTGAGAAAATGAATGCAACAGACTAACCCGGAATTTGAACTCAGCTCTTGTAACCAATAGGCTATATATAAAATCTAGTCAATATAACCTGGATTTTATTTTATTACCACAGGGTCTCCAGCTTGGAATTCTGTAAATTAAATTGTCTACCATTTTATAGACTCATGTGATTATACAGTTATATAGTTATTTTGAAACTATTGAAACTTTTCTTCTGGCAAAAATTAGCCTGAAAAACAGATTTAAACTTGAATAAAAGTAACTTGTACTGAAGTGGTACTAGAAATGTAAAACGATAAATGAAATTCAGAGGCAACCAAAGCACGCACACATTATTTTAAAGAGAGAAACAGACAGGGTTCATTTAAACATAAATCATTCACTTGTCTTTTGATTCAGAAACACATTATAATTTTTTCCAACTAAAATTAATGGTAATTACATTTTTGATTTACAAGAACTTGCCTCAGAGCATGCCTACAACTCATTCATTTATAATGAATTTCAAATTATGGACAATAACAATGAGGCATAATCTAAAAAATACCAAACTCTAATATGGTAATAATCCTTGCCAAGTTAATGGTGTGTGTTTTGAAGGAAGTCATTGTATCTTTCTGTTGTTTTATTTAAAATACTTTATAGAATTCTCTTTTTCCTTTAAATTGCATGGAAATCAAAATGCTAACGACTCATTTTCATTTTTACATATCATATGACATTTTGTTGAGATTGAAACAAATATGATATGCATTCTTATCTACATACCTATAGTGTACATAAAATTTTCTACACTCCCCAAAGCAAAAGATTCTATGAGTTGCCTTGTATAATATATTTAACAGCATGACTTGACCCCAAAGGTTAAAGAGGTACACATCAATGTAATACATAGTTTTTCACATGATAGAATGATAACTTGTAATCAGGGTACATAATTTATGCATATTTTAGTTTTAAATAGAAGTGGAGGTTGGAATAAAAGGGGGTGGGTATAAATTTTTATAACTTTCAGTAAGTAAACACTTTGTCTCAAAGTGCTCACAGCCTAAATTAAAGGGTGAGAGGAAATTTCATGAAAATTTAATAAAAGGGGTGGTTGGAATAAGGATGTCCTGGGTGGATTTTTTTATCCAAAAAAAGAATAATCTTCCTTGCCCATCTGTTTGAAACTGAAAGATGTATGTATGATTACACAGTTTTAATGCGGAAAGCATAAAGAAAAAGTGACTAGAGAGCCACTAGGAAAAATCAAGGAAAGTAAAAGAAAGAAAATGTTACATTTTACTGAAGAAGACGCCTTAACCCTAGTTCAACCTCTCATTTATTGGAATTAAAATAAATTACAATTAAAAGGAATCAACCCTAGAAAGAAAGTTATGCACCTTATTTCAAGGGGGGGCATAGCACACAGTACCAATGGACACCAATGGACACCAAAATCCAAAAATGTATTGAAATAGTGAAAGATGCCTTTTAAATGTTAAGTAAAGTATTAAGAAACAGGAAAATTCCATTAAGAACAGAGTAAAGAATACTAAACTGTTATGTAATATCAGTCTTCCTCTTTGGCAATGAATGTTGGACAATCTCCTCACAGATGAAGAGGACACTTGAGGCAATAGAATTGTGGTTCTACAGAAAGATACTGAGAATCCCATGGACTGAACATATGAGCAATAAGGAAATTTTAAAGAAAATAGAAACAAAAATGATGCTTATATTTTTAGGATACATAATGAGGAAGAAGTATGTGGGTAATCTGATGCTCACAGTACATACTGAAGATATGAGAGACAGAGAAAAGCAGTGAGTAACTTACCTATTGAGCTTGTGTAAATGGATGGCAGAACAGAATTTTAAAGAGATAATAAAAAGACAAAATTTACTTACAGCTAAAAAGGATAGAAAGTTGTGGATAGCCATGATTGCCCATGTCCTGAAGGGATATGGGCACATAGAAATATATAGTCCAAAAAATTAAGCCTCCAATACTGGCATCATGTTGGCCTATATAAGCTGCAAGAGTGAATGTTCCTTTTTGTTTTGCACCTACCAAAACCTGGGCAAGAAGGTATATACAGATTATGGGAAACTGCTATTTCAGGACTTTCATTGTAATAGCATGTTAAAAGAACTCCTATAAGTGTTCAGAACATTAAAATTCTTTTTATTTCTGTTGTTTTATTAAATTCTGAAAGATTTTGTGTTTTTTCTCTTTCAATGGGCTAATTTCATTATTAAAATACTATATTAAATTCTCATATATTCTCACTATCACTAAAATGATAACTTTCAGCCAAAATTGAAGATATCCAAATTATATTTTGTCAGTCCTATTATAAAACAGAGATTACTAACTTGTGAAGAATAAAGTATTTTATCATATTAGTATACCAAGTGAATATTACAATTACTACTGTGACTTAATATTTCAGTACTTGTCACTTTGTTGATGGCAAAATGATCAAATTCCAAATTTAAATTGTTTTGTCCATTGTTTTTATATTTATTAGATAATATAATAAGTTTAAATACTGCAGTCATAAAGACTGATTTAAACTTTTCCTATTACCCAGGGTTTGTTGTCATACTGAAATGGAAATTATCCTTTGCAACACAGATGTCCACTTCATTCAAATTATGTGTTTATGTATGTTTGTGCATGTGTGTTGTAGCATATCTATGGACAATAATGGGTATGCCCCCATTTCCATAAATACATTACTGAATACTGTATGTGTTGGTCTGTGGTCTGCAGCTGTAGATTCATTGTGGAATTCACTTGATTTCTAGCAGTTGACTACTTTTTCTACACACTACTGGCAAATCTTATATGTGCTGTTCTTGTCCTAAGTTTTATCGTTCATTACCAACCTTCATGTAATTATTCTATTCAGTAACCTTCCCAATGTTACAATAATGTGTGTATTTTAATTTAATGACAGTCTTAAAATATTTCTACTACTAATAATAATTTTATTTATTATTTATTACTAAATAATTTCTGAAAGGTTTAATAAAGCCTCATAATTATCTGATTTTTTAGGGTTTAAATAGTAACTTTTTTTGTCTATAACATTTTTTTATTTTAATGCTCAACCCAGGATAGTGGTTGTCCAAACTGAGTGGGAAGAGAAAGTATTATTCTGATGTCTTATTTCAAATTCAGTCAAGTACATTAAATGGCACATGCACATGTAATTCACTTATACACAAAACAGACATACATATATCTATTATATACAGTAGCGTCCAAAACTAAGGGACAAAATTTTAAAACCTAATATTTGTTAGAAATAACAACTGTGAAAAGCTGAAATTTTGACAACTGGTAGTCGTTATCATCCATAATAACATACTAAAATTTGAATCATTTCCAAAAGATAGAAAAAGAATTATAACAATTATTTATTTATTTTCAAAACAGGATCGTCCAAAAGTAAGGGACAAAATTGAGAAAAACAATGTAAACAGCAAAAAAACAATAAAAATACATGTACAATCAATATTTAGTAAATGAGCCCTTGCTCTCAATGACAGCTGCACATCTTCAACTACAAGAACGAATCAGTTCTTGACAATCCTCGATACTAATTTTAGACCATTCTTCTTGAAGCTTCACCCACAAATCCCCCGTGTTAGTGGGATTTCTTTCCATAACTTTCACTCCTAAGGTCTTCCAAAGATTTTCTATTGGATTTAAGTCAGGACTTTGCAGTGGCCAATCCATAATTTTCAAATCTTGCTCGCTAAGGCAACCCATTACCACATTTGCCTTGTGACAATGGGGCATTATCTTGCATAAAGGTAGCCCTATCGAAACCTGAATTCTGTATGATTGGCACAACATGATCTTGAACAATGTTTTTATAGATCTGCGCTGTTTACACGAGTTTGTAACCGGACAAGAGGCGTTGTACCTTGGCTAGAAAACATTCCAAATACCATGACGCTTCTGCCCCAAAACTTGACAGTTTTCTTAGTACACTTTGCACTTAATCTTTCACCAATACGTCTCTTTACATTGTTTTTTCTATCATTTCCAAATAAATTAAACTTGCTCTCATCACTGAAAAATACTTTTGCCCAATTTTCATATGTCCAAATTACATACCCGTTTGCAAACTCTAATCTCTTCTTCTTATTCTTCAAACTAACAAGTGGTTTCTTCTCTGGGGTTCGATTAAACAGCCCTATTTCTTGCAGTCATCTACAAACAGTCTGTCTTGACACATTAACACATGAGGTACTATTCATAACCCTTTTTAATTTCTGTGCAAGACTTAAAACGGTCCTTTAATGACATACGCTGCATTATTCGATCTTCTCTTGCTGAAGTTTTTTGCGGGTTCTGCCGGTTTTAAAAGCACTAACTATTTTGCCAGTATCATTGTAGGATTTAACAACCCTGCCTACAACACTCTTGGAACGTTTCACTTTCTCTGAAATCTCTCTAATGGTGTGCTTTTCCTTGTGTAGCTTCACAATAGCTTGTCTCACAGAGTAATCAAGTTTTTGGCGTTTCGCCATGGTGCCGGCTGATGCAACGTTTACAAATGACTAAGTAAGACTTATTCTTTAGAGGAAATCAAAAAATTTGAATATAGCATACTGTTTACATTGTTTTTCTCAATTTTGTCCCTTACTTTTGGACGATCCTGTTTTGAAAATAAATAAATAATTGTTATAATTCTTTTTCTATCTTTTGGAAATGATTCAAATTTTAGTATGTTATTATGGATGATAACGACTACCAGTTGTCAAAATTTCAGCTTTTCACAGTTGTTATTTCTAACAAATATTAGGTTTTAAAATTTTGTCCCTTAGTTTTGGACGCTACTGTATATGCATACATCACAAATGCAGCTCTTCTTTTATAATACAGATTTCATTGCACGCATCTTGAATCCATTATGGGAGGAAATCTGTGTTGTTTGATGATAATAAATTAAGGTTAAAAAAGTTGAAATTTTAACAAGGTTTGAAGATAATAATCCTAACCAGTATTTAACCACTAACAACTATTGCTCAACCACTGCAAAATGTAAGAATAAAAATAATGAAATAAAGCAAAGAAAATGGCCGAATAGATGAAGAATATTTTTCACAAGGAATATTGTCTTTTGTTAAGTTCTTGAAAATAAAATGTAATGGTGTTTTCATGAAAAGCATATATTAATTTGTTAAAAGATGAGACACTATTTAAAACAGTAAATAACTGGATTTATTTTTTGTGTATTATAGTAAATGAATGACTTTTTTAATTCTTAAATTGCAATAACACAATGGGAAATTGCCATAGGTCTTGCCACTTAATATTAATGGGAAAAATAATGTTTTTAAAATCCAAAAATAAGTGTGTAGACTCTCTTCAAATGAATTCTGTCTATTGCCTGATGAAATATGTTATTAAATGATAGAAAAGAAAAAGGTGAAAATAGGAAAAAACAAATCAAAAAGCCAAGTATATAACTTGTAAAGAAAAATGTGCACATTAATGCAAATTCCTTTTCTTATATTCTCCTGTCTGAAATTATTCTAAATCAGAAAATGACTATGTATAAAATTTATAAAAATAAACATTCAAAATATATACTGATCCTTATGCAAAAACAAATTTCAAATGTTTTTTTCATGTAAAAAAATAAATAAAATAGTTTGCATAGACATACACACATGTTCAAATACTTAATGTGATATAAAATTATCTCTTAATATTATGATAGAGTCAAGAAAGCAATTGTTCTGCCTGAAAAACTCATAAAAGCAAGAAAAAATTTAAATAAAAGTAAAAGTGTCATTCATTCAAGATTATTTCCTTTGTTTGTATCCATTTTTGAATGATGCATTAAGATCAAATATTTAATTCATTTCTTATTGAATTAATTGAGGATATTATTGTTCATAACTTAGATAATTCTTGTCAGATTTTACAAGTACAAAGATAACTGTCTGTTGAGTCTGTTGTTTGTGTTTTACCACAAAATATTATATTTCCAATTTTAGTATTTTTCTTATTTTGGATTTCTAATATTTTTAAATATATTCCCCCTGTTCTTTATATAATTTGTTTTGTGTTGATTTCACACATTGATATAGACAATGAAAATTCTGTTCTTGAGGTATTGTGTGAAAAAGACTCCTCACAACTTAAGAAACTTTTTAGAAAATCCTTGCAGAGTAAATGATGACAGGTGTCTGGAGGTCTGCAATCTTGCTTATAATTCCAATTCTTCATAAGAAATTTTTTACTTTTCTATATGTTGTTATTATTGTTATTATTCATTTTCTGAACAATTATTATGAAGGATCTGTTGAAAAGTTTGAGGCTCAACCCATTTTACAAAATCTGGCCAAAAATTAGTATTTATTTTTGAAATTACTTCCTAGTTGGATCAAGAACCTTTCAGTACTCCCTCATATGTAAATTGTAGTAAATTTATAGCCTGTCTTCATCAACATTGTTTAGCCCTGAAGGTGTTAACATTTCGAAATGTTTATAATTATTTACTAATCTTAGCTTTGTTATACTGTCATAAATATGGGACACCTGCTAAAGATTAAATTCACTACTAAAAGGGTAATATTATTGCATATTGGATAATATTTGAAGGATAAATTCACTAACAGGGTAATATTATTGCATATCAAAGTATTGGATAATATTTAAGGGATAAATTCACTAACAGGGTAATATTATTGCATACCAAAGAATTGGATAATATTTGAAGTATAAATTCACTAACAGGGTAATATTATTGCATACCAAAGTATTGGATAATATTTGAAGGAATAATAAAGATAAAAATATTTTTCCTTAGAATTTTCACATATTCTTTGCTATATTTAGCAAAATTGTTTTTCTACATGTTATCATTTTAGTTTGTATTTTGATTTGTGTTAGTTTCTTTCTGGAAGATTTTGGAAATGTTTTTCTATGTCCCAGTTGATTCACAAATACTATTTAATTTCATGTCTTGTTTTTTTTTAATTCCCAAATTCCAGTCCTTCTTGTTATGAGAAATGTTTTGATTGCTAATGATAAATGGTCATAGTTTCTTTCAACTGCTTTCTCAAGTTCATCTTCTCACTTTCTCTTTCAGCTTTTATCACATTGTTTCTTTTGTCCAATATTTATTTGCTTCTCTTTCTTCTCTTCTTTTGTAACATGAATGAAAGTAAATACAATGCACACATCTCTACGACAGACATTACTGTACTTAGCAGAAGTATTAACGGAATTAGGATAAATTTGGTTGTTACTGTTAAATTATTATTATTATTATAAATTAAAAATCAAATATTGATGATCTATTGTCTAATTAAAGTCTTTAAAATGTTTAGCCTCAATTCATAATAGTGATGCAGAACAAACATATATTCGGACACAGTAGCATAATGCAATAATACATAGTGGAATAAATTTGTCATAACACCACAAGAGTACAGCACCTAGTGAAGATCAAACTTATAAGCAATAATTTATGGAATTAGCTTGTTTACCATTACTCTATGCCAGTTGTTGATAGATATTTACTAAAGTTGGTATTTTCAACATGTTAGCTCTCATATGACCCACTTGAGTGTCATGATGGCATGTCAACAAGGCCTGCACAACCCACTGGTGAGTCATTTTCCAATTTCTTTTCTATGTGGATTATTGAGAGTTGGATGATATGATTGATTACTTATGAGATCATGGTACACCAGAACAACAATTTTTTTCCCAAAAATTAAAACATTTTTGATTTTTTTGTCTTTTATTTTGTTTTCCTTTTGTAAATTCTACTGTTGTTTTATGGGTCATTTTTGTTTATTTTTAGTTGTACCATGCATTTGTGTGGGTCATATGTGACTCTGGTTTGTAAAATGGACTCAAGTACCAAACGACACACTGGTAGGTCGTCAATAATAAATGCTACCTATGATATCCTTGCCCCATATATGAAACAATGTTAAAACAAAGTTACTAGTACCAAAATTAATTAAGATATAGTGTTGGGACCCTGGGACAACAAGGGAAATGAGGCTTGGGGGCTAATATGTCAAAAAATGCTATGTCCCTTCAGGATGTGGATGATTGCAATTCTCCACATATTTCTTTATTTATTATCTGTGAATTATTATAACTTTGTTGGAAAAATAGCAGAGCAGTTTCCCATTGCCTTCTCCACAGTTTTTTTTTTCAGAAAAATAGACTTTTTTGAGTGACTAGAGAGCCCAGTTCTTTCTATTATTTAACCCATAGCTGGGAGGAGGGAAGAAATAGTTCCATGCCTTTCTCAAGGACTTTAGTATAAAAGTGAATGTAACACACAAGGCATGAATTTGAACTCAGCTTGCCAATTACACTTTCTATGGCATTATTAGTGGGGTACCCAATAAAGGTCAAATATCCCATAAAACAAGTTTGCTAAATATTGCTTTGTGAAATGCATTTATGATATATATGTTATTATTAACAATATTTACTGCAGATGATGACAATTTCCATCATTGTAGTTCAAGTGTGAATGTAGTTTAAATAAAGCAATTTAAATTAATCAATGATAATGCTTATGACTAGTACACAAATTTTATTATCCAAAAGAAAACTTTATTACATTTTGTTTAGTAATCCAAGTTAATCTTGTTGTAGAGAGATTAAAGAAAAAAAATAAAATAAAAAAAATGGATACTTTTTCAAAGCTCAATCACAGTACAAAGATAAGATAATTAGCAGGTTGTTGTACGTTCAGATAATATGCAAGAAATCATATTTTAAAAGTACAAATAGGAAATGCCGAACACACCCAGCCTTGTTAACAAATCACTGAAGATACCCCTTTGTGAACTTTTAGGTAATGGAATGTGTTTTCAAAATCATTTTATTTCAATTTCATTTCTTATTTTCTTGAGTAATAAAACTTTTCATGGGCTGATTTCCCAATCACTGATAAGAGTTGTCACTTTTATCTCAGCCAGTTTGTGCCTGCATGTTGATTTTGTAATCTAAGAGCCATTATTCTTTGTCTTCATGAGATCAATAAAATAACTGATGAACTATCAGGCTGGATATCTTTGGGCAAGATTTTTTACAACCGATTGTATTTATTTTCTCTCTTATTTTGGATCTTTTTCACCCACAAAAATTAAAATAAGTCTTTATAGCACACTTGCTATTAACAAAATCTTCAACCAATAAGTTTTTTTTGAATCACAATAACAATAAAACTGGTGAATAAATGTTATACTTTTAAGTTAAAATAGATTTCTATTAAGTATTTTGACATACAGGAGAATATGAAAATAACTATAGTTTATCTCTCTATTTCAAGTTAATATTTTTAACAGGACTATACTTCATGTTATTAGCATATCATTTATTAGGTTTCCTGTATTAGTAAAATGAGCTGAAATTATGAAAGCATTTGAATAGGACTATACTTCATTTTATTAGGTTTCCTGTATTAGTATAATGAACTGAAATTATGAAAGAACATTTTAGTATATGAATATTAATTTTTATTATAAATCCTCATTTTATCAATATTCCACTGCACAGATTCAAAAGGAACCTAAGTCTCTAAGGTTTGTTTTGTGTATGCCAATAGTAGCACAATGAGGTATATAAAATAAACAATCAGAACTCATCTCAAAATGCAGACACAAATTCAAATTTTTACTACGTTATTTAAAATTTGAAAACTGAAAATAAATAAGCATAAATTAAAATAAATAAAATAAACAAAAACAAGTAAAATAAATTAATCCAAATAAATAAGTAAATAAACTAAATAAATAAAAAACAAATTAACAATGCATAGATAAACACAAGAAAATGCAACAATAACAAACAACAATAAAATAATCAATAATCAATAAAAACAAAGATAACTAATAACACCATAAGTAGCCAAAAAACAGCATTTGTATCCACAATTATTCCCACTCAATAGCGCCTAGAATAATTCGAAACACAACCACTACCATTTACCAAAATAACCATTAGAACAATACAATAGATTACTCACAATGCATCACTAACCTGTATATCTAAACAGTGGAGCAAAAACACAATGCATATGCCCTGATGATTGCATTTAGCATGAAACAGACTGCTGCCTCTGGGTGTTAACTTCAATGTCCACTTTTACATTTACATACACTATATCCTTGATATTGAGCATTTTAACCCATAAATATAGCACACCTTAAAACTATGATTTTATCATATATATATGTATCTTTCATTCAGTTCAGAGTGAGGAGGGCTAAGTTACACCCTAGTTGGAATATTGAGTCTGTCTTTATCAAAGATTGGATTAAACATCTTTCTTCTAAAAGCCTGTGCCTTAAGCATGATTACAGGAGATTATTATGTACGCATATGAATTCAGTTTCATTTTTTGATTGGATTAGGTTCTCTAGGTTTTTGGGATTGGGCCATCAACGGCAGTGTGTTAAATTGTCTACAAAGCAAGATGCCAAGTTGAATAGTTTGGTTCAGAAGAAATACGGAGTCACATCTGAACCTAATTTAAATAATATTATTAATCTGTCCACGCATGAACTAACTGAGTTAGAATCGTTTGTTCTTTCTCAAGGGTTGGACTTCTCCATTCCTCCCTCTATGCCTGACAAGGAGAAGATTTTTTCCGAGTTCGAGGTTTTCTATGCTCAGTTGGCTAGACTCTCTCCCACCTCTGTCGACGCGGTTACGAATTTGAAAGCCCAGTTGAATAATTTCGCACACACCTTTTCCTGTTCCTCTGTCGCAACTGCTGAATCCAAATGGAAAGCAGAACATCAGCATGTTGTTAACTCTCTGAGGAATAATTATAACTTGATAATTTCCAGACCTGATAAAGGTGCTGGTGTAGTTATTTTAGATCGAGCAGACTATATAACCAAAATGTCTTCTATCTTAGAAGACACTTCAAAATTTACTAGACTTGGTTCCGCTGACACCTGTGATGGAACCTCCTCATGTCAAGCGAAATTTCAAAAATCACTTCAAAGGAAATTGCCAATGAAATCCGTCCTTCAGGTTCGATTCGTCCCCGATTACATGGTCTCCCGAAAATCCATAAGGAAGGTGTACCTTTGCGACCGATTTTGTCCATGATCGGGTCAGCCCAACACAAGGTAGCCCAATGGCTCTCCACACTTTTGGATCCTGTGTTGCAGTGCCTGGATGGTTTTTGTATCAAGGATTCCTTTTCCTTTGTTGACCGCGTTTAAATTTATCTTCTTCTTTCTTCATGTGATCTTTCGATGTTTCTTCCTTATATATTTACTTGTGTCCCTTTGATGGAAACCATCGATATTTGCTGCGACTATCTCTATCGCAGTTCATTAACTCCACCTAGTTTTCCTGAGTCAATTTTTCGGGAATTGATGAGATTTGCCACGTCATCCGTCGAATTCAGTTTCAACAATACTATGTACCGACAGATCGACGGAGTCGCTATGGGCACGCCTTTGGGTCTGGCACTTGCTAACATATATGTTGGCTTCCAGGAAGAAAAAATACGAAAGAATCCACTTTGTCCTCAACTGTACTGTCGGTATGTTGATGACACCTTTTGTTTATTTAACAGTGAAGTTGAGGCTGACCAGTTTCTTTCGTTTTTAAATGGTATCCATCCGGCACTGAGGTTCACTATCGAAAAAGAGTCTAATCATCAATTGGCTTTTTTGGATGTATTAGTACATCGTACGTTAACAGGTTTTCTTACTTCCGTTTATAGAAAACCTACTTTTGCAGGGTATACACGTGTTGGGACTCTTTTTGTCCCACTAAGCGCAAGATCAACATTATCAAAACCCTCCTCCACAGAGCATTAAAGATTTGCTCTGAGCCTTTCCTGAACGACGAAATTAACTTTATTAGGGATACCCTATGTAATTTGGGTTATCCTCTTGATACTGTTAATTCAGTTATCCACAGTAAAGTTGAAGAGTTCAGAAGTGCTGATCTCTACACTGTCAAAAAATGCCCAGTTTACCTTAGATTACCCTGGATTGGTACCAAATGTGAAAAAATAGCCAAACAAATTTCATCAAAGGTTCGCTGTTGCTTTTTCTCTGCTGAAGTTCGGATTATTTTTCAAACTCGGCCTATGTTTCGATCTGCGTGTAAAGACGTTCTCCCTCCCCACCATATTAATTCAATTGTTTACAAATACGTTTGTAGTTGCGGAGCCAACTACATAGGGAGAACAACTCAGCGCTTAGACATTAGAATAAAGCAGCACATTCCTACTAAAAATTAGAAAACACACCTTGCCTTTAAAATGGACTCGTCCCGAACACCTACAGTTCCGCCATATGCGAACATCTTTTAAATAGCAGAGATTGTGCTTCCAAATTTAGTGTCGACTGGTTCACCGTGTTGGCCCGGTCACACTCTGTATTTCATCTGAAGGTTCTGGAGGCACTTTACATCGGATCCCGCAAGCCTTCTTTGTGCAAACAACATGAGTGTTTGCTGGGACTCGTTGTCATCTGCCTCTAGTTCCTTCTTGCATATATAAAATATATATATATATATATATATATATATATATATATATATATTTTTCCACCTATTCTTATTGTACATTTCTCTGTTTTAATTTTGAATCTCCCGTGAAGCCTGAAGAGCGGGAGCGAAAACCGGTTGCTTCCCCCCCCTTGTTGTTGAGTTTTTTTTTTATTTAATATTGTTTTAATATGTCTTGTAATATTAAATTTTACACTTTTATTTCGATCATTAAATTTTGTACCTACAAAAATATCTTTATATATATATATATATATATATATATGATACAGGTAATAAATCCATTGGTATATAATCCAAGTGGATCCTAGTAATATCAAATATTAAAACAGATTCACAAAAGAGCTCAATGTATTTACTACAAGTGAGCATATAAATTAAACAAAAAATAATCCAAAATTATCTCATACACAGAGGGTATACATCTATTTTCAACCAATGAGAAGTATGTCTTATTTGGTGTAATATATATATATATATATATATATATATATATATATATATATATATATATATATATATATGGTATTAACAATAAAGGGAAGTCATCAATAGTTTTTTGATGTGTCCAGGAAATAAATTTAAATTTTGGAGTAAAGATACTTTTGATACAACCTAATAGTAATATAATCATTAAGCTTCTATTATTATTCAAAGAGCAAAATTTCCAATAGTGTTAGAAAACAACAAGAACAATGATAACAATAATGATAAAAGTGCAAGTTACCCCCAAAGTGCAAGTTGATGAAAGGAATGAAAATAACAAAAAACAAAACAACTGTAAAAGAATCAGTGTTGAAAACAAACAAAAAAAAAATCATCTGGGATTTCCCCATGCAGACAGAAAGCAATAAACCAAAGAAAATCTTAATTAATAAAAACAAAAGATGACGATAATAATTCATGTAACAATTCAAATATTTGAGAAAAAAAAAGTATTTTTTTAAAAAAAAAAATATAATTGAATAAAAAATAAATATAAATAAAAAATGTAAGTTGAAAGGTGTCGAAGCTGTGCCAATTATAATCAAAACAATGAAAAGCATTGAATTTATGGACTACATAACAGAGAAACTTAATTGTATACAATCATGCAAAACTAAAGATGTCATAAAATTAAACTTAGTTTAAAAATTTATCAAGACATATTTCTATTGCAATCTCTTCAACAGAAAATAAATTGTGCCATAAACGTTACTCCTTATTTAATTTGATAAAAAAATTTAATTTGATACTAAAAAATGTAGGTGACTCAGAAAAAATATTTATAGGTCATCAATATATAACTTAAAAAAAGATTTGATTTTTGTTTTTATCATTCTCAGAACATCATTAATCAATTTTGGTTGTTAATCTTAATTAGTTTGTCTGTTAATCTTATTAAGTTTGTTAATCAAATATAGATAATCTGTAACTATATTTTGTAAACTTACTTTCATTCCTTAATATAAGTATATTTAAATAAGAACAAATTAAACACTTTGAAAAGTTTTAATAAAAATATATAAAATTATAATAACAGTTTGTAGGACCAACACCTTCCATGAGAGATCCTGAAACTGTAGAATATGAAAGTAACAATTATTAAAGATTGCAGTAATATTTTTATTAAAATCTCAAGATTTGCAGATGTTCAAACCACAGTTCTAAAAATAGTTTTAAACACTGTGAAATGTGCTGAACAATTGAGAGTTCAATGTCACTTGACTGTCTGCAAAAGCCATCAGGTAGAACAGGTGTAAATGGCAAAGTAAAATTAAAAAATATTGAGCAGACCAAAAAGTTTGTTCTGTTCTTTAAGTAAAAATAAAAAGCAGGTGCTTATTTTATTATTTGGTATTTATCTTTGCTGAAAAGCATATTGATCATTTTATTTCAATATAATTCAAGCATCTTTATTTGTAATTCCATACATACTCTCAGAAGTGTTTGTCTTTCTCAGTAGAAACTGCTCGAGGTGCTTTTTGCAGCCTTCCAGGGAATTAAAATACCATAATATATAGTAATCCAAAGGTGTTTTATCTGTTGACTATGTTAGATGAGTGAAAGAAATCCAAGGCAAGCTGTAAATGTCTGTCTGTTCACCAAAGAAACTCACAATCTAGTTTTATCTTGATGGAATCCTATGACCTTTGTTTTAATTAATTTTGGGTGTTTTTCATTAACAGTTGCTTTCAACTAATATATTTGTAATAATTGGGATCAGTAATTGTTTAAATCAGTTATTTTCTTCACAATATCTTTTCCATAAAGTGCACAATTTACTTTTTTTGTCAAAAAGAAAGCATAATATTTCAAAAATGTTGCTTATTTTCTTCTATTTTTAATTTTAATACTAAAAAAAAAACAACAGCTTTGACACATCCTGGGTATGACGATAAACTACGTCTGTGTCCTGGGTATGACGATAAACTACATCCTCATCCTGGGTATGACGATAAACTACATCGACATCCTGGGTATGATGATAAACTACATCGACATCCTGGGTATGATGATAAACTACATCCATGTCCTGGGTAAGATGATAAACTATATCCAACAGCAAGGCTTCTGATAATACGTTTTTGAAAAAATAATATTACCAGCTATACATTTTTGAAAAATAATAACAGAAATAAATTTTTAACAAAACAAAAATATTACCAGAAAAAAAAAAAAGTTGTCGGCATTAAATGACCCATTGAGGTTGATATGCCGTAAAACAAAACAAACAAACAGGTTTGACATAATGTTTAAAATATCTAATCAAGGTAGTTGATAAAAGCAAGAAGAAAGTACTATAAACTTCAAAAACAGAATGCATGGTGGTGATCAAAACGGACAGCTCAATGTGTGAGTTACACATTGGGGATAACAAAATCAAACAGATGCAGACATTTAACTATCTCGATAGTATAATAACATATGAAGGAAACACAGAAATCTGAAGTGACATAGGTAAGACACTATTCAGAGACTGAGCAAAAGAGATAAAAACATTTCCTTAGAAACAAGGAAAGAAGTGTTAGCATATTATGTAATGTTTAAGCTCTTATATGACAGTGAATGATGGACAATTTAATTGCAAAGGAAGAAAAGACTTTAAAAGATAACTGACTAATGTTAAGAATATCATTGATAGATCATGTGAAAAATGAGGATGTTTTCAGAAGAAATTGATACTACAAAGGAACTACTAATCAAAAAGTGAGAACTGAAGTTTCTTGGACACATAAAGAAAGAAAGCTTAGAGAATTTAACAATTACAAAATATATAATGAAAGGAAGCTTAGAGAATTTAATAAGTACAAAACACATCATGAAAAAAAGCTTAGAGAATTTAACACTTACAAGACACTGAAAGAAAGCCAAGAGAATTTAACACTTACAAAGCATATCAAAGACAAGGGAAACTGCAAGTAACCCATTTGGTAATTTTGAGCAAACCAGTGATAAAGAGGAGCCATAAAGAAATAAGTATTAGTTAGGGCGACAAAAGACAGGAAGCTATGGAGCGCCATCATCTCCTTGTTCTGAAAGAATATAGACAAAGCCATGCTAGTATGACAGTTATCCATATAATATCATTTTGAATAAAGTTAATTCAAACTAAATGCTCCTAAACATTTTGACTTATACAGTAAAAGCAGTAAGCTGACATCAGTATCAATAATAGTAGATTACTGATTCCCATTTAAAAAAGGGTAAAACAAAAAAGATTTCTTACTTGGTTCACACTTTGGTAGCTTTGTTGACCATTTCTGTATCTGTAGGCACTCTGTTATTGGCTCTCCAACCAGTCGATAACCAGGTTTGCACTTGATCTGACAGAAGTCTAATACATGCACTCTTCTCCGTTGGCATTCTGCAGGCTCTGTGAAGCCATTTGGAATTTGCTCCAACATTGAACAACCTTTTACTGAAATAAGGGGAAAAACAAAATACAATTTTTGAAACAAGTAGAATAAAAGGAAATGTCAAGAAAAACTTGTTTCCTATCAACTTATACTTATGCCTTCTTAAATTCTTAGAATTCTAAAGAAATTTTACAAATTCTTTGTTTTATCCTCAATAAAAATATTAATTATTTTAAAAATAATTTAAATAAACAGCACTATGTGAATACTATGTCAACATGGTATTCTTTTAAATTCTTTCTATTATTATTATTATTATTATTATACCATGCTCACATAAAATTTTAGAAAGTAATTTATAAACTTTTATTAATAGAACACATGGAAATTCTATAACCATAATCATGATTTACATTGTAAATATATTTCCAATAATTGTGGTAAAATTTAAAACTGTAAATTATTTACAAGTTTTTGTATGCAAAAGTATTAAGTTGATTTATTTATGGATGTATCTTTTCCTCCTAAACTCTTATCTTATCTTATTTAAGATGTATATAGAAGTATGCATGTGTTTGATATAGAGAAAATTCATACATTGAGTAAATTTATTATTCAAAGTTTACAGATGTAAAAGGAAGTACAAGCGATATTGACTTAGAGAAGCTGGTATGTAATTTCAATTGTCAGTAAATCTTTTGATCTCTAGCAGCTTTGCTTTCATCTTTAGGTAAAGGGGGTCACTTGGCACAGAATTGTGTAGACAAGTTGGTATTTTTTAGTTGATTTACCCATTGCAAAGTCTGATATCTAGCTAGATACAAACTTGGATGGTTTTAAATTTACTCAGATCAACCTAGTTGAAAATTTTCTTTTTATACTTTGTCATCTGTTTTTGATTTAATCAGCAAATTTTCAAACTTATTTTAGATTTTATCTTTTATAGTTTAATGGGAGAGAGCTAGGGATGGAGATACTCCTGTGTCTGAAGAAGCCCTGTTTAGGACTTCAGATTCAAATGGACCAGATTCCTCTACTAGGACATATTCCAAAAATGGGAGACATTGAGTCTTGGGTCTTCACAAATTGAGGACTGCAAGCTGGAGTTTCTTTCTGTATCAGGGAAAGATATATTTTTAAAGGGAAATGGCACCATGGACTTGCAAGCTGCTGGGTTTGGCAGATTTAGCCTCTGCCCAGGCCATGGAGACCCCAGGCTAAAGAAAGTAAACTTTCACTTTCACTGCTGTCTAAAAACTGAAACTGACTGATGCTTTTATCACTGTATGAAGTGACATCATTAAGCGGCCATCACTTGACCCATATGACTTCTCTCCACCAAAGGGAGATAAGCACCTTCTGTATCTTTACAATAGTTTTTTCCCAGATCTTTTTTGTGTAGCATTTTGCCTTGCCCTTGAAATCTGTACATGCTACTTATATTAATTATTGAATTATGAATATTTTCTATCTTTGGATATTGCATTATCACATTAAGAAAGAAAACAAAAACATTCTTACATTTCAGTGATATAGTAAAAAAAAAAGAATTCATATTAATTACAGTTTTAAGTTGGCTTATTCATTTGTAATATAAAGTAATGGTTTATTCATTTGTAATGCAAAATCTTGAAAAATAACACTAATGGGAATTTTTAAGATGTTCGTAATCATTAATACTCCTTGGGACAAGTTTTTCTCTTCTTTGTCAGGTTGTCATATAAACTCTTAGATTTTGCAATGCTTAGGCTAAAATTATTGGTATTTAAATATTATTAAAGGTCATCATTGATTGTTACTGAAAAGTATAGACTGAATTTTTGTACTCTTATAAAAGTATTACTGGGAATATGAGCAGTAAATTGAAATAATGATATTTACATCACATTAAATATTTTTTACTATAATTACATTCAATTTTTAAAAGTTTCACATAAAAATTTGTTAAAGTTGTTAATTTTCTATGTATTTCTAGCTATATCCAGATGTATACTATCTTTATATTACAATCTTAGTGATTGTAGTCAAAAGATACATTTTCCTGCTTAAAAGATACAATTATATATGCATTAAGATTAAATAAATTGTTAACATGAATAGTAAAACTTATTTTGTTACTTTGTCTCTAATTATATAAAAGTGATTCTCACTGTTACAGACCACATTTCTTGCCTCATCCAATTGTAATATAGAGAAAAATATTTGTGTATATGAAAAGATTATGATAAAAATAAGCAGACATAAGGTTTGTAATTTATTTAATCAGATATGTCTAAAAGAGAATTTGCTACCTAAATACATAAATTATAAACTTACATACTCAAAGCTTAATTATGGAAAAATATAATAATATTTTAGTCCATTGCTTTATTTAAATAAATATTATATACAAATTGTTGCTGGTATTCAAGGATTATTTTGTACTATTTTTGTACTTTAATACCTTTTCACAATGTTGAGATTTCAAAAAAGGAAATCTTTACTATGAAATTATTTATTCATATTCAAATTTTGCAATGGATAGTAACATTACTCTGCAAAGAAAAAAAATAAAAGCATGCAAAATACATTTAACCTGTAGAGATATTTTCTATAATTTTGAGAAGAGTTATTAACATTCCAAGCTTTGTTTGGACAAGTGAATGCTATGTTTGTGTTTATAATGTTCTTATCATAACAAGGAAAAGGTTAGGAAACACCCTTGTGTATAAGTAAGAATTATCTACGTTAAACAAGTTGCAATGAATTGAATCATTTGTGTTATGTGTTGTGGGTGGTGAATCAATCCAGTTGGTATTTTGTTTTGGATAAAATACAAGAGACCCTGAGTTCCAGTGAAGCAGTTTCCCAGGCAGTACCTCCCCATTTCACTAATAGGATAGCATCAGTGGCATACTTGAAGTAATATACTAATAGGAACTGGTCAATTTTGGGTATCAAATTCACATGAAAATTTATGTGGATTTCCACATTTATAAAAAAGCCCATTTTTATTTTATCGGCATGGGAGTACAAATAAATGTAGAAAATGGGATCTTTCCTTAGAAATTATAAACAGTAAGAAGCTTTTAGAATGAATTAGCCAAAATCTTAACAGCATCATAAATATAAGAAAGATGTAAAGCTTGAAATAATGTCTACGTTTAATGATAACAAATTAATGTGTGTGTGTGTGTGTGTGTGTGTGTGTGTGTGAGAGAGAGAGAGAGAGAAACAGGGAGAGGTTCTGATAATTTCTTGGCCCAACTTACTTCCCAAAATCAGGATTTCAATGACTAAACATCAGAATACTGATTTTTTGGCTAAGAAGTTTTCATAATTCCTCATACCCACACACACACACAAATGTAAAAGTGCACATTGAATTCAACACTCAGGTGACAGACTGTTTCATGCTAGATGCAATCATCAAGCATGAGAGTTGACTTCAATGTTCACTTTTATATTTACATACTCTATCTCTGATATTGAGCACTTTATCCCATAAATATAGCACACAATAAAACTATATATATATATATATATATATATATATATATATATATATATATATATATATATATATAAATATTAGTCCCTGTTTATTTTAAATATAAAATAAAAAATTCCATCTATTTTTAAATGCAATATATATTTTAAAATAAACCAATAATCCCCTCATAATATATGGACTGTGCATTAAACAGATATTTTTATTAAAATTTAAATTATGTAACAGGCAGTCTCTACCCAGCACTTGAAGATTGTGTTGTACATGAAACTTCAATTCATGCTATCAGTGAAGAATATGTATATTTATTAATATATACTTAATAGCTCTGTTGTATTACATTGAGCAGTTTTATGAACACAAGCACTCAAAGTGTGATATTGTATATTCATATTTATATATATATAAGCTAAGCCCTTTATATTAAATAAAATCTCCATAAGTAATGAAATTGAAATAAAATTTGCTAATTCATAATTATTAAAAAATTATAAATTATAAAAATTATCATAAACACTTCAAAAACAGTTAAAATTTAATCAATATAAAACAGAAAGTTAATTTTATATCAGAAGCAAATAGAAAATAATCATGTTCTGAAAAATCTGTTGGCTAAATGTCCAAAGATTTAAAGAATAGAATAAATGTACTTAAAATTAAACAATACACTCAGTGTACTGAAATATTAATGATCACATTTGTGATCTGGAAAAAACATTTTAATAAAACGTGCATATAATTAACTCAAAGATGAATTGGAAGTGTTATAATCTATAAATCCCCAAAGATTAATATACAACCAGGCTATTTCACTTTATTCCCTGTTCATACTAAATTAATGCTGAAACAATATAGGATACATAAGACAAAAAAAAAAAAGTATATATTTCTGAGGTGAGGTATTATGTACACTATTTACATTATTCAGACTATTGTCCTCATCATTGTTGCCATATTTATCACAACATTTTGGCCATTGTATGCTCTGGCCTTCTTCAGGCAGTTGGAATGTTAAACTGAACCCTTTATTTTGCTCACTGGGGTAGACTGTTCTAGTTCCACGTGCCATGTCTAATGGATGTCAGTTATCAATTATCTCCTGTTAATTCTCCTCTCCAAGTTCTTCACTGCCTTAACCAACTATTGAACTCATACTCTTTGGGTCCTGTCACTGGATCTAACCAATCCATTGTGCCTTAAGGATACATGGTACAGTGTATAAAGGCATTATATGGAACTAAAACAGTCTACACCAGCGAGTGAAATAAAGGGTTCAGTTTGACATTCCAACCACCTGAAGAAAGCCAGAGCATACAACAGCCGAAACATTGTGATAAATATGGCAACAAAGATGAAGACAATAGTCTGAATAATGTAAAAAGAATATAGATATTGTAAATAATGAGAAAAGAAATAAACTGTGTTGAAATTAGCTAAAATGGAGTTTCTATAATAATAAAATTAAAGTAAAAATCAAGTATATAGATACATGATATGAATCAAGTTTTGTCCCCCCTAATCTAAATTTTTTTCTTGTGAAATAAATCATTTGTATAGCTACACATATATGTGAAGTGCTACCCAAAAATTAAGTAATTTGATTATATAGATAGTAATTTACATTAACATCCATTTTAAAGAAGTATTCTTTGGCACATGCAACAATCTAAAGGATGCTGCTCACAAACGTTCATGTCAAAAGTCTGTACTACATTTTATTCATATGCGCAATGTTGTTCAAATTCCCAAAACCTTTGAGTAGTATCTCATATATGACTGTCTTTCATAGCACAGTGGTTTTCAAGCTTGCATTTCAGACAGTTTTCTTGTGCAGCGAGTTCAATCCTCACTAGATGCTTCAATGCCATGGCTTTGTACCAGATAAACACGGCTTAGCAAGTGTATGTATATATATGAATATATATATAATATATAAAGAAATATAGTTTTAAGGTGTGCTATATTCATGGGATAAAGTGCTCAATATCAGAGATAGGTGCATGTAAATATAAATATAAAAATACTGAACAGGTTCAACATGCTGGACACAATCGTTTCAGGCTGACGATTGTCGTCAGCATGAAACAGCCTGTTGCCTCTGAGTGTTGATTCAATGTTCACTTTTATATTTATATTTATATATATATATATAATAAAAAAGCTCAAACACTAATATTCCATGGTTATAATTTATTACATTGGAATCGTAATCATGATCCAATTCATCAGACCTATTTATTTCCAGTTATATTTTTTTTATGCAGCGATTATTGAATGTAACAGATAATAAGACAGTTATGTTTTTTTAATCAACTATTCTTGGTTTTGAAACAAATGCTTTACATTAGATGGAAATCCATGAATGACCAATTCATAGTTGAATTTGAAGGAACAGAACATTTTAGATGTAAGTTACAAATTTTTGCTTAAGTTTGTTGAAAAATATATTATGAATTAATCCATTTACACTTGAAATTACAGTAGTGTTTCTAATGTAATATAGTATGACATGATAATTTGTCAGTGATTTTTCATTGAGATTATAAATACCTGAGCACAAGATCCTCATTGTTGAACCAAATTTTGTTTATATATGTTGCTTTTCTTTTAATGTTGGTATCTTCCATTATTTGTAATATTTTTTAATTATCTAAATATACCGGAAATGTTTACAAAATGTTTATTCACAGTAAATTTGGATACATGTTCTTACAACATTTCACCATTCTTGCTAGGTCTTCTATAACCACAATGTGGGATATTTAATAACAAAATTGATGGAAACATAAACAAAAAGAAAAAGAATTTAAATGAACTTTACATACCTAAAAGAAATAATAATAAAATATATATATAAATATATATATATATATAGAGAGAGAGAGAGAGAGATGTTGGGTTTTGGTCTTGGCTTGAGGCATTCAGATGTCTAGTCGCACTGAGGAGCTGTGATACAGCAAAACAGTACTGTCTGCAAATGACATATATATATATATATATATATATATATATATATATATATATATATATATATAAAAACTCCCAGTGTCTCTCATTTGTTCACATGTGTAGTTGAATCAACATTAACAAACTTAGGTCTGATGAAGTCCTAAGGGACAAAACATGTCACACAAAAATTTTTCCCACTTTGTCATACTTCTTTCCAATAATATATATATATATATATATATATATACACACACACACTGTTTATTTAGGCAGCAAGTTTTCTTTAAGGTAACAAAACCTTAATCAGGCAATGACACTGGTATCAGGCAAACTTATAGATCCAAAGCATCGTTATAACTAACCCAGTTCACTACAGTAGTACCTCATGATATCACCAGATTTTGAATTTCTCTAGGATGCCAGATCCATGTTTGATGCAGGCTCTGTTTTCTCTTGGGGCCTCTTGATATATTTCCTCTTTTTCAGATAATAATCTCAGTTTAGTCAGGTGTGCCAAGGTTGAGTTGTTAATAAAACTTCAGCATAAAAATAAAAAGGTTGTTTTTACTCAAGGGCTTATCAGAGCAGACTGTCAGGACTGAGGGCATTAGCAATGGTCTGTGTGACTAGCATTCTATCTCTTGACAGTAATTTTAAGCTGATACTTATATGTTAACATATATACTTTTTATAAACACCTACTGAAGCTAGACTAACACTATCTCAGAGTTTGAAACTTTTTTTTCTTTTTGCTATGCATCTAACATCAAAATGAAATGGGGATTTTTGTCATTATTTTCAAGATTTTCTTTGCATTTTCCCACTTTATTATTCAACAGTAGTACATGGCTAATCTGATACGCAGACACACACAGAATTCATAAGCACTGAACGTCTTACAAATATCTTTATCCATATGAATATCTATCTTTAAGTTGCAAACCAGGAGTCTATATCATAAAACTTATTCTCCCTCAATCAAAAAGAAAAAAAGAAAGCTTTTATCACTGGAGCAACCATTTTGCTGTTATTGTCTGTCTAGATAATAATAGGATGGGGAGAAGGAGGTTCTTGTTTCATCTCTGAACCCCTCTTTTCCCTCACATCAAGATATCCTGGTACAAGGCACAAGGAGGTTTGGATTTATGCTTTCCTAAGGATATGAGTATCAAAATCATTTTTAAAGTACTATCAGTAAGTACTAGACATTATAATTCCCAAATTGACATCCTGGTGATTTAAACTGTAGCCTCATGATAGCCAATTCAGAGTAATAACCACTGAGCTAACTGTTCAGCCATCACATAAGCAAGTCTAACTTTACTTATTACTTTTATTTTCAATTTAGAAATTATATTCCAAGTATCATTTCCATAATATTAAATAGAAAAATAAAGATAGAAGAAAAGTAATAATAGCAAGATATTAGTAATGATAATGGTCATAATGATTAGTAAGATTCTATGCTTTGGTTTACTAAGTAGGTGCCAAGATTTTTTTTAAGCTACTAACTTTTGCTGTTATTATTGTATTTAGTATCACATGGTAATTTACTCGTTCTTGATGTTTGACGCCCTTTTTGCCGTAGGATGTAATTTCCAAGACAGAATATGAAATTGAGTTCTTCATTTTGGTGTTACCTCCCAGGTTGGCATTTTCCAAGTATGTCATTTATAACTAAAAGATTATGATTTATATTGATTGAATTGTTAGGATTTTTCTTTTTCTTCTTCTTTTATTTCATCAAAATGGACTTGACTAATTTGATTTTAGAAGTTGGCAAATCAGTTCAGAAAGTTTGATTTATTCAAATTATGATAACTTAAAATAAGTCCATCACTTAAAAGTTTTTTTAATGTCTAGGTGTCTTCAATGTCTTTGTTGAAATAAATATGTGTGTGTGTGTGTGATAAGCCTCACACTTGTTTATGCAGATATTTTGGAATGGATTATTAAATATGAGAGAAAAATATTTGATAAATTAAAGAAAACTGATAAATATAATAAAATTGGTTCCCTATCTTAAAATGTACTTAAAGGCTACCAAAGTTCGCTATTATGTATAATATCAAATTACTTTCTATTTATAAAGTTTATATTATTATCATTATTTTCAAATAAATAAAGGAAGACTATTCTGTAATTAAGCAATAGCATATAAATTTTAAATTTACTTATATAGTAATAAACAGGCATCTTGTGTTAAAGAATTTTTTAAGGTACATGCTTAGAACTTAGAAAAAACTAATTTTTGTAATAAAATGTGAACATTTTCATGATGGAAAAAATGATTAATTATTTTTGTATAAAATAATACATTTATATTATAAAAAAACAAAAGAATTATTTCTCTCAAAAATATGTAGTAATTTTTTTTTACAAGATGAAGTGTCATTATTTCACTGATGTCATTATTTCATGTATAAGTTAATAATATTTTAATTTCTTTTCTCCTTTCAATGATTTTCTTTTAATTTTACTAACAAACATACAAAATTTGGATCATTACTATTGGGGTGAGCAGGATTGCAGATTCAAAATTATTATTAAGCTACAAATTGTACTGGAAATTACTTTATTCTTCAAGTTTTTTCAAGTATTCTTCATTTTTGTTTATGATATGTTACAGAAACAAATACAGCCATAAACAGAAGTTATTTTATTATAATATAGATTCTGATAAAATTTAAACATTTAACTGATATTCATTTATCTGTAGTATAATTTGTTAGAAAACTCTTTATAGAAACCAACATTCTACTGTTTATATATTAAAATATTCTACTATTTATGTAATATAAAAATAATAATAATATTCATAATAACAAAATTTAATCTTACAAAGTTTTACAACACAAAAGATCAACAAACACTGTAAAATATAATAGGAAAATACAAATTTTTGCATTAATAAAATGAATGACATTAAAACAAGAAGTTAACTTGTTTTCATCACAAGCAAATATCAAGAGAAGACAGAAAAATTTTCCACCGAGGTTAATATAAATGAAAATATAACTAATAAAATGGCAAGTAAATTTTAATTAGATTCAAGACAATGCTTATTAAATATCTGTTCTCATTAATTCTGCCCAAGTTTCCAACTGATTTAATAAATCTAAAAATATTCTTCCTAGTGAAAAATTAATTTGTGATTTTATCTCTTGAAAGTATCAAGCCATTCTAAATATCTCAAGAACCAGTTGTGTTGACTTGATTTTAACTTGGTAACAAATCAAAAGGGATTGTACTGCACATGTTCACACAGGCACTCTCTCATAGGGTTACTCAGTTGCAGTTGGGTGAGTTTCTATTCTGTATAACTTGTCATTCATTATGAAAATCTGCTTTGCCCATTCTTCATATCACATGCAGTCTTTGACAAAACAATGCATCGCCAAGGTATATCAGCTCCTCTCCTATATAATCCAGAACTAAAATCACTGCTGAAAAGGAGATTTCAGACTGTGAGTGAGATTAAGGAAAATATGACATGACAGCTGATGATAATATTGAAAGATTGTTTTGAGAATTGGAATGGACATGAGGATAAGGTGAAGTTCCAAGGAGAGTACTTCAAGTGGACTAAGGCCCTATTGCCCTAGGTAGGCTATTTTTCTTGACGTTAAATAGTTGGATATTTTCCGGACAGATTTAATATGACAGGAAAGTTTACTTGATATAGTCTTTCACTTACTTAACTTAGTCTGACATAAGACAACAGTAGCAAGGCATTTAGTGAGCACTAAAATCTTTGCACCATTAGACTAGTCTGCCAGTCAAAAGTCTTCATATTTAGGTTGGCAGCCAGGTCTTTGCAGACTTGAAACCTATTTTCATGTATTCATTCACAATTTACAGAATATAATTTTACTTTAATTTTCATTGTTTTCAAAAATATATTTAAAACAGATATTTTTAAAATATTTTTTATCTCATCTATAGCAGTGATTTTTAAGCTCATCTTCTCTATAGCGGTGAATTTTGGATAATGGACAGAACATGTGAGTAATAAGGAAGTTTTAAGGAAAATAGTAAATACAAAGAAACTAGTGCTAAAAATCAGATAGAGACAGCTGAAATTTCTGGAACATATAATGAAGAAAGAAGGCTTGGAGAATTTAACACTGACAAGGCATAATGAAGGCAAGAGTAGCAGGTGGAAACTACTTAGCTACAAAGAGGGATGATAAAGAGGCAAAAGTTACTTAACACAACAAAAGACAGGAAGTCATGGAGAGCCATGATCACCCAAAAAGAACCTTAAAGAGCATATAAACAATCTTACTAATTATGAATTTTATTTATTGCATAATGTATTTCTCTATCTCTCTCTCACACACACACTTGTATGCTTACTCCCAGCAGGGTGAGTTAAAAATGAAATAGATTCAATTTATCAAAACAGAAAGACATTTGTATTTTCTTCAGAAGTTGCCTAACACTATATTTTTTATATATTATTATTGTCTAAAGTAAACAAATTCCTATATTTTTAAGTAAATTCTGTGGCATATCAGTCATATAACTCTACTCCTTTCGGATTGGCTTTGAATCCCTTGATATGTTTGGTGGTAATCTCTGATCAACTCAGTATTATTAATGGAAACTTCTTTCCTTTTTAGAATTTCTCACAGTTCATTTATCACTGACATGAGAAGATAAAGGTCAGGAGCTTCTTAACCATGAATCTGTATACACCTAAATGTCGAGAGTCAGTTTGTCTTTTAATTAAATGATATTGATTACAAGTGATATCAAGCACTAAAAGTTTTGCAGACTCAAGTTAATTCAGTGATTGATTATTTATTGACTTGGGGAAAAAAGTAAACACTGACTTAGTCTAATTAATCTTTAATACATTTTCAACAAAATAAACTTTAGACCTTAACTTATCGAGATAACTCATCAATTGAAGAATATTACAAGTATTTAAGTATTTACAAGTATTTAAGATATATCTTCTAAAGTATTCCTGTTATCTCCCTCTCCCTATATATATATATATATACACACACACATATATATATATATATATATATATATATATATATATATATATATATATATACATACACTATGTGTCTATCGAGCAGACATTTTCACCACACTTATTTATGAGTCAGAATCATGGAGGCCATACAGAACACACATCAATCAACTTGATGCTTTTCATAAATGCTGTCTTCATTCATTTTTACATGCCAGGATAAAATCTCTAACCTTGATCTTTTCATCAAATGTGGCATTGGTGGTACTGAATCCTTTCTGATGCAATCAGAGTTCAGATAGTCTGGTCATGTCATCAGAATGAGTGATGATCGGATGACGGAAATCCTCATGAAATAGCCAACAATTTTCATGGTAAGTGTAATGTAGGCCGTCCTTGATTACGCTTCAAGGACAAACTCAAATACAACTTAAATGCTGCAAACATTCTTATAGGGGAGTTCAAACTTGCTGTTGAAAACTGAGCAAACTGAAGAAACACTTGCTTCCAAGGTGTTACATAGAAAAGAATCGTCTCAACTATCTGAGAGAATTAAAAGCCACCACTAAATCTCAGGCTAATACATCAGCCCATATGACAGCCAACCCTTCATCATGTTCTTTGTGTGGACTTGTTTGCAAATCCTGTGCAGGATTGATGTCTCATATGAAACATAAGCATAAAAACTGAACTGAAAGACACTCATATGTCAAAAACGACAGGAGAGTCTATTCATCCATATATAGTGTGTGTGTGTGTGTGTGTGTCTGTGCCTACAGATACATATATCTATCTCTGATACCCATCACTCCTTCCCTACTTTAAACAATATATATATATAGCATATATATCTATATATTTTTCACTAAGTTGATATATATAATGTACCAAATAAATAAACTTTATTATTGATGTAAGGAATATGCATATACCTAGGTTCCCCCTCACAGTAATATGATTGGCTGGTGTCAGCCATAAATACAGACTGATGTGGAGGTACAGGGGGATGCCTATTGGCTACACCTATTGTCTTTACCTATTGCCTACCACTACAATGAGGACCAGTCTATTACGGTTACTTGCTAGATTATCCTACCCGGTTACAGTAGTCCACAACCACTTTGCTACTTCAAACAAATATATCCCTTTCCGGGACATATTAATTATAAATATCAACTATTTATATTGGCTATATTATGTTTGTCTTATTAAAATTCATGCCTAATAAGCTTTTATATATATATATATATATATATATATACCAAAAGTATTGGAATGGCAAGGCCAATTCCTTTGTTTTGTTGTTCACTGAAGAGATTTGGATTTATGATCAAAAGATGAATTTAAGACAAGAGTTCAGAATTTCAGTTTTATTACATGGTATTTACATTTGTTTTAAGCCACCAATTTTTCAAGTGAGCAGAACTATTAGAACACATAGCTTGTTGCTTATTGTCCACCTGTTGCCTTTTAAATTAATTGTTCAAACATTAAATAGCTCTGAATGACTACTCTTGGTTTTAGCCTTGGCTTTCCCGTGTAAAGTTTACTGCATTTCTTGTTAAAAAGGATAAAATAATTTGAATGTCTATGGGAGATAAGAAAGCCATTTTGAAGCTGAGAAAAGAATGAAAATTGATCAGAGCCATTGGCCAAACATTGGGCATAGCCAAAACATCAGTTTGGAATGTCCAGAGAAAGAAACAAATTACTGGTGTACTGAACAGACATAGAACACAGTGACCAAGGAAAACGACAGTAGTTGATGACAGAAACATTGTGAGAGCTGTGGGAGAAAACCCCCAAAATAACAGTCAGTAATCTCACCAACAACCTCCACAGTTCAGAAATGAAGATTTCACAATTCACCATTCAAAGAAGACTTTGAGAACAGAAATGCATGGGATATACCACAAGATGTAAATTACTCATCAACTGTATAATTCAAAAGGTCCAGATTGGAATTTACAAGGATGAGTGACAAAAGTTATGAAAGAAAGTTTTATGAACTGATGAGATCATCCCTAGCTAAGTGATGGAAAGGTCAAAGTGTGGAGAAAGAATGTATCTGTTTATGATCCAAAGCATACAAGTTCATCTGTGAAGCATGATGGAGGCAGTATCTTGGTTTGGGAATTCAGGGCTGCTTCAGAAACAGGCTCATTCATATTTATTGATAATGTAACTCATGATGGTAGCAGTAGAATAAATTCAGAAGTCTATAGAAATATTTTGTCTGCCAATTTACAGAGAAATGCATCCAAACTAATTGGGTGGAAGTTTATCAGCAGGACAGCACAACAAATGAGAGTTTTAGACTGGTTAAGTCAATCATCAGACTATAACCCAGTAAAACAGTAGCATTTCATCTCCTGAAGAGGGTACTGAAGGAAGAAACCCCCAAAACAAACAAGAACTGAAAGTGGCTGCATTAGAAGTCTGGAAAAGCATCACAAATGAAGAATGCAACAGTTTGGTGATGCCAATGGATTGCAGGCTTGATGCACTTATTGCAAGCAAGGGTTATGCAATCAAATATTAAATGTTATTTACATTAAAACTATCTGTTCCTTTACTTTTGCTCACCTACAATTAGGGTGACCTAATACAAAACTTTTTTAACACATCTAAATAGAAATACCAGGAAATTAAAGCTGAAATTCTGGACTCTTGTCTCATTTTCATCTTTTGATCTTAAATGCAAATGTCTTCAGTGAACAAAAACAATGGAACTGGCCTTGTCATTCCAATACTTATGGAGGCACTGTATATATATATATTCTTTTTTACTAATATTTATTTATATAATTTGTCTAATATATAACTAAATCTATAATTAATTTAAGCAATGCAAGTGCATATATAAAATGTTATAAAATGATGCTCAACGTTTAAATTTAAATTTTGAATTCTGATGCATGTAAATTTTAAGCTTGGCCTAAATTATTCAGCTTTTTATTGCATTTATTTTCTGAATGAGAAAGGCTAAGTTTGAAATTTAGATATATTGTACATCAAAATTTAAAATTTGAGCATCTCTGTATCATTAACATTTCTCTATATACTGTAGTCCATATTTATTGTACTTTTCTCTTTTTGTATATAGGATTGGTTTCATCCATAAACTCATTGTCTGAAGACGTAAATTTAGAACAAATTGTGTCACCAGACACTTTTCTGCTTTGTCATTTGTTGATGCTATCAGACAGATTTTCTTGTTGGTAGATTAATTTCTCTATCTTGGTGTTAAAGGTTTATAAAAACTGCCCAAAGTTCATGTTGGTTTGTTTAAAGGTTCTAAACATCCAAATTATCAAGAATGACAGAAATTAGATGAAATTCAGGATCCTTTTTGAGATAATTTTGGGTTGATTTGAATTTTATGTTTTGAATGTTTGTGATACTACAAATATGCCTGTGCACGCATATGCAACAGAGATTGGTTAGTTTCCATAGCTGGCTGGTGTACCCAGAAAATGAGTAGCCAGCCATTATATATATATATATATATATATATATATATATATAAAGTAGAGAGAGACTAAAATACCTTTCTTAAAAGTTTTATGTGATCTAAATACAACTTTTTTGTACCTTTCTGGTCAGATGAATTGGTCTTATCTGAAGAAGGCTTCTTTATGTCCAACACCAAATTTACATAAAGTGAAAAATTCATCTAACAAAGCTGAGAAATAATCCATAAAAGGTAATGAACATAATCCTTTTTCTATGTGCCATGTCCCTTGAGGATGTTGTCAATCATGTTTCTCCACAATTTCCTGTCTTTTGTAACTCTTAGTAAATTTTTCCTTTCTGTTAACCCTGTTCAGTCATTCATTTATCTTGTTAACATGAATTTAGCTTCTAAGTATCACCTTTGAAAAGAAAATCTTAAGTTTATTTTCAATTTAATTATTTTTTTTCTTATTTAATGATTTTATTGTTCACTTACAATCAATGTGGAAGAAATAGAAACATACTTTTTTATAACAAAAAATACATAATTTTTATCTAATTCAAGCATTTGGTGTATTAAGTTGATATGATATAAAATGTTATATTTACATTGAACATTTCATAAAAATACAGTATGTAGGAAGAAATTAAACCTTAAATTAACAATTCTACCTTATCTTTCTACAAAGTGTCATAAAACAAATCAATTGCTTTAATTGTTTAGATTCAGAATTTATTATTGAATTGAAAACATATTCTACCTTCCAAACAATGACACAATGTGGATAATAGAAAATAAAATAGAAATAAAAAAAGGATTTAAAAAAAAACAATATACTTTTGTCTTAACAAAGTTAAAAGGCTGATATTTGTTTATTTTAAAAGAAAATGCAAAAAAGGTTTGTTGATATTCTCAGGGTAAATAAACAAGTATATGAAGTCGCTACTACAATTTCTAATCCAGTATCTTTTCACTTGTATATTTTATTTCAAAAGGAAAAATTAAGTGACTACAAAACTTTAATCAAACATAAGTATTTATTTATATGTAAATGTTGGATGCAAATTGAAAGTTCATAAAAATATATGTATTCTGAGTTTTAAACTTACTTTAATTTTAACAAAACCAATTAAATACTTGCATTATTTACATTATTTGGACTGTTATCCTCATCTTCCATGTGTCCTTGAGGACACTGGATAAAGACGTTGGTTAGATCCAGTGACTAGATAAAGATAGTGGATAAAGATGCCTTTATTTACTGGCATGGCCAAGTGGATAAGGACATTAGTTAGATCCAGTGACTGGACCCAAAGAGTTGTGAGTTCAGTACCAGGCTACAGCAGTGGTGAGTCAAAAACCTTAGAGAGTTGAATTAAAAGGAAATAACTAAGACATTCATAAGAGGCATAGCATGTGGGACTAGAACAATCTGCCCTGGTTGATGAAATAAAGGATTTGGTTCAAAATTCCAATTACCTGAAGAAAGCTGGAGCATACAGCAGCCAAAACGTTGTGAATATTGCAATGAAGATGAGGATAACAGTCCAAATAATGAAAATAATGTAAGTAATCCTCATACCTCATCTCAGAGATATAGACAGTCAAGTAAATACTATGACTATAAAAAGGAAGGAATTGGAAATATTTTTAAACCTTTATCAAATTGGTATAAAGCAATATAGATTCATTTAAAAAGATTGTTCTTTCCTTTAGTTTAAAGTCATTGTTTTCTTTCTTTTATATGAGAGTTTATTAAAAACACTCAGCATTCTAACAAGTCTGATCTCACAATTGTCAGTCAGTTTCTTAATTGCCTGAAATTAGTGGAAACATATTAATTTTTTTTATATATTTGTTATAATGAGTGTATGGCTTCAAAGGAAAGAACAAACAAGGATTAAAGTTTCAACAGTTTGTATTAATCAATTTTCAGAATATAGACATAGTTATGTGAAAAGGTGACAAAATTGATGATATATGGATCTTTAGTTGCCATTGTAAGAGAAGCAATTAGGTGTATGGCTGTGTGTGGGTGGTAAATCAGTTATCAGTTGACCAAAGTGATGGTTGGTGTCAGGAGAGAGGCCTGGAGAGGATTAGTGAATCTGTGTGGTAGTACAAGTGGGGTGTCATTGGCAGGGTTGATCCATGTATCTTCAGGATTGAAATCGACACCAGTTTGGTGTGTGGATGGGCTGGCAAACTTTTGACAAGGTGTTGAGCCAAACTGCCTGTTGCCAGTGAAGCATGCATTTTTATATCTATGGTGCAGGCTCTCGGGCTCATCATTTTTTTTTTTTTTGGTGGCAACATCAGTGATTGACTATTGTATTTTAGATTTTTCTTTTGTTTTGAGGGCCAGATGTGATACTCAGAGCACCCATGCAGAAAACAACTTTTTTATTTTCTGTTTTGCTTTCTTAGCACCTACATCCAGCCAACATGTCTAGTGAAATGCATTTGTGAATCAGAAAGAGATCTTGATTAAAATAGTTTAGCATATTGTTCAGAACAGAAAAAGGCAAAGAAGAATCAAGTTTCTTACCTTTACATACAACATCCTCTCCAGACCAGGTACCATTTTCCTGACAAACACGCAATTTGGAACCATGTATTTTGTAACCCTTTAAGCACCTGACTCTACATTTTGTACCTGCTTTCAAATCATTTCCATCTGAATAGAGACATCTTGGTGGTAACACTTTACCAAAATCAGGAGTTACCAGAGCATGACATGGTTTTGCTGCAAGATAAAAGGCAAGCATAAAGACAGGTCATGAATATAAAACTTATTAATATATTATTTGAATATGAATAATATGAGGGATAAATACTATATTACATAATTAAAAATTGTGCAACACTTCTTATAATGTTACAGAATTAACTGAAGCTTATGTTGAAGATGTGTAATTTTAGTGATAGACTAAGAAGATCTTAGGAATCATCTCTATGGTAAAACAAGTGAGTATGGTACTGTTTACTAGTGTAACTCTTTATTAAAGAAAGAAAATGAACAAAATTCCTTCAGTTTTAAAAATATCAAGACTGATTTATATTATAAATTTTAATTATACGTTATAAAATAGGAATTGAATATAGGTATAATTATAAAATAGGAATATAGGCATAATTATAAAATAGGAATGTAGGTATAATTATAAAATAGGAATGTAGGTATAATTATAAAATAGGAATGTAGGTATAATTATAAAATAGGAATGTAGGCATAATTATAAAATAGGAATATAGGCATAATTATAAAATAGGAATATAGGCATAATTATAAAATAGGAAATGTAAAATAGGAATATAATAATATAAAATAGGAATGTAGGTATAATTATAAAATAGGAATGTAGGTATAATTATAAAATAGGAATGTAGGTATAATTATAAAATAGGAATGTAGGTATAATTATAAAATAGGAATGTAGGTATAATTATAAAATAGGTATAATTATAAAATAGGAATGTAGGTATAAAAATATAAAATAGGAATGTAGGCATAATTATAAAATAGGAATATAGGCATATAAAATAAAATAGGAATATAGGCATAATTATAAAATAGGAATATAGGCATAATTATAAAATAGGAATATAGGCATAATTATAAAATAGGAATATAGGTATAATTATAAAATAGGAATGTAGGGAATGTATAATTATAAAATAGGAATGTATAAAATAGGAATATAGCATAATTATAAAATAGGAATGTAGGCATAATTATAAAATAGGAATGTAGGCATAATTATAAAATAGGAATGTAGGTATAATTATAAAATAGGAAATGTAGGAATAGGTATAATTATAAAAATAGGAAATGTTAGGCATAATTATAAAATAGGAATGTAGGCATAATTATAAAATAGGAATGTAGGCATAATTATAAAATAGGAATGTAGGCATAATTATAAAATAGGAATGTAGGCATAATTATAAAATAGGAATGTAGGCATAATTATAAAATAGGAATGTAGGTATAATTATAAAATAGGAATGTAGGCATAATTATAAAATAGGAATGTAGGCATAATTATAAAATAGGAATGTAGGTATAATTATAAAATAGGAATGTAGGCATAATTATAAAATAGGAATGTAGGCATAATTATAAAATAAAATTATAAAATAGGAATATAGGCATAATTATAAAATAGGAATGTAGGTATAATTATAAAATAGGAATGTAGGTATAATTATAAAATAGGAATGTAGGCATAATTATAAAATAGGAATGTAGGCATAATTATAAAATAGGAATGTAGGCATAATTATAAAATAGGAATGTGTATAATTATAAAATATGTAGGTATAATTATAAAATAGGAATGTAGGTATAATTATAAAATAGGAATGTAGGTATAATTATAAAATAGGAATGTAGGCATAATTATAAAATAGGAATGTAGGTATAATTATAAAATAGGAATATAGGCATAATTATAAAATAGGAATGTAGGTATAATTATAAAATAGGAATGTAGGTATAATTATAAAATAGGAATGTAGGTATAATTATAAAATAGGAATATAGGCGTAATTCTAAATAATGAATATATACTTGACTCTTGTGTAGTAATTTGGAACTATATAGTAACCAGGCAGGCATACCACCACAAACTAAAAATGGGGAGGATGAATTAAATGTTAAGTTTTAAAAATTCCTGATTGTATATTTTTTACCTGATCCTCTTATAAAATCAGTACTTTTTAGATTTATTATCCTATTGTAAACATTTTTTTGCTTTTCGCTTGTACTTAATTTCTGGAATGGATTTCAGTCAACACTTCTCCATTAATTACACATTATACAGTGAAAACTTCAGATCAAAATTACTTTACAAAACAAATATTTATTTTTCAATATAATCTGTTTTTGGTCGATGCACTTCAATCAACACTTGTACATTAATCACACAGATTGGATATCAAACAGTGAACATTTCAGATCAAAATTCAACTGTGTGTTAGTCTATGGATTTATTGATCCACTTTTATTTTTTCACTGCCTTTTTAAAATCCTTCCATAAACACACTTTAAATTTTTCTCAGTCTGAATTAAAGTTGTATCAACAGCAACCTATCAAGTTAATTAACTACCGAGACCTTCAACGTTTGAAAGCATTCAATACATACACTTGTATAATCGAATACCATAAACCGACAGTTACCTAGAAACAATATCAAAGCTTCCATGCAACTTTAAGAGGTACTGGGTAATGTAAGGATTGGTTCCAGTAACATTCACTGTAAACATTTTTGCCATAGGAAAACTCACTTCAGGAATTTTTGCCATAGAAAACTTTGCCTTATAGGATTTTTCTTGTAAGACAATTTTGCCACATCTTTTTTTAATATTCAAAGTACCTTGTTATCAAGTATACCTGGCTCACATTAGTGTTACTTCAATTTAAGTATTTTAATAAGTGAAGTTATAGGATCAAAATCTTACATCATTCATCCTCATCAATGAGGAGTGCAAAAATTTCAACTTGACACTAGAACCTACGTCACACAATTTTAGATTTCATACTTAACATTAAACTTTCTGGTAACATAATATCAGTCTGTCAATATTTCTCACTCAAGTAATATAATTTCAAACAAATTTACAATTTGAATACGCAACTGACTTCAATATAAAATATCTAATCAAAGTATGATGTTTGACCATGTAAATAAGACATCCATATATACTTGATAAAAAATACTTCACATATTAAATTGAATGTTACCCCAAAAGGAAAATTCACGGTAAGGGTATTGAAAAAAAAAAAAAATTTGGCAAATTTGTCTTATTGTAAAAATCCTATATGGTGAAGTTTCCTACAGAAAAAAATGTTTACAGCGAATGTTCTGGATACAGTAAGGATTACTGGTAAGTGATAAAGAATCTGCAACCTGGGTTTAATTTTTAACTGGGGCTGTTTATGTTATCTTTGCATTCAACAATCTTAGGAAAGGCATGAATCTGTATTTACTTTTGCTCTGTTCCATGACGAGATATCTTACCAGAAATGTCTCATTGCTGGCATGCCACAATGGTCAACAACAGAAAAAGTAGATAATATAAAGAACCTTTGTTCTAAAAGTTGATCTGTAGTGTTACCAATATGTAGTAGGCTCACTTTGAGATATATGCCAAAGTAAGTTTTGCACTCAATGTCACATGAGAGCATCAGAAGAACCAGGTGCATCAGAAAGTTGACCTTGAAGGTAACCTCACAACTCCCTAGAGTAAAATTGAACCTCAAACAATGTCATTGGATGCCCTGACATGTAAACAGGCGGTCAACCTAGTTTAGCTTATGATGTGCAAATGTAGGAAAACGGGATGACAAAAAGTCGTATAAATTAAATCCATTGCTAAGTCAGCAGCTAACAAAGTCGGTTCTCTGTGTCATGTGAGACAAATTTTCTCTTTGGAATCTACCCTACATATCTATGTCTATCATTCACCCTTGCTTAGAATATTGCTGCCACATATGGTCTGGTGCTCCAGCTATTTATCTAGAACTCCTTGATAAAATCCAAGGAAGAATCAGCAATATTATTGGTCCTGATCTGGTGGCTTGGCTTCAGTCACTTTTCCACTACTGTAAGGTTACCTCCTTGTGCCATTTCTATAAATACTTTCACAGTAATTGTTCAGATGAACTCTTTACTATGGTACCTAGATTTTTTAATTTAAGTACAGTACTAAACTGGCAACAATGTCTCATTAATTTACAGTTTTTGTTGGTTAGATGTAAATGTAATTTCTATGCTAACAGTTTCTTTCTTTGCACCATTTGTTTGTGGAACTCCTTTCCGGCTCAATGCTTTCCAGCCAACTTTAATCTTCAAGAATTTAAATGCAATGTCAATCACTATCCACTGTCCTCCTAATTACTCTTTTGGTCCTTGCTCATTAGTAATGTTTCTGTTTCTAATTCTTCCACACCCAGTAATTCCTTGTGCCTTAGTGACTTTACTGCCTTGCTTGAGGTGAACTCAGTAAAAAAAAAAAAAAAAGCACCTACCCAAAAAGGAAAAGAATTTTTTTTTACATCCTCACAAGAAGATCAGTATTCCAAGAAAGTCTCCTAAACCATAACAAACAATAATTTTACAAATGATTTAGTCTGGTGTTGTTTTAGTCTTTACAATGATAACATTACAATATAAATTAGTTGTTAAATGAAACAAAAACCTTAAGTTAATTTACCAATTCTCTGATTTTATATTTTACAGTCTTATCACAGGAACCAGGTTATGAGGTCATCTGATATGATTACACTGACTTTCAGAAATATTTAAAGAATGCAAGTACAAAGGAATGAAAACTGATTGACCTTAATTTGATTTTATTTTAATAATAAATTTAAAAATCTTACAAAGCTAAGAAGATAACTGGAGACTAAAGACAATTCTAGAAGATTTCCTTCAAATTTAATAAAAATTATTTTCATTCAATTTAATAATATGCACTTATCATTTTAATATTTATAAAAAAAATTATAAAACTTGTAGAATTAGCACACTCAGCATAATAAAGTATATATTATGAGTTTGGCATGGTTAACTTACCTGATTGTGGATTTAAAACTCACTGCTAGACTTTTTATGTTGTTGGCTGATATGTTTGTATTGGTAGTGTTACTGGTAGGATTTTACAAGTAAATTTATACATTCAGGATTGTTTGTATGGGGATCATTGTGATTGTAATTACCAAGTAGGGTAAATTATAAGTGAATGAGAGAGTAATTTAAGTGTTACAGGGAAATAATAGTGTGGATTTTACAAAGTACGTAAATCTATACCTGGTGACCAATTGAAATAGGAATTAACTTGATACATAGATATTAAAAGTATAGATATCCAGGCTAGCTAATTTGGATTTTACTAGCATGCCTGAACTACTCTGGGATTTGTTTTTTTTTCTAGTTGTGGGATTTGCTATTTTGCACTAAAAATTTTGGAGAAAATGAGATTTGAACATAAATTGATGCTTTACAAGATATTGACACAAAAGAAGCCAGATGTTTGGATATCATCAATTCCAGAGAAATACAGAAAGAAATTTCATCCTAAAGAAATGAGAATGATCTCAATAGTTAAAATTTGAGAAGTTGAAGAATCAAAATGATAATGGATCAGAAATCCAAATGAGACTAGACAGATGAAGGCTGGATAAAGATTACATTGTGGACAAAATTATGCATTGCTATTGTCAATCATTAAATTTTTTTTCTGTCAGGATGAGGTAACTCTTGAAAAATAGGGAAATAAGTTGTGGGTTGAAAATGTATGGGTAAATTGAAAATTGAATTCTGTGAAAATTATAACTTTACCAGATAATGCTAATTATTTGAGGAAATCTGGTTGGTGATGTAGCTGTTATGAATGTTGGTTATTTTTTTAAATTATTTCACCCCAAGCTAGGTGATAATGCCACTAGGATGCAGAGAGTGAAAGAGAATGAGAAGACTTTAGTGGGGAGGACTGAGGAAAGGACAATAAAAGTTCAAGAAGACAGAAGATGGCAATTGATGTTGCATTTGAATTTTTGAAGATTGCACTTATCAGGGAAGCAAGAAATCAAAAGAGAGTTCCACAGGCAAGACATGTCAGAAAAGAAACTTAGAAAAAAAGTGGTGGTTGTATCTACCTAGTTCAACAGTAAAACAATGTGACCTAGTTGCCAAACTAGTACCATGCTTAAATTTATGTAGTTGAGGCACCAGGTAAAAAAGCTCATCAGAACAGTTGCCATGAAAATATTTGTAGAAAATACAGAAGGAAGCCACATCATGTCATTGAAAAAGTGACTGAAGTCAAGATGCCAGATCAGGATCAATTACATGACAGACACTTCTTTGAATTTTGTCATGAATCTTAAGGTATACAGCAGGAGTACCTGACTAGATATAGCAACAGTATTTAAGAAGTTTCCAGCCAAATGATACATGTGTACTTATTTTTGGAACAAGCCAAATTTGGAGAAGTTTGGAAAATGACAAATTAGGGTTATTTGATAATAGATCAGATTAACCCAAGCCTAGCCAGGCTGAGATATCTTTATATAAGCAAACCAAATCTGTCCCTTGAAGTAGTGTGATGAGGTGGGGTAGTCAGTCATGCACTAGAGTAGCTGTGACAGGAATTGTGTTGGGGGTGGGCAGCAGTTGCAGTCCAATTGCTACAAAAAATACTGCAAGTTGACATCATCACTCCTCTTCTTGCAAGGTACTACCTGAGAAGAATTGGTCACATGAAGAAGTTTTCCCAAGTCTACAAAGATTTTTTTTTACAGATGGACAAACGAATGAAAGATTTGGAGACCAACTTTGTCTATAGGCCTGAGATCAAAGTTCCCTGATTGAATAGTGAACTAACTACCAATCACCACTCTTCACTATTGCCAAATGTTGTGAATAATGCTAACATCTACTAAATCACCAGCTAGCCATATTTAGGTACCCAACAGCACCACAGAAAGGTTAAACAAATAACTGTAACCTTCAACAAATAAACTCTATATTATTGTTTCTACAAGCAAGTGGTTGTTGTCTCTTCTAGAGTAAATTACTTTTTATAATTTTCCAGTTCACTCTTGAGGCTGTTTCAACCAGCTTTGTTTAAGACTTCCTCATATCCCAAACTTGAACACAACATGGCTAATTTCTGGGATGAAGAATTATCATTATTTACATTATTTACATGCAGACTATTGTTTTCATGTTTGTTGTCATCACGTTTCAAACATGGTACCATTTGGAATTCATCAGGGGCTTATCAATTTGGATAAGCTTCTTCTTCTATATGCCATGTCTCTTCAGGATGTGTGTGATTATAGCTCTCCATAATTTCTTGTCCTTTGTAACTCTTAATAATGTTTGTCCTTTTCCTATCTCTTAAATCCTCTCCTGCCAACCATTTACACAAGTTCATTAGGTAAGTTATGTGCTATTTTCCTTTGTCCCTCTGACCTTCAATATTTCCTGTGAGTATCACATTTTCTAAGCTCTCTTTCCTCATTATGTGCCCTAGAAAATTCGACTACCTCTTTCTGATGCTAAGTATAAGATTTTATTTTCTCTAAAACTTTGTCTTTGCTCACATGTTTGGTTCATGGTATTCTCAGAATCCTTCTGTAGAACCACATTTCTGTTGCTTTAAGTCTCTTCTTCATCTGTGATGCTATTGTCCAGCATTCACTGCCGTATAAGATATTACATAACACTTCAGTACTCTTTTCTTTATTTCTAATGAAATTTTCCTGTTTCTTAATACTTTGCTTTTGAAAGGCATCCTTTGCTAAACCAATTTGACTTTGGATTTCAGCATTGCATTTTTCATCCTCTGTTAAAACACACCCCAGATATTTAAATTTTTTCACTTGATTGATTTTGGTATCTACAATTCGTAATTTGCATGTTAGGCTATTTATTTAGCTGTGGGGAACTTTAAAATAAAACTTTTTATTTAATCAATGGAGGTAAATTGTTTTCATTCCACTGTCCATGTTTAGGTATATCTCATCCTGTTCATGGGTAGGAAAGAACAAGTAGTTGAATGAGGTACCCAACACCAAGAAGTGACCATATGTGGGGGTTGCACTATAGTAACAACATTTATATTTTGAACTAATCAAATAACCAAAAAATAATCTTGTTCTTGAACTTCCTAAAATCACTTGATCAAAATTTTATACCAATAAAAAAATTACTAAAATCTAAATATATACTATGTAAAGTAAAAATAGATTTAATATAAGTATCTTTATGTTTTACTTACTTTCATAGTAATTATATTTTTGGATTTTTAAGATAGATAATGATTGTAACAGCTGCTACTTTCTTATTTTGATAACTTTTTTTTCAGAACAAAAAAAATAATTACAGTTTGAAGAACTGAATTCATTATGTGGTACTCATCAGCTTATTTTAAAATATTAATATTTATTAGAAACAACCTCTTAACCAATTCTACCAAAAGACTGCTTAAACACTTGAAACATTCTTACACTTATACACAAATGAGTTTTCTTCTATGTTTCATATCCCTCCAAGGCAATCGTGGCTCTCCACAACTTACTATCTCTCATGTATATGACCTGCTACTTTCTCTCATCTCTTTCCACTCAATATGCTCTGTGAGTGTTAAGTTTTCCAAGCCCTCTATCCTCATTATGTCTTCAAGAATTTCTGTCTCTTTCTGATTCATAGCCTCCCACTATATAGGGCTTGAGAGAGGCTAAAAAATAGGCTATAAATTGTTGGCAGTTAAGAAAACTCTCAAGCATATGAAGGAGAAAGCTTTTGACTAAATAGAATGGTTTTGTGAATTAATTCACAAACTGAAATATTTAAGAGTTTATCATTAAAATCTATCTGCATTCATGCAATCTTCATCTTATTGTAATTTTTTTTCCAATTTTGGTATTTTTTTGAATGCTATAACATTATTGTACTTATATCTTGATGTGATGGAATAACCTGCTGCCCCCCACGAGTGGTGGCACTATAGGTGGTAACCACCTATAAGTATCTGTTAGGACAGCAGACAGCAGAATCAAGCTGGGATCTGTGAGACTAGCAGCCTTACGATAGCAGCACGCACACAACTGTACTGACTTGTGACGACTGTGCACATAGCTATTACTTCCTTGCTTGGTGTTCTGGTTTCTACAATAATCCAGTTACCATTTATCCACCATGTTTGTCCATTCCATATTCCTATTAGCACGGAATATAACAATCTTTGTTGAGGTTCATGCTTCCATTAGAGTTAAAACACTAATCATTTTGACTATATTATTATGAATTTTGTTACCGATATGCAACAAGAGTATTTAGTAATAATAGTGGGTAAGTACATTAGAATTCAATTGTACTAACTAGGTCAAACAATAACAACAAAATTACTAGAGGCATTGTCAGTTTTAACAGATGATGGTTAATTATCAGCTGGCTAAAAATCAGCAAACCATCAATAATATAAAAGTGACATTTGTATTTAGGCTTCAATGCTAGGAATAGTTTAATGAGACATATTCCAATTTGAATGAGTCACCCATGAATTTTTAAATATTGACAACATATATATGAACTTAAAATTTTAATTTTTTACACATTATATACACAATACTTTTGTTATCAACTATTAAGATTAAATTTAATAATTGTTGTTCTTTTTATGATATAGAATGCCAGAGCATTAGATGCAACCAACAGTTTCCCTTAGCTATCATCAGTTTGCGTATCCCACAAGAGGCTAGATTTTTAGCCTCATGAAGTCTCCTCCACACACAAATTCAACTGTCTGCCCAAGAGACAGAAAGAGAGATAGTATCATGACCTAACTAACCCCAGCCAAACAGCACTAGTCTTCCACAGTACAATAGCAATTTTTCTGTCCCAGGTGAGATACTGTGATGTTGGTATTCATAACCTTTGTTTGAATGCACTATACACTGTATACTGCATTAACTGATGGATTGAGCAGCACTAACATTGAATTGGGATTTGATTTGATGCAATATTCCTCTTCAATGGTTGATTACCATTGATAATTATCAGTGATTTTGTTCTCATTTCATCTGAGGGTACCTGTTTCTGTCATCTGTTTAGAATTTACATATTCACAATATTTATATAGTCTACATCTTGCTATTATCTATTGAGAAAAACCTAGAGGAGTTGCCACATCAAAGATAAAATAAATCATCTTTCTAACCACCTCCAATCATTCCATTATCAAACATTATTAATATTTTTTTTTTTTACAGCAGATGGCTGCCACAGCTACACTACCTCTTTACATATTATGTTAGACAATAAACTGGAAAGGATGAAAGTATCAAGTGCACTGCTGTCTCTTTTGGTACTTCTGTTTTATAAACTACTTTTTTGCAAGGTTAAATTATTTTTTTTTTAAATATCTTTTATCTTGTTTAAACATTCAGTCTTCTGCATATAATTTACAGTCTGTTCATAAACATAAATAATTAGCAAAAAAATTAAATAATCTGATGCTGCAAAATATCTCATCACTTTCCTAATTGTTAATAAAATATTATTCTGATTAATAAATTTGAAGTTCATGCCACACAATGATGCTTTTTACAATCTTCATGTCAGGTGATGGCTTTTACATGCATTAATTATATATTCATTTCAAAATGAAGCTGCAAGCATTTAATTAACAGACAAATTATTTTTCACCTTTTAGATAATATAGTCATGGTCAGTCAAAACTTTATTAGCATGTCAAAAGTAGGTTACACAGTCATGAACTGACAACAGTTCCTAAGTAGGTTATACAGTCATTGTCAACCAAAAGTCCATAAGTGAATCACACACTCATAATCAGGGGAAGTCAATCAATGAGTTATAAAGTTATGATCAGACAAAAGTTCATAAGTGAGTCATGTAATGGGTCAGGCCAAAGTCCATAAGTAGGCCATGTAGTTATGGTCAGGGTTACACATTCATAGTCAGGCAAAAGTCCAAACCTAGGTCACACAGTAATGGTCTACCAAAAGTCCACTAGTGGGTCATGTAGTCATGATCTATTCATGATTTAGCTTCATTGTTGAAATTTGTGTTTTTTTAATCAAAAATCATATATTGACAATTTATAATGTTATAGAAGAAGGAGTGTTACATTTTTGTAATACATTCTAATCTTCATAGGTATTTATACTAAAGCAGATTTGGTTAAGTAACTCAATATTTTCACAATAAAATTTTTATTAACACAAAATTTTCTAGATAAACGGATATTTATATGATCAAAATATCATTTAATTTCAGCTCATAATAGGTATCCTTGTTAAAAATTTTAATGATTGGAGGGTTCTGTTTATGCAATAACAAAAATAAATATTTATTTATAAATAAATCCATAAGACATAGACAAGAAGAAGATTGAATTTGATTAACACAATATCTTGTATACTGGAATAAGTAGTCATTTTATTATTTTACTTGTTAATATGATCTCTTTCATATTCTATAATTTTTATTTGTTTTTCATTCATTGATTTTCTACTGCAGCAGTTTTTATATCTTCTTAGTGATCTTTGCTTCACATTGTTTTCCATTCTTAAATATATAACTTTTAATGATGAACAATACGTTTACTATTAGATTAATATCTAGAGAGGATAGTGGAGCATTTCATTAATTTTGTGTCTTTGAAACCTTTTTGGCAAAGTGGGCAACAGCTGTGCACAATATAAATGAGCATTGTCTTGCATGAAAATACATTTCAGCTTAAAGTTTCTTGGCACCACTCAAAAAATGACTTGTCCAAGAAATGAGAAAAATTCTTTACATTTCTCTTCATTGCATTTATCTTTGAAGTGATCGCTGCCTTCAATCCTAGCTCAAAACACCTCTAGCTCCTCTGAATGTTATCTTCTAAATCATTTTGGTTGAATATTTTAAGTGAAGGACCTAATTTTGAGCCCAGCCATCAAGGTCATTCAATGTAATTCTACAGTTATCATTAATAATTACTGTTGAGAAATCATTTTCATGTCTTTTATTTGCCCAACTTATATATTTTCTCTTTGTCATATTTACTTAAAAAGTTTCAGTTTGTTTCCTTTCTTTTCTGTATCCAATGTTCTTAATATACAATTTTCTTGCATTTTCATAATACCAGGTTCTTCAAATATTTTCTTGTTGGTCAATTTAGATCTTTTGTGTGACATTCTTTATGTCAGTTTTTCTTCCTCCTGTTTCTGATATTCTTTCTTTTTATTGTTCTCTGATTTCCATTTAACTTTTTCACAATTTGTGTTCCCATCACTCAACAACTTTATAACATCTTGTATTTGTTGAGGTTTTATCTTTATTATAACTGCTGGAAATCTTTATATGAGGTCTGATCAAAAAGTATTCGGGCTGTGGCTATAAAAAGAAAATTACAACATATATCAATTCGGCATTTAATCTCCTACAAAGTAGTTCCTTTCTGAAGCCATACACTTTATCCAGCATCATTTCCATTGCTTTACTGGAACTCATTTTTTGGGATATTAAGCAGCTGTTTCATTGCATTCTCTGGGATTTCCTCAACATCATGAAATCTTGTTCCTTTCAAATGGGATTTGATTTTTGAAGAGGAAAAAGTCACAAGGGGTGAGATCTAGATAATATGATAGTTGTCAAACCTGGGGAATGTTGTATTTGGCCAAAAACTGCTGTACAAAACATGGTCACTGATGCAACCTCTATGGTATGGTGAGATGACCACATTCTACACACTTTCCTTCCAAACACTGCTATAAACAACAAAAGTGAGTGAGAACATCATAACTTAGTGTATATGCACGACAAAGTTCAAGATCAATCTGTGCCAAACGGCTTCACTCTGTGTACTTTTGCTTCATTTCCATAACAACAGTCCCATTACTTTTTGATCAGAGCTTGAATTAAAAATCAAATAACTATGCTATATATATTTAATTAGAATATGATGAACATCTCTCAAGCTGCATTATAAATCTCATCCCAACAAATATGTTATGCAAATATTTCTAATAAAAAGAAATATTATAATTTAAAATGCATATATGTTTCTTCTGTTAATATATTCATATTCTGAAAATTTGACAAATATTGATTGGTTAATACCAATTTTATTGTGAAAATATTGAATTGAATAATAAAATCTGACATGATGTACAGATATTTATTGTCTGTAACTTATTCTGTTATAAGTCTACTACATGCACCCACACACAAGTATACAGAGAGAGAGAGAGAATGAGAATTAAACTTACTATCAGTGGTCTGTGAGATTGTCCTACTGGTTTTCATTTTGATAGTAGACATATTTTCATTTAGCTTACAATTAACTTACTACCCATCTCTCCAAGGATTTTTGATTTGATTTGATTTGTTTTTTTACAGTTTATTAACCCTTTTGTGGAGTATTTAAAGCCAAAAGATATTTTTGAGTGTAAGAATAATTCGTTTTTTGAGTGTGAGTGAATACTGAATCAACATTTTTTAGAAACAACAATGATTTTTCCAGATACAAATCCTACTATTTAATCCATAGCTGGGGGAAGAAGTGAAAGGCAGGATGAACTGCCAGCTACCTTCGATGAGGTTGCCTGTCCCCATCAATCAAAAAGACAACGCTTGGTTTGCTGTATATGCAGGAGAGGATGGGTGGCATAAACCTGAAAACGTCCACTTGCAAGGCTCAAGAGTCACACAAGGTAAAATGTTACTAAATGAGGTTGTTGTATGAATTTAGGAGAAGGAAAGAGGAATTAAGTACAAATTATTAGGACTGGGATGATGGGTAAAGGCTGACTCTACATTTGAAGTGGTTAAGATTGTAGTGTTTGGGGAAGCATCCTCTCAGGAAGAAGTTGTCTGAATGGAACTTCTTCCTTACTCATGGAATATAAAGGGAATGAGGATGTTTTGCACCTTTGTACATGGCATGGTGGGTCTTAGCTGTAAATGTCTGAACTGGTGGAACGAGGGAATTTAGCACATCAGAATATTTTTCATAGTGACAGAGTAGTGATTGACTGCCAATGTTGCATCATTATACACAAACACACATTCACATAATGAGTCAATGATATAAACTAATATTATTATTTTATTTGGATTTCACAGTTAGTAAATATTTTAAGAAAAATATAAGAGAAATATCCATGCAATCATTTCAGAATATCTAGTATGCAAGGGGCACAGGAATTATCAAATTTCAAATGTGGTTATTCGCACTATTTACATGTGGACGATTGTCCTCATCTTTGTTGTTATTATCAGAATATTTCTGCCATTGTGGTCTCTGACCTTCATCAGACATATATTTATCCAAGTAACCTACAGTGAATTCAAAACTGAACCCTTTATTTAATCTATGAGAGTGGACTGTTCTTATCTTACTGTTCATGTTTAAGGACATCTTATATAGTTTTTATTTTTAGTACTGCTCGGTGTTGAAGTCAAATGACTTACCTGCTAACATGGCTGCCTTCTTGTATCTTCTTGTAAAGGCAAGCCAGCTAAATCCTTCCTCATTTATAGGAGAGTACCTAATGCAGTAGGTGGGTTAGTTCATTTTGCTGGAATGGGCCTGCCCAACACATTTGCATGGACTCTATTCACCCATATATCTCTCCATTAAATGACTCAGGGCAATTCAGCTTGACTACACTAGTCTACTTGTGTGTCAGAACTAACCAATATTCTACACTCAGTTATTGCTCACTTTGTTTCCAAGTACATACTTCCCAGCTCAGGGATTAAACTCATAATTGTTATTATGTCACTAAATTCATAAACCAGTGCTTTAATCCACTAGGCTATTATGGAGAACTTGGAGCTTTAAACCTAACCTACCTGCCTGCTGATGAGTACTGCTGGTCATGCTTCACTGCATTCACCAAAGCTTTTCTTTTTTGTTACAGCTGCTGAAGACTTGCTTTTATTTATCTTCCTTTCTTTATTCAAATGTAGTGTATTTGTGGTTAATTCAAAGGTGGAATGAACCAGTGTCAAATATCATAAAATAGGAAATAACACTTTTAACTGTGAAACACATGATCCTAAAATTGACTCATGAAGGAAAAGAAATCATTGTGTTTGTGTTCAGGTGGAATGGAGTCAACAGAATGGTCTTTTCTTATTGCACAAAAACAATGATATAAGAAATGAAAAAATCAGGATGGTAAAGTCTGTCTTGATACTCCCCAAAATATCAGTACCATATATGCCACTTCCTTCTCACAAATGTAACATTTCAAGCCTATTGATACTCTATTGCTACTTCCATGGAAAATGTTCAGAATTCTTTAGTGCCACCAGTTCAGATCTTTATAGCCAAGGCCTGCCCTGTTCTGCTACATCCACAGGGTTGAATCACCCTCATTCCCTACATATTCCATTTGTAAGAGGTTTGGTCCACTCAGACAATTTTTCACCAAGAACTGCTACTCCTGTATGGATGCTTCTTTGAAGACTATAATCTTAACCTTTTCAAATCCTGGTTCAACTGTTGTTATCTATCCTCCATATCTTCATAATCTTCATTTCCTACTCTTACATTCATATAACACACTTCCCTCAGTAACCCTCTATTCTGAGTCTTTATATTGAATAAATATTAGTATAAGAGAAAAATATTCATCCCATAAGTAATTACAGTAGAACAGTCTGAAAAAAAAGCAACTTTAAAAAATAGTAAGTAAAGTCATAGGCAATTGAGCTGGTGGAAAAAAAAAACTCTTGGAACTTCTGTGTACTGTCCTCTTTTCAGATAAGTTCTCATTTGCTCAATTTTGATACATTGGAAAGTTATGGATTTGTAGATACTAGTCCAAACTTATGTTTGCTCTGTCTGAACTCATTATCAAACATAGTGGATTTATATTTATGGTGTAGGGAGCAAATTTGAGCACAGGTCACTGAAAGCTTTTGGCGTGTATGGGGAAAACATCAGTTTAGAAGATATAAAAGAGACTTCTTTCTCCCAATATTGATTGATAGTTATTTGGAAAAACAAAAGAGAACCCTTTTCATGAAGGATGGAACTTCATGTTACACCTAAAAAAATGAGTTGAGAATATCAGGTCAGAAAGGTATTAAATAACTCTTAAGCCCAGGCTTCTGACATAAATTTTATTGAACTGTCTGGTCTATTTTGGATTGTGAAATATGGAAAACATCTCAGAAATCTTCAATAAAAGATCTGCATTGTTTTTTTCAATGCATTAAATATTTGACGAACAAAGACAGGAAATCTGATAAATTAAATGCTTGAAAGATTAAAAATCTGCTAAATTTAATTTGCATAATAAAAATATTCTTCAATTATTTAGATGACTGAATAAAAAAAGCAGAGTCATTTATTTACTTTTGTCATATGACTTTCATATATATATATATATATATATATATACACGTGTGTGTGTGTGTGTGTGTGTATGGTTTAAATTTTGATAAGAATCACTAAAATGGTGTTGAAAGAATGCAGAATACAAAAAGTCTTTAAAACAAATTAATATATAAATAAAAATCTAATTACAAAAACACCACAGTAAGAAAAAAATCTACATTAACCATGTTCTATCTTGCCAATATAGATTTGGTTGTAATATCTGAATATTGTTACACAGGATTGTCTCCCTTTACAACTTGAAGCTGCTTAATCTAAGGCATTGATTCTCAGCTGCCATGCTGTGACACACTAGTGTGCTAGGAAATATTGTCACGACATATATATATATATATATATATATATATATATATATGTGTGTGTGTGTGTGGATGTAGCAATCTGAAAGCACTTGACTGTTATTTTCCATCATTGAGCACATAAAATTATGATTGGATTCAAAATTCCTTCATAAATGTTCCCTCTAATATTGGATTTCAGTTATGTGAAGAAGAAGAATTGGCCAGCATTTCTAGTGACTGAGGGCTCAAAATGAAACATTTGACAGTACACATTGATAAATAAAGCATTTGACAGTATACATTGATAAATTTTGGATTCCAATACAAATACATTGCTTAAAAAAGGTTGAGAAACGCTGCTCTATGAGTTGAATATGTTGTTATCTCTACTTTATATTTCTACATCTCTATATGATAATCCTGTGTTATAACAATAGTTTTATAAAATATTTGGTTTTACTTATCATCTTTCATTTAGAACTTTTAGGTATATTACATCAAATAAGATATTGGGCATATTGAAAGTATATATATTATCACAAATGTCAGTAGAGAAAGGGTTTTAAAATTAAATTACTACTGTAGTAAATTTGAACCTCACTGAGTGCCCTACACTTGAGGCCTTGAGCTCTCTTTCATAAATACTCATATTATAATTAACAAATTACGTAACCTGTAAAAAGAAATGTAAACATTCTGTTTATTTTTTAACTATTTTCTTGTAAATTCAATAAAATGTCATTTTGTATGTATGCATGTTTATGGTGTCTCTAAGCAAAGATATGATTTACAACTTTTCAAAAATGTACTGACAAAATTGGAAGTCAACAAATTTGGAATTCTCCAAAGAAATTACAATCTTGTTATTTTCCACTTCATGTTGCAATTTGAGATTCTTGGCATATGTCAGTGTGTTTAGAGAACAGAATAAAAACATCAGAATAAAAAGAAAGATAAAATGACATTTTTGTTACTTACATAGACAGGTACGTCCATCTGTATGCAAGGTGTAGCCAAAGTTACACTCACAGTGATAACTGCCTTCATCATTCACACATTTATGACTGCAGTTTCCATTGTCTATTTTACATTCATTGATTTCTGCAAAATAGGAACATATCTCTTTCTCAGTTTGTCTCTTTGTTCTTGCAGAAATAACAGGCTACCAAAAAGAATGAGCCAATATAACCATCACATTTACCATTTACTTATTTCAGTTTTAACACACATTTTGGATTTTATTCCCTTTTATCCTAAGAAATCAAAATTGTTTCAGCAATAATAATAATAATAATAATAATAATGTGATAGTTTATAAAGAGATGTTTGTTTATCCTTGTTGTTTTTTACCTAAATTATTTTCTTGATTAATTCTCCAGTCTTTCCTTAATTGAATGGGATTACCAGTGAATTATTTATTTATTCAAAGCCTTGAAGAATATCAACATAACTCTCATTTGAAGAAAGCTGATGAAATAAAAATGTTATAGTAAAAGCAACCAAACATAATGCTATTCCCAATAAACTATTATATCAGGAATAATGCGTCATTGCCTGATCTAAGAAAATATTCTTAATACGCCATTCTTACAAGAGATTGAATTTAACTAAACAAGTAGATATGTAATCAACATATGCTAACTTTGAACATTAGTGAGTTTATGATTCACATGTCACTGGATGACATGGTTTTTAATTAGTGTCCAGATTTGAAATGTTTATTAATGTGTCACCATAACTAGAAGATGTAGAAATGCTTCTTTACCAGAAATAGTAAAAGATGTAGGCAGATATTCTCTTTTCTATCATCAATTGAAATGAAAATTGTTTCAGCAATAATAATAATAACAATGTGATAGTTTATCAGGAGCTGTTCTCCTTGTTGCTTTTAACTTAAATAATTTAGTTGATTAGTTCTCCAATCTTTCTCAAGTGTATGGAATTTGCAATGAATAGATTTAAATCTTTATTTATTCAACATCTTGAAGAATATAAAAATACAGCACATTTGCCTAAAGGAAGCTGTCTCGTTAATAACAATATTATTAATAATATAATTATTACTAATAAACCAATACATTATGGATAATACTTCATTTGCAAAACCTAAACTTTTGAAAACATTAATATAGATGAGAAAACATAGACATATTCACACATTTTTGACAAGAGTTTCTTTTGTCCATTTTCTCTTTATTGATTTCTGTTTCATCACAAAAAATCTATTAAAGCTGATACTGTCACTGTTTTAACTGGTCAGGTAATTCTCAGTGCAACTCAATCCAGTTTTTTTTTTTGTTGTTTTGATACCTACTGACAAGACGAAATTAAGATGACTGGCAATAAGACATGATCCAGGGGAAATGTATTCATGCCTTTTCGAAGATTATTAGTATCATACTGATGTAAACAGTCACAACCAAAATTCAAATTCAGTTTGCCGTTTTCATTATCCATGCTGATGAATTGAACTTTTCCATTACATTATATATAAATATTTTTACAAGAGATGCAGAAAAGTTCTTGGCCTGACCAAGAAGCATTTCCAAAAGTAGATTTGATGTTTGGTCATTTTGGCAAATGGGTCAAGCCAAGAACTTTTCAGCACCTCCTTGTGTTATTGTTGTACAGTAAGTAGTATAACCTTTTTTAAAGATACATTTTCAAATTTTGCAAGGTCATTATCATTCCAAGTATTGTTCAAAATACTGAAATTATTCTTTTGCTGTTGTTTTGTGGTGAGCACAGCATTTCAATTGATTTAGTCTACAACTTTCTTCAGATTTACAGTTTATAAGGAAAGTATGAAAGTCACGTTACACAAAAATGGTAACAAATACAGAGAGTATAATACTGATTTACAAAGAAAAGTTACTAATATTTTTGCAATCACATTAAAATCACTTGGTATGGAATCTTTAATGATGATCAGAGACAACAGAGCTTTTGAATAATTGAGGACTCAGATAAGATTATTATTAATTGGCTCAAGATGAAATTGACTTTACATTTGAATATATAACGCTTTGGGATTGATAAAAATATAAAAGATGTGAAATATGAAGTAATAAAATTCACATTCTCGATTTTTGAATTTTTGTTTATTCTGTAGAAAGCAAAGAACTGAAATTATGTTTTTGGATAATCAGGTAAACTTGTAAAATCATTTCAAAGAAACAAAAGAGAAATGAACTAAATTAAAATAAAAATCTTCAAAGTTTATATTTACAAGAATTTCTGTTTATAAATGAGAAAACTTGGGATTGCTTAAATAAAACTAAGAATCAATTTTATTGAGTCAGTTTAATTTATAAATATTTTTTTTTTCAAAGTTCTAAGAATCTACTTCTTACTGTCTAAATACATGAGAAAATATCCAACACTAGTGAATTTCTCTTATGGCACTGATGTGTTCTTTCATAAATGTGAAGATAATTGCTTAGTCTGAATGCAAATTTGAAAGTAAAATTAAATTTCCACTTTCCCATCAGCAAATCTTCAAGTTATAATGAAGAGTTTGGTAACATTTTTTTAAAATTTTAATTTGATTTTGTATAACACAAATTCAACATTCTTGCCTGGAGAATATCTGGGATTTGATAATGAAAGAATAAACTTCAAACTGTGACCTTGTTTACTCCATTTTAACTTGCCATACCTGGAAATATCTTAAACTGCACATCAAACTAATTTTAAAGTAACATAAATTCAGTAGTAGAAATTTAAACAACTCAGTCAAATTGTCTTCTTCCAACTCTGCAAACTATTTATTGAATAAAGTTACAAAGGATTTAACTCATTTAATCACACACACACACACACACACACACACACATATATATATATATATGGGAGAAATTGTATGACAAAGTGGAAAATGTTTACTTTTGATGCGTTTCATCTTTCAGAACTTCATTGGACTAAATTTGTTTTGTTGGTACACTACACATGTGCACAAATGATGGGTGCTAGAGATTTTAGAATTTTTTTAGATTTCACCAAATTTATTTAAAGCCTTTTCTCTTTTTCTTTATCTAGGATAAATTTGTATCCTGGTAGATCTTCTATTATCACAGTGTGGGATACCTACTAACAAAAATGATGGAAATAAAAAGAAAAAGACTCTAAATGAATTTGGCTAGATATAAAAAAAAAATCTAAAATCCCCAGCACCCCTCATTCATGCACATGTGTAGTAGTACCAATATAACAAATTTAGTCTGCTGAAGTCCTGAAGGACAAAACATGTCACAAGTAAATGTTTTACATTTTGTCATACAATTTCCCTGATATTGTTCTTGATATATAAAAATATATAACATTATTTAATACACACACACACATATATATATATATATATATATATATATATATATATATATATATATATATATATATATTGATGCATTTTTCATTAAATAATATAGACAAGTGTTGTCTATTTATTTTAAGTAAATTCTTTTCATATTGTCTGATAAGCTTAATAACATTATCATTAAAAGAAGAAAGAAAATCACAATATTGATACATATTTTTTGATCCTATCTAAGCTTTCGGCTTACATAAGCCATTATCAAAGATGACAATTACATTACAATATATTAAACAATACACAGACAAAACAATGGCAATAGTCTGTTTTTGTTTACATGGAAGATTTCCAAGCAACGACAAACTTGTGCATACAAGATGCTGGAAGCAAAAATTGCACTGCATCTCATGACCACATGAGAGTGAAAACAAGAAGTACTAAGTATGGGAAGCAGTTTGTATAAACCAATGGCTTCTGTTACCAATTATAGGCATTTATACATGTTCCACCAAGTATTTGAGAATAAACCATGGAAGACACCATGAGCCAAACCATAACATTCTCTTTCTATTTTAGACATATTGAGGACATTAACTAGTCACCTTCATTCTGATACAGGAAATTAAAAATGTATGCTGTACTCATGGCACTAGCCACCAATCACAGTGATTCAGAGATAGCCATCTTCATGAAAAGGATCAGATCCTTCATGTTCCAGGTTAAGAATAAACTGAATTCTCTGATGGGAACATGTCATCTGTGGTCAAGAGTTTAGATATCATAAAAATGGCTGAGAAGATTTATAGCATAATAAACTATGTGGCAGCAAGTGGATGATGGTCAATGTCACCACAAACACTGAAGTTCTGGACATGGTTTTCAAACCCTGAATCAAGTTGGTGACCCAGATGAGACTGTATCTGTTTCAGCAAGATTCTGCTCCCTCCCACTATGGTCACATGACCTAATTATGACTAACAAAGATTTTTTGCAGTCATGCCATTCTCCAGTACATAGACTCTGTTCTCTTAATTTAAATCCCTTGAACTAATATGATACCACAATGCCAGCAATTGTTAAAAGCCTCTATTTAACACAAACAAGAACCAACTTATCCAAGTTTGCAGTAACTTTAAAGGCAATACTAAGCCTGGAGGCAGTTTTATTGAATATGCTTTTTCTGTTTTTATAAGTTGAATATGTTGATAAATTTTATTTAAAATGTAGTGATTTTTTTCTATTCAATATTTTTGTTTATAATTTTTAATGATTTACTTTGTGCACATGATACATTCACACACACACATACATATATAATGATAAATTAAAAAACACCTTAAAAATCCATATTAGTTATAATTTATTTCATGAATATTGTTATATTCATCTCTTCAGACCAAATATTTTTAAGAAAGAAAAAATTGTTTTTTTCTGAGTATTTTTATGAAAGAAAAGAAATTTTTTTTTCCTTAAAAATATTTGATCTGAAGAGATGAATTTAACAATATTCATGAAATAAATTATAATCAATATGGATTTTTAAAGTGTTTTCCTAATTTATCATTATAAATTGCTCTGTAACTTACATTGAGCTCTCATTGAATTAAAGTCCTCTTTGGAATAATCCCTGCTAATTATAAATTGATATATATATATATATATATATATAAAAACACCCACACACACTGGACTTTCAAATTGTTTTCAGCATATGAGGATTAAGTAGCTCATTTCTTACAACCAACAGCCAGACTACTCACACATAATCTCTTCTACTCCAAAAACTTCTTATCTCACACTTCTCGACAGTGGCACTCTCTTCCTCTTACTTGCTTCCCTGATAGCGATAATGTTCAAATATTCAAATGTAATGTCAGTCGACATCTTCTGATGCTTTGATCTTGATCCCCATCCTTCTCTTTATCCTTTCTTCAAACACCCTCTTTACTCTTGCTCTCACTCTCTGTAACCCTTTGTGTGCTAGTGGCACTGCCACCTTACTTGGGGTGATATGCCTAAAAAAGAAATAAAAATCATTTGATTATGGTGGTGAAGGCTTGTGCAGAACCAACCACACTTTTTGAAAGAGCTGAATATACAGAGAACTGGTGTCACAAGGTTCACAAATGACCCTCCATAGGTTTTGAATTCAGAGTTGGCCTTTTCCTAAACTGTTTGCAATCCAAGGCTATAGGACCCAGTTTTTCTTGCTATTTACCTATAGCTGGGAGGAGAAGAGATGGATTCATACCATTCCCAAGGTTATTAGCATGTAAGTGAATATAATGAACTCAACTGAAATTGAACCTGGCTCTCTGATTTCTCAATACAAGCTGCTATCTATAACTTCACCATCTCCATATATTTTTATGAGTCAAAGATCAAATGTAGATTGGACTCTGACAGGATGATAAGCTAAAGAAAAAATAAGAAAAGTTTATCAATCTAACATGTTGCACTTTTATTAAAGCTTCATCAGAAATTGAGAGAAAACAGACAAAAAGACAGAATATCACTCTACTACACTGACTGACCACATAAAAGTGAAAACATCAGATTTCTTCCTACTAGACAGATACACATACACAATTATGAGCACATATTATCATTCAATGTCCACATAGAGAAATTAGAATTTTTCCAAACATATATACAGATAGAATTATTTACAGTTTTAATGCATGACTGACCAATGAGAATTGAACCACACAAAACTGAAGACAGCCCAGACACCAGCAGAAACCAACGACACTTTTAGAAGGGCCAAATACAAAGACCTGGTGCACTACGTGCCACAAGGTCCCAAATGATGTTTTAGTTTGTCTACTGTTAAATGCAACTTCACTTTTTATTTTGCTAATGAAATTAAATAAAATTATATTTGGTTAATAATAAATGCACAAATGTCTTTAATATCTACTGGGATAACCCATTAATTTCCTTAGTATCATATAAAAACAAAACAAGACATCATTTTAATTTTTTTTAAAATGAATACAACTTATTACAGAGTAAATATATAAAAGGAATATTAATAATCAACATACAATAAATATACATCAGACACATTTCTTTAAATCTTCTATATTCATAAAACATATTTTTAAAGAATCTAAGATCCATACATTTGCAGATGATATAATCTAACATTACACATTTCACTTCTAATATTCATCATAGTATACCAAATTTTTTTATGCACACTTAAATTAAGCTAACATTTCTAAAATTAGATATGCACACAGACATCATGAAAAGTACAAGTGACATTCCACATGACCAATAGATACAAAACAAATATAAAATTTAAGGATTGATACACACATAACACTAATATCAATATACAAGTGACATCTACATTAAGAGCTGTAACAAATTATTCCACTCATAAAATTTCTGATAAAACTAAATAAATAGTGAAACATGTCAAATTTATAAAGGCTTCCTACTTGTTCGTTATTCAATCATGTTTAATATTATAATCCATTGTTTGTATTGTTTTTGAGCTTGAAATAATAAAGGAATTTCATAAAATAAATTCGATAATACTTTGGTTATTCACAAATAAGCCATATTTCTTACAGTACAGGTATACCTCGCCCTACATCATTAATTGGTTCCAGAGTTTATGACTTAGGTCGAAAAATGACTCAAGTTGAAATAACCTCATTATAAACCACAAATAAGCACTCCCCATTGCCTATTACAGTATTTATGATATGTATGTACATTATTATGAATAAAATAATTAATTTCCACCTTATCTTCCAATGATATAGCTTTTTGCTTAGCATTAGCATTCACACTGGGACTTTTAATTTAGAGCCATTGGCAAAAATGTATTCTAAATCACAATTGAAATGTAACTGAAAGAACGTCAACAGCAGAGCACAGATGTAAACCAGTCTGAATTCAAAATCAGTGTTGGAGCAGAAAAAATGCATGAGTGTCAGATGGTGTCAGGAATTTGAAATATGAACATCTGCTGAACATACTTTATTATACTAATTGTTTTGTTTTTGATAATTCTATGATATATAATATACATAATGTTATTTTTAAATTTATTTGAATATAATTTTATATGTGTTTATTGTTATTTTAGTGTTTTGACATTTATAATATTTTTAACAGTTGATGTAAACTCAAGTAAAATGACCTGAGGCTAGTTTTATTAAGTCAAGGTAACATTGTACTCATTTACAAACTAACTTAAACATTATTTTTTTTAAGTATGTTAAAATTTTTACTTTCTTGTTTTGAAAATATTATTTTCAACTTGTTGTTTATTGTGTTTAATTTTTACTTTTTATATAACTTATGATATCATAAATGTATCAAAAATATCATTTATTCTAATGATTAAATATATAGTGACACAGTAAATTCTGGCAGTGGTGTTGGAAATGAAACAATAGTCACTTTTGTATATTAGAACCAACTGCATTTAAGCCTAGTATATGTTTGCTTTCACTTTTACTTATTGCTACCCACTGAGTCTTTGCTTATCTGTTTAACTTTACACATTTTCTGGCTGAAGAAATAAAAATATTCCTGGTACTGAGAAAAAACTTTGATGATTTAAGCTCAGAATTTAAGCAAGTTTCTACGTTCATTCTGTATATTGTACATTAAAAATATAGAAAAGGGATTTGTCAATGGTCAGGAAATAGTACAGTTCAACATCAGTAACACTTGTATTACTAACCATTGATAATTGTACTATCGTAAACAAACTTTCCTTTTATAGTATGATTATTACATTTTTATTTTTGTTTTGGTAATTAATAAGAAAATTAGATTACACAGTATTTTAAATGCAAACAACATATTTTGTTCTGATAAAATATTTTAAAGTTTAGAAATTACTGAAAAAATTGAAGAGTAAGCGTTCTCAAAGCAAATTTGTGGCTTTCACAACACAAAGAAAGAAAATCACTTGTAACGCGTCAGGAAAATAACTCACGAACGCCGTGGCCAAAACTGCCCGAATTTTCCTTCTCGGGACGCAACCAACAGGCATCTTCCACAACAGTGTCACCTACTTCAAGAGACACTCCTGTTGCAAGGGAGCTCGCGTCGACCCAGACGTTAAATTCACATCTGTCAACGCACCATTTACCACGTGCACGGGGTCGTCTTGACGCACCCCTAGTAATGACTTCGCTATCATGTGTCTAAGGGGGCATCATTTGTTGTGTCATCCCAGCCGGAAGTGACAGCAGTCACCCTACGTTTAATAAATGCAGTTGCAATGCGGATCCACCATCCCACGGAAAATGTCCCACCAGCTTTCCACATAACGAAAACACGCTGCGTCGGGTCATGTGTTTGGGAATGTCCGGGAGCTCACTTCCATGTTTCCAGTAAAGCATGTTGTGCTTCCCCCAGACCTGCAAGCCAAGCACCCGAGCACCATCCTCCAGTCATTCTGGGTTTTTACATTCGAGTCCAAAGTCAGCAAGATGCTTTCTCACCTGTGAAGCGGGTACTAAGGTTTCGTTGATGTAGATGTCGTCAATGTAGTCTGACGTCGCTTGACAAATTGTCTCATCCTGGGATGGCACAGCATCCACGATGGCTTTCATAATGGCCGGCGCCACATTGAGTCTGAATCCCATTCGGGTTAAGCAGTACCTCGTCCCATTCAGGATCACCGTCTGAAATGGCCACAGTAACCGGTGCATGCGTACCTGCAAGTAGGCCTTTCGAAGGTCAATCACAGAGACATTGGATCCCTTCGTTCGCCATTCTCTCAATTTTTGTGCACACACATCAGCATGAGCTGTGTATGTGTCTACATGTTCGTTCAGTTCTCTATAATCTAGTACAGGGCGCACCTTTCCCTTGTTCTTTTTTGTACCACGGCCATCAACGGGATGAGGCCTCTTGGAGGACCAAGCTCTTCCTCGGGATATGGAGTCAGCCATCCGTTATCCAGCCACACCTGCAATTCGCGCTTGGTATTCTTCCTGACGCTGCTCTGGCACCGAATATTCTGACACTCGGTTCTGGAGCTTTTCTGGTGGGTTATTTTCCGACCATTTCCAAAATGCTGTCCATGTCTTCGTCCTTTGGTCGAACTCTGCGCTAAAGTCAGGCTCGTTGATCTTCAAAGTAGCACAGATGGGCGGATCAGAAAACTTGACTTCGCCTGCCTCTGTAATGCGTACGCCGCCCAGCTCCTTAATAATGTCCATCCCAAGGAGCAGATCGAAACCTAATAACGCGCTGTCCATGACCAACACACTGACTGTGACAAGGTCACTGTTGTTAATACTGAAGTTGATGTTTCCAACTCCCCAGCTTCTAAGAGCCTTTCCATCAGCTGTTAGTACGTCCATCTTTTGTCTGCTCCACTGTCGGCAAATCGAACCGTTGGTGAGTGACTGAGAGCAGCCCGAATCTATTAAAGCGGTACGCATTATTCCATTGATGCGCACCTTTAATCACAGAGAGCGCCACTTTCATGCTCGGTGCGGGAAGAGACTGGCGCTGACGTCGCGTCCCCCATTCCATTTCCCGGGCACTTAGAGGCAATATGACCTACTTTATGACATTGAAAACATCGTCGAGATCGAGACGTGCCTTTTCGCGCCGACCCGCTGCGCATTTTCTTCTTTTGATAGCGGCAGTCTCTGGCAAAATGATTCGCCCAGAGCACCAATAGCAGGTGGCAACGCCATGGTGACGAATGGCTGGGGTCGGACCTTCTTTGACTTCAATTGGTTGAATAACTGCGGCCACTGGTTCATCAGCCTCTTTTTCGTTGATCATGACAGCACGGGCTCTGGTCAACAACTGATTGAGCGTCAGGTCTTCCATTCTGGATGATGCGTGGAGTATCTGCTTAACATGACTGGGCAATCCAGATATGAAGGCACATGTCATCCATTCTTCAGGAAGCGGTGCGATTGGAACGGCGAGCTTCTTTAATTCTGCCAAATATACGTCTACTGTCTCACCAGGTTGCAGACGCCGTGCCTGGAATTGGTCGTAGGCCACGAACCGGTCAGTTCCAAACGCGGTTAGTAGAGCGTGCTTTATTTGCTCAATGTCACTTTTCTGTTCTTTACTCAGCTGCCTATACACAGCAAGGGCACCGCCATTCAATTGTAGAGGAAGAATCCGATCAATCTTCGATATCTCGCATAATTCGCAGACCAGTTCCACCTTTTCGATCCATTCAACACAGACTGTCCACTAGTATCACCACTGAATTCGGGGATCAGTTTTATATCGAATGGTCTTTCCACCATCTTGCGAGAGACAAAGTAAACGCCGAAATAGCTTGAAGAGTAAGCGTTCTCAAAGCAAATTTGTGGCTTTCACAACACAAAGAAAGAAAATCACTTGTAATGCGTCAGGAAAATAAACGAACGAGCGCCGTATGACTTGGCGATCGCGTGTGGGTGAAATCTCCACATACCCAGTGTACAACCCAGTACCGGGTGGGGCATGTCACTGGACTAAGTAACTCGCGTTCTGTGCTGGTTGATGGCATACCAAGACACATAAAGGACTTGCGTCACTATGTAGGTACAGATACGTCAACAAGTGACACTAGCAGTGAGTGCTCAGAAAGTGAACAAATAATTACCATCGGAGGTAGGGCTAGCACCTCTTCAGATGGTGAAGACTCTGTGCGTGAGGTTGTCAGACCAGAACAATCCTCAGAAGAAGAATCTTCAGAACATTCTTCAGATGATGAAGACTCTGCACATGAGGTTGTCAGATCAGAAGAAACCTCAGAATATAACACACAATCTCCTCCAACAGTCGCCCTGCTCCGGAGAAGCTTAAGAATAAAGAGGCCCGCCCATGAGTGTCGACAGCTGGGATAGGATGCTCCGTAATTTGCATATTAATATACTCTTATAGCGACTCCTGCGACGGACTTGTTTTTTTTTTTCGTCACAGAATACATTGCCACGCGCTGTCGCTTGGGTTGACGAGGTAAGTCGCTATAAGAGTTTTGCTGACTACTTTTGGCAATCCCTCCCCGCAGATCGCACACAAAACACAAACTTTTTTCCGGGGTACTTGATTATCTCGTTCACTACAAAAATATTTATGGGTTTGGTTTGGTTTGGTTTGGTTTGTTTTATGGCATATCAACTTCAATGGGTTATTTAATGCCAACAAATTATTTTTTTATTGTTGATAATATTGAAAAAATATTTATGAATTAATTTTCAAATTCTTTAAGGTTAAATAAAAAATTCAAGCACTGGTTCATAATAGAATTTTCATTCAAATCAAAACTGAATATTTTAAATGCAACAAGCGGTAGAGGAACAAAATAGTTTTACCTTTGCAAATAGGATTGACTCCAGACCAAATACTATTCGCTTGACAAATCCGTAAAAATGAACCCCGTATTTTATAACCTTTGAAGCACTGGATATAACATTTGGTACCTGCTTTGATATCTTCACCCAGACATTCTGGTGGTGATACTTTGGCAAAACTTGGAATTACAACAGCAGGGCATGGATTTGCTACATGAAGAAAAATCAGAAAGTTAATATTGGAAAATTTATTTTATATCTCCTATTTAATCTTTTAACACTTTTATGAAAACAAACATATTAATTGAATCATTTGTTAAAAACTTAACACTCCAGAGAAATCAGAAAAATGTTGATACTACAAAAGAGACCTGTAGCTATCAAAGAGCAAAGTTCTATTTTCTCTATCAAAATATACAAGAATCTATACTAATATATAACAAAAAGATAGTATTAACTTTAAAGTAGATATTTTGATTTATCAGTAATGTTTCTAATTTAGATAAGAAAATCATTGTAGGTAAATGTCTGCTAATCTTCACACAATGAGAATCTACTTGATTGGCAGAATATTTCATCCTTAATAGCTGCTTGCAAAGATAGAGTAATCTTAATCCAAACAGTTGCTGATATCAGTATTAGAGACAACTACCTAGTAAAATGCTGCTCACTGTTTACCTGGATAATGGCAGCTATGTGACATGATATATGTATATCAGTCACTGGAGTCATTGAATAGGTGTATATATATATATATATATATATATATATATATAAAAAGAATCTATTTAAATTCAATATAAAATTTGTTATTACTACATCTAAAACAATAAAAGACTTAGTCGATACTAAACAAAACAATAGGCTAAAACTTGAAGGAGGAATTTACTTGATCACCTGTAATAATTGTAACAAAACATACAGTGGAGAAACCTCAAGAAATCTAAATAAAAGATTATATGAATGCAAAAAGGACATTTTACAAAACAGTAAATCAAATGTGTTGGTTGCCCACCGTAACAAGACTGACCACAATTTTGATGTAAAAAATGCGACTCTGATCAAAGGAGAAAACAATTCACTATGACGAAAATATCTAAAGAGTGCCTTAATCACAAGGTCATCCACAGTAAATTTGATCCCTGGCTCTTACAGCATTTCACTATTCCTGGTAGAACAGCTATTATCACAGTGTGGCATATCTAATAACAAAAGTGATGGAAAGAAAAAGAAAAATAATTTAAATGAAGTCGGCTAAATAAAAAAAAGAAAAATTTAAAATTCCCAGCATCCCTCGTTCATGCACATGTATAGTGACACAATCATAAGAAATTTAGTCTGATAAAGTCTTAAAGGACAAAATTGTTGTAAAGTAGTTTTCACAGTGGAGGCTTGTATTTCAATAAGTCGGTCCTAAAAAGGGTCCGACGTACAAAACGTTAGGAACTTGCAATAATAGTTAATGATGCAGCAATCTAGCGGTGATGGTTGATACTTCAATGTCCGACATTGACTGACTCACTCAACTCCACTGAGCTCACTGGCAACTGCTACTACTACTACTACTTATTATGTGTGGGAGAGTCTATTACAATAGAATAGGTAATGTTCTGGTATAACAAAAATGCATCACAAGAAAACTTTTTCCACTTTGTCATACATTTTTCCTCAATATTGTTCTTGATATATAAAAATACATATCATTATCTCATATGCATGTCTTGAACAATAAAAAATATTAAAAATTAAAATTTCAGACATTCAGAAATTTGTATATTAATATTTTTTGTTTTATTATTTAAATTAGGTTCCTCAACTAGTTTTGGCCAGTATGGCCATCATCAGGAGAAAAAAGTCCCTGCTTGTTAGTTGCTGTGAATTACAGGAGTGAATGACTGTCTCTGAAAAAAGTGAACTTTGTAGTTCTCATTTGTATTTTTTTATTGTTGATTTTGGTCAGTCCTTGTATTGGTTAAATAGCCTTTTACAAGTTTTTTTTTTAAATAGAAGCTGGGAGATTCATGAGTCTCAGGATTCTCTCCTCAGTCATTTTAACAATTTTATTGCTTGCTGGGAAGGGGATGTGTGTGTTAAGTCTATGTTATCTTTTTGTTTTTTTGTGGGGGATGTGTGTATGTGTATAGATTTGCGTGAGTTGCATTGGGAGACCTCAACACCTCTGCAAGCATGTCTGTCTAGTGAGGTTGAGAAATGTGGATGGTTGCTAACATTGCTATCTTCTCTTTATTTCCAAGCAGTGATCTAAATGCTAATGTTGTTACCACTATCAGAGTAGAAAATGGTTTTATTTGATAACTAAGTAATTTAATTATAAAAGCCATTGATAAAGCAATTCCTTATAAAAATCACAAAAGAGAAGACTGGAAATGAATAACAAAAGTTAGTAATTTTTCAAAAAATATTTTTTAAAGCTAAATATATAATTTGCTATCTCCATTAAACAAAAATCAATAAGTTGAACAATATATAAGACTTATGCTGGTAGATGTAAATGATAAAACCACATTTTTACACAGGTTTACAATTATTATCATGCTCAGTTCCAGGGGTTGCCCCTGCCCACGCAATATCTCCCACAAGAGGGAGAGAGAGTTAGGATTAAATTCTGACACCTAAGACATCTCCAAAACGGAAAATGTCAAAGGAGTATGAGTCTAATCCAATGTTCATGTGGTACTCCTATTTTAAACTTCTGTGGGTGCATAGATAAATTCAAATGAAATCATTCACTTGGCATTACCACTCTATGGAAGATGGGTAAGATTAATCCCTTACACCTGAGGTACCTCCAAAAGGGGAAATGTCAAGTGAGCTTGAGCAATTTTTGACACTAGTCCCAGGAAGATTTTGAACACCCACTTTAAACTTGGCCTTGTGACATATTCCATTCCAGTGGGCATGCAAATAAATTCTGTTGAAATCACATTTAATAAACACAGTATTGGGAACATGTGCCTGCAAAGAGGTAGATGCCAAATATATATATATATATATATATATATATAATTAGATTCCAAAAATTGCTTGAAGATGAAACAGAACTAATCCTTTAAATATAATTATATTAAGTTTTTAGCTTCAGTTTTTGAAACATGGTAATTCCTGTGTAGCGAAGAAACCATATTTTAAATCAGTTTATTTATAATATTTATGCTCTGTAAATTTACATTGAGCACTGTTTTGTAAAAATAAAAATATCAATTAAGAAAACCGGATTATATATCTTACTGTTCTTTCTTTTTACTATAATATATATATATATATATATATATATATATATATATACATATAAAATTTTGAGAATTTTCAGCAGATACATACACGTACTTTGAGCTTTATATATAAGTAAAATTTCTAGAGTTTACTACTTGAATTGTAAAGGAATTTCTTATAAATTTTTATGAGTTCTGTGATCTGAACTAATTCATATTAGTAAATATGACAAAAAGAAGAGAAATAAATTATAAAATATATCAAAATAAATTAAGAAAAAGAATAGTAAGATAAAATGACATTTTTGTTACTTACATAGACAGGTACGTCCATCTGTATGCAAGGTGTAGCCAAAGTTACACTCACAGTGATAACTGCCTTCATCATTCACACATTTATGACCGCAGTTTCCATTGTCTATTTTACATTCATTGATTTCTGCAAAATAGGAATATATCTCTTTCTCAGTTTGTCTCTTTGTTCTTGCAGAAATAACAGGCTACCAAAAAGAATGAGCCAATATAACCATCACATTTACCATTTACTTATTTCAGTTTTAACACACATTTTGGATTTTATTCCCTTTTATCCTAAGAAATCAAAATCAAAATTGTTTCAGCAATAATAATAATAATAATAATAATAATGTGATAGTTTATAAAGAGATGTTTGTTTATCCTTGTTGTTTTTTACCTAAATTATTTTCTTGATTAATTCTCCAGTCTTTCCTTAATTGAATGGGATTACCAGTGAATTATTTATTTATTCAAAGCCTTGAAGAATATCAACACAACTCTGATTTGAAGAAAGCTGATGAAATAAAAATGTTATAGTAAAAGCAACCAAACATAATGCTATTCCCAATAAACTATTATATCAGGAATAATGCGTCATTGCCTGATCTAAGAAAATATTCTTAATACGCCATTCTTACAAGAGATTGAATTTAACTAAACAAGTAGATATGTAATCAACCTATGCTAACTTTGAACATTAGTGAGTTTATGATTCACATGTCACTGGATGACATATGGTTTTTAATTACTGTCCAGATTTGAAATGTTTATTAATGTGTCACCATAACTAGAAGATATAGAAATGCTTCTTTATCAGATAGGCAGATAGTGATTGCAATTACTATATATAACACCTCAGAAAATATTCTCAATTAACTATCTCATTGTCATGTCTCATTTCAGTACTTAATATTTGTTCAGTAATATTTGAAGTAATGACCATTGACAATCCCTTTCTTCCTGATTTTCAATGCTCAGTCAAGAGAGTGAATGCTGAATTTTGCTAGAAGATTTTTCAGTTCAAAAGCTGCAAAATTCATTATCATTTTTTCTCTGCAGATATTAAAATTCTTAATGCAGAAAAAAAAGCAAGGAGGGTATCAATGGAGTAGCAGTAAAGTAAGTGGATAAAAGTAAGCAAAACTGAAATTTCCTTGCTTACATATACTGAACTCAAATGCAATTGGTACTAAAATAAAACTTGAATTACTGCATTCATTTTTAATCACCAGTAGAATTTGCTGTATCATTATAATGGTTGGCCACTTGTTTTTAAATATGCTTGTTCACTAGGGGAGCTAGCCAATCCCTACAACAAAAGCCTACTCAGGCACATTTGTGCTTGTTAAACACCCACAGAGCCCACCTGTGATTTATACTATGCTGAGTGGGCCTTAGTTACAGTTTCTGGGAGAGAGCGCATCATCTAGCAACAGTTTGAAGAAGGGTTGTGCAGTCAAATTTGGTCAGAATGATTTGTAAGAACCCTATGCAAGTAAAACCATTGACAAACTATTGCAGCTACCCAATTTCACTCACAAGGCTTGGGTCACAAGACTATGGTTTTCAAGCATTTTCGAAAGGTATCACACATTGTGATCACCCCACACTCCCCGCAAGATGATAATATCAAGAAGTCACCTTCCTGAAAAATTGACCATGATGAAATTTGAACCTGAGTCTCATGGGGTTGAAAAGAGAATGTTCTAACCACTTTGCAATGCTTCCATAATGTGTCATATATATATATATATATATATATATATATATATATAATTGAACATAAAGTCAACACTTAGAGGCGACAGTCTGTTTTTCACTAGATGCAATCGTCAGGCCTGACAATTGCATCTAGCATGAAATAGACTGTTGCCTCTAAGTGTTCACTTCTATGTTCACTTTTATATTTACATGCTCTATCTCTGATATTGAGCACTTTATCCCATAAATATAGCACATCTTAAGACTATATTTCTTCATATTTTTATATATAAAATCATTTTTGTGGATGAATGGCTTGATGTATTTTTAATAAATCCTACACATAGGTTACATAAACAACTCAACAATATTTTGGTGAGAAAACGTAGTAGTATAGTAAAGTCACCAATTTCTATGATGGTAGTTTATTTTTTTAAAAAATGAGAAAAATTGCTGATATCTTGGTTTTAACTGAAATGACTAATCCTGTATTTATATTCATAATTATATTGATTTACCATAATTTTTGAGTGAGTGGAAATAAGACTTTAATGAAATAGACATACCCACTGCAACTTGCATTATTAGCCACTTCATATTTTATCAATATATATACTAAATACTTATTGAAATTTCAAGGTCTTTTTTCTTAAATAGTTACAATGTCTATAAGTGGAGTCAGGGTGAAAGTCAATTCATGTTGTGTGGATGCAAATTAGCAGCAACCATTTGTATGACATATTCTTAATTTCAAAGTCTCAGATTAATAACCTCTTTGCAAGTTTGAAACTTTAAAATGAATTGTAATGCTGATTTGATGAATAAAGAGAAATTATAAATAAAATAATTCTGAGCTATCCAAAGGGAAAACAGTGTTGCAAATTTCAATAGTGATCAGCAGGTAATATTGAACTATGAAGAAATACATTGAAGACTCTAGACAGCCCTGATGCAGATCTGATAAGGTCAGCTTGAGGACTTGTCATCATTGATTTATATCCTCTATCAAGAGAGAAGTTATAAAAAGAAATCCATCTTGGTCAAGCTATGAAATTCTTAGGTGTTGTGACAGTCAAAAAGCACAAGATTTCAAGTCCTAAATCAAGTAGCAAAACATATGTGACCAATCACAATGTTTACTTTAAAAGACATTCATAAAGATGATTGCCTAAAATAGGAACAGAATACATGAGAACCAATTTTTTCAACTGTTCTTTTCACCAATGATTGAGCCAGACAGATAGAGCAAACGTTGCATTGTTAATGGCAAAAATTGTTCTCATTGATTGAAATGTGAATGTGTTGTAATGTGTTTTTTTGTGTCTAGATTATAACTGGTTAAAAGTGCAGAGGAATTATAACTGTGAATAAATAATTATAAACCCCCTAACATTTAATATACAAAAATATTCGTAAAAATGAGAAACAGCAAGACGTGGAAACTACAAAACAAGTATTATTTATCACCTGGTTGTTATGTGGTGTTGGAGAAAAGAGAGACAGTAATATTGAATAAAATTTTGTGTTTGGTGTCAAATTAAATATGGATCAGAATTTGACAGAAGGATATGATAAAGAATAAGTAAAGTGTATACAGTTTTTCTCATATGTTTTTGTTTTGTTTTTTTATAGATGTGTGTCCAGATAATTTATTTGGAAAAATACTACTGGGGTTTTCTTTGAATTTTTGTTGAGTGCTAAAAAAATAAATGTTACTATTATGGCCTGTAAAAGGAAAAGGAGATTAAATTTTTGTTGGCACATGTGTTAATGACCTGTTCATGTGTACTGCTTGTCTGATAGTGAGATTGTCATGTGCTTATGTGTGTAGAGGAGAAAAGTGGGGTCGATTCTCATTGGTTTAATGAGTGAATTAGTGATAAGTGGTTTTCTTACCATGAATTTTTGTTGAGCACTAAATGATAAATATTACTATTATTGCTTGAAAAAGGAAAAGGAGATGAAATTTTCATTGATGCATGTACTAATGACTTGTCTGTGTGAACTGCTTGTCCAATAGTGATAATTTCACATATTTGTGTGTGTAGAAGAGAAAAGTTAGGCCGATTTTCATTGGTTTAGAATGATGAATTAATAATTATAACTGTTATAATTATTTTATCATAATTATTTTTTGACACTATAATTAATTTTTATTTATCTTTTATGAACACAACACTGTGATGGTATGATTAATTTTTTATTTATGTATTTCTTTATGGGCACAATAAATGTTAGGTTCATGGTAAATTACAAATGGTGTTAAGATGAGATATTAGATCTACAGTGAATTTGAGGGCACACATAGTGCCATAGTTCCAGAAGAAGCTAAATGCTTTCAGAAAGAAGATGATTTGTATGCATTACAATGTTCCGTTATATTAGCAACAGAACTAAACTCAATCAAATGGTCTTCAAAGAAATTTATTCAATAAAGTGGCAAACTTGTTTAAAATCCATGAATAATAGCAAATGTTTTGCTATAATTTAATAAATCAACTTCTACCATTTTCCCCAAATAAGAACCAGTACTTATATCTCTCAGTTCTAGATTTGCATGTATATTTCCATAATTGTTTGGTATTTGCAGACACTTCCACATATATTCAACTGAAAAACAACTTTATTGTTGGTGTCAGTATTTAATTTATAATAAAAATAGTTTAGAAAAATATAGCAAAAGAATTATCCTCCATTAATATAAAATTTGTCTTAGTTTCTAAATGATTGTATCATTAAGATCTATGATTTATTTAGGTTATTAAACTCTCACTATTGTTGGTTTTAACACAACAATAAACTTATAAACTCTACTGCATGCAACAAAGTCAAATATAAAATTTAAGCAAATTATTTTTTTATCTATTTAGCCATTATCAATTGCAATCATGCATGATTTCCATCCTGGGTAAGACGATAAACTACGTCCAACAGCAAGGCCTCTGATCAGGAGGTTTTGAGGAGCATGGTGACACCTCTTAATTGCTGGTGTTCCCAGGTCCACCCTGACCCGGGGTGGTAGCACCTGTTAGGGTTCCAGCTGTGGGTAAATAGTTAACCTCCAAACTGGGGTGAAAACACTATGAAAGTGTAAAAATAGGTTTAATATCAGAAATACTTTGTAAAAATTTATTACCAGCAATAATTTTTTGAAGAAAAATTATTACCAGCAATACATTTTTGGAAAAAAAAATTATTACCAGCTATACATTTAAAAAAAAAAATTACCAGCAATACATTTCTGAAAAAAATATATTACCAGTAATAAAAATCTTGTTGGCATTGAATAACCCATTGAGGTTGATATGCTGTAAAACAAACCAAACTATACATTTTTGAAAAAGAAAAAGTATTACCAGCTATACTTATAATATTTTCAAGAAATATTACAAGCAATACATTTATGAAGAAAAATATTACCAGCAATAAAAATTGTCAGCATTAAATAACCTATTGGGGTTGATATGCCGTAAAACAAAACAGACCAAACCAAACCAAACCAAACCATGCATTTGATAATCATTTAGGTAATCATTATTGCTTTTAATACAATATTTTGTTTAATTCATTCTCCAGCTTTCATATGCTGTAACAATTTGGGGATTTTGGGATTAAGAGTACATCAGAGACAAAAGAAGCATAGAAAAATAGCAAGAGACCTATTTGGTAAGTTTAAGCAAATGGATGGTAGAACAAAAGCAAAAAAAGATTATAGAGGAGCAAGTTTTGCTGAAAGCAACCAAAGAACTAAAAAGAGACATGATTACCTACATTGTAATGGAACTGAGCACATAGAGAGAGAGATGGAGCAGTTAATTTCAGTGAGCTTTTGAAATAGTAATAAAGGTTCAGCTGTCAGTAATACTTTAATTACATGTGTTTAAAATCTGAAAAAAGTGTTGGGAAATAATTTTCCTTTATTAATTCTTCTTTTTGTTTTGAATATTGGGAAAAAATAGTATTAAATTTCTTTGATACCAATAACATTTTTAAAGCCTGTTTTCAATGATAATTAAAAATGAATTTTAAATGATTTTTGTTCTCCACTATGACAGCTGAGAACATTATTTAAAACATTTTAAAAATATCTTTCCACAATGCTTTGAGATTCAAGCAAGGATTTAAACTTTCAATTGTTATATAGAATTACTGAAAAAAACATAGAACATCCTTAGCATGCAGAGTTTAATTATCTGATAACTCTTGGAATGATTAATAACTTTTTCAAAATTTATAGACAGGTATAAATGATGTTCAAAGTGAAAAAATCTATGTTAATAGGAAATACATACATGAGAGGAACTCTTTGAAATCACAGAACTGACTTAAAACAAAATTTTTCTATCAAGTTTCTCATAGTTACAGAAAAAATATCTTTTGTTGTTACATTTTAGTAGACTGAGAATATATGGTTTATGATGGAAGAAAAAATATGTAGATCTCATAAGATTTAAAAGTAAATGGAAGTTAACTATAATATAATGATCCAATTTCTGTATAGTTATGTCATTACTATCATAATGCAGCATAAATGGCACACTGTAGTGTAATTTTTTCTAGTGCAATACCATTAAAATTATTGGAGAATAAAGCAGTTTCCAATCAACAAAAGATGCTTGTTTCCAAGCCATTTTTAATTATTTACTCACAAAAATGTATACCCAAGGGAGATAAATCCTGTTTTAGTAACTGCTAATTACAAAGTTATTTACTTAATTTCCTTAATCTGCCTGCACTCCTCTCCATCAGCCACTGTGTTATACTCATGATAACACGTTAATAATAATTAATTGCAATAATGAAGCTTAATTATGTGATAAATAAGTATGATATACATCCTAAAAAAAGGTAGTGACTTTATATTGAACAGCTGCTACTGAAAGTGACATTTAAGCAAGTTATATATTAATTTTGCCTTTTTTGAGTGCAATGTGAAATTCTTACACTTTGTATTTTTCAACAAAATAATCCACTATTTCTGAAAATATTAAAGTTTTCATAAACTGTTGATAAAACAGAAAATTATAGAAAAATTTCAGAAAAGGGTTTTTTTATATACATACTTAAAGTAATTCTCATAACAAGTTTATATTAAGGGTATATACTGTTACCTTTGCATATAGCATCAGTTCCAGACCAGGTACTATTCTCCTGACAAATTCGCAGAGTGTCACCCTGTATTTTGTATCCTGGAAAGCATTGAATGTGACATTGGGTGCCTGTTTTTACATCCTCTCTTGTTTTTAAGCACTTTTGTGGTCTTATCTTACCAAATTTAGGAACCACAAGACCAAGACATGGTTTTGCTGTAAAAGAAAGGAAACACATCATTCAAAAATTGTTATATGGTGATTTATCCAATAGAAAATGTCTTTTGTTCTTGGAGCCAATATCTTTTGACAATTTGTACATTTATTTCTCTAATAATAATACCAAAAAGTTAACTTGTCAATTTGAATGTTCTTTGTGTATTCTAACATCTTCCAGATTTATCTTATAGTAGCTAGGGTGAGGTTATCTCATGAAAACATGGGTTCCCACCATATAAATATATGGCCTTGTATAATGATTGAAAGAAAATCCACAGAAAGGTAATATTAAAAAAATATATATATATAATTCAGTATATATACAGAAGGATAGAGTAATAATTTGGAAGTTCCAGTGTTCAAAAATAAATGTCCTGATGCATACAAAGTGTCCTGGATAATGTATATGTAAATATGCGTGTATTAAGAAATAATAGTCACTTGTGTAAATGATAGAATAAAGTATGCATATGTGTATGTCTATGTGGAACCGTGTGGATGTTGTAGTTATCTGTATAAAGAGTAGAAGAAGGTATGTATATATGTGTGACAATGTGAGACCATGTAAGTCATGCATAAATGTTGTATTTCATCTCTGGATATGTTTCAGTGATTGCAGCATCAGGGAATTGATGAAATTAATTCATCAATTCTGATCTGTTTCAACTGTTTATCTTCTTATATATGTATGCGAGTGAGACAGATCCATTTAAAAATTGCCGCTTGCCTTCTGATTGATCCATAATATGAATTCATATCCTGGCTGAGAACAAATCTTGTCTGATTAGCTCAGCAGTTTATGATGTTCATATCATTGTCAGAACAATTTCTAAATAGTTGGTCAGACTAAGCTGTCATATCCTTGTTGAAAGTTTTTTTTTCTGATTGGTTCATGAAATATGACTATGGCCTAGTGATTCCAAGTATTCAATCTAATTTCAGAGATGGTGAAATTTTTGTCTCCTTGTTATTATTTTTTTCTGTCATTACAATCTTCCACTTAGCTTCTTAGAATTTGTGTTATATTGACACAGTTCCCTGACAATGAACTGATTTAATTTCTAAAAATATTTATAAAGCCTATCAGGGAAAATATTGATGAAGGAAGTTTATTTTTTCAGTTGAGTAAACATTCAAAGCGAAACTTAATAAAGAAAAATATCAGTATATTATAAACTTGTCTGCATGCAACAAAATCAAATATGGGGATCTTTGACTAATGACAGATTTCCAGGTGAAGAACAGTCTACCCCAGTGATCGAAATAAAGGGTTCAGTTCGAAATTCCAACCACCTGAAGAAGGCCGGAGTGTACAACGGCCGAAACGTTGTGACAAATATGGCGACAAAGATGAGGACAATAGTCCGACTAATGTAAATACTGTACATAATACCTCATCTCAGAAATATAGACATATCACTCACTTATGCTAATCCAATAGTAAAGTAATAATGTAGGATATGACAAAACATTTCTATGACATATGTTAAAATAATTAGGACTAAAAAAACAAATATGGTGGAGAAAGATATAATACATATAATGGAATGAAATGAAAATATGTTCTCAAAATATCCTCCCGCCATTCTCCCTATGTCTTTCTATAGCAAAACTTCTGTGGCACACTTAAAATAAAAAAAAAGAGTAATAAAAAAGGTCAAGAAAAAAGAAAGTACATGAAGTCATCGACTTATGACATTTTTGTTCCTACAATATGCCGTAACACAATTTTCCATGTAAGTCAAAATGTACCTGCTATTTTCCGCAAATAAGCATATATATCACTCACCTATGCCAATCCAATAGTAAAGTAATAATCTAGGATATGACAAAACATTTCTATGACATATTTTAACATAATTAGAACTAAAAAACAAATATGGAGGACATAAATATAATACATATAATGAAATGAAATTGTTTTAAGCTGCTTGTATATTTATTGTCAGTGATGACATTGGCTGTAGGTAGCTGAAACAATGAAGCATAAGATCTTGTCACTTGTGTACTATTTGGAAGCAGCAGCAAATCTAGGGAAGAAAGAAAAACAAACTCATGCTTGTTTTTCATTTTTATTGGGAATTCACCAACTTGTAATTTAACAAAAAAAATGCTGATGTATTCTTCTGTTGCACCATTTGTGTCATATGCATGTGGCTAACAGCATAACTTAAAACAAAATTAATGGAAATTGGGTTGTAACCACAAATCGACATAAGTCAGGACTGTCACAACACAGGGACTTAATGTATAAAATTTAAGCAAATGATTTTTTGTTTATTTAGCTTATCTCAGTTGCAATCAGTACTCATCCATAACAAACTATATATAAAAATTATTGATGGATTTTAATTAGTCTTTTAAAAATGATATTCATATTTTTGTTTCATTAAAATTTGATGCTTGTAAAAAGAAATGATTTTATTTTTTTATTTGTCCCACTTATGAATAAAACATGATTTTCTTTTATAAATTGTTACTCTCATCATTTATGGCTAATCATCATCAATATTTTGTAGTGATATGTAAATGACCACTTAATTAGCGTAGCTAGAGCATAGACTATAAAAATATCCAAGCAGTAAGGGTAGAGCAGCTCTCAATATGTGAGATAAATGACTACCGCTAAACTGATAAAACACGAAGGAAATTCTACCATGTGATGAAGTTGCATAAATTTGTACAAAAAAGAAATTCAGTGCATTTCTTTGGCATTCATTTTCCAACAGAAATAAAAATCTTCTTAAAAAGCATTTGAACACAATGAAAAAAATTAACTCTGTTCCATAATATTTGTTACATTTCTATACACATTTCAAACCCTAAAGTTAATAACTAATGCGAGAGAAATGATCATTTTTAAGGCCATAACTATTCTGTTATTTTTACTTTTTAATTTTAATTTCTGCTGTCTTTGTTGTTTTTTTTTTAAATTCCTCCACACAATCTAAAATTTATTTTTCTAGTGGACAATTTGTCTCTTCTATTCTTAACAATGACCAAAGTTAAAAAGGCTCTGAAACAATTGAAGTATGGAAGCATAAAACAGTAATAATGTATCCATAATGATTTCTCTCAGTTTTAGTTTCAGAAATAAGGTCACACCCATAAAGGTTGAGCTCTTAAGATCTCTGATGCAAATTCAAATCTCAGCTTTTACTTCTAGTTATCTGCTGTTTACATTAGCAATCAAAGAATGTATTGATCATGAGTGTTGTGATAAAAAGCAACAATACCGTGGAGGGAAGGTGGAGGACGATTATCATCATCACTACTACTACAACAACAACAACAACAAAAATAATAATAATAATAACAATAAAGCACCATCCTCATGTGTTTTAAGGGTTGAAAGTTTGGTGGATTCTGGATAATTTTTCAGAATTTAATTAAAATTAAACAAAAGATTTTATGGCCACAGGTATGACATCAGACACAAAAATGTGACATCAACAAAACTTGCAGAACATTTTATTACAAATGACTGTAATTTCAATGAATATCATATGGTGTACATTCTGAAAAAATATTCAATATCCACTGACTTTTCGACCCTTAAAAAATGCATGAGGATAGTTACATATACAAACTACTAATGCTCCAACCCCAGGGGAATGAACAAAATGATGGCAGAGTTCCATAGGATTTATACTAAACTGTTTGATTAATTGTTTTTACTGACTAATCAACTAACTGAAAATTTCAAGATGTGCACAATCATCATCATGTTACACACATTTCAGTTGCATGCCATTCACACTGATTGCGTTTCATTCATTTTGACATGTTGATTATGAGTACAACTGTTTTTTTCTCAAGACAAACAATGTTTATATTAAGACTTGTAATTTTTTTTTATATTTTTATACATGTATCCAATTTTTAAACACAACATGAAAAAGATAGATATACTGTTGGAATATTGCTGAACTTTGAATGTTGAATATTGCTGTCTTTTCTTTTTTTTTAAATTGCACTCTTCTCTAAGTGTTGAAAAATATTGGAAGAATTACATCAATCATTTTGTTTGTTTAATAATAATAATAATAATAATACTATGAAATCAGTTTGAATTTTCTTTGTGTATTCAGTCTAGATTTCCTGGTGTATTTCTCTCTTGTTACTTATTTACATTATATTTGCTTTGATGACAGTGAATTGATTTCATAGGACTGAATAGGTACACTAAGTAATTATGAGGAACATGTCAGTTTTTTATATATAACACTACAATGTTAAAAGTAATACTATTTTTCTCTATAATTTAAACAGGAGGTTTCAATATTAATTTAATTATTGCATTTATAGTAAATAAGTTAGTTATAAACTTAAAAGCAAATCCAGGAAGAAAGGATGACACCTTCCAAATATTTATAAGTAAAAATTCAACTCACTTAGTTCCACAATAGGATGATGAATTCTAAAAGAATGACTACAAATACATGTAATTTTAAGCAAGAAAAACCCAAATACTGGCTAAACATTAATTATAGCATTGACTGAAATTTCTGAATTAATTGTATTAGAGATTTTGATCAAAAGAGTTTTGACAATAAATCCTTAAAAATTACAATATCTTTGATAATATATGATTTTTCATGAGTGATTTCTGATTCAGTAATTATTCATTCTTTACATAAATATGTTGATTTTTTTTGTCTTAAAATCAACACAATCCTTGAAAAATTCATTTTTGAGAAAACTATAAAATTTTCAGACAGCTGAAATTTCTGGTACCCATATCAAGGCAAAAAGGTCTTGAGAATTTAATCCTGACAGCAGGAGATACTGGAAGCAAGAGTGGCCTGGGTGGGGGTCAGTGAGTTACCTACTCCCTGAATTTCAGTGAATGGATGAAAAACAGGAACAAGGAGGCTAAAGGCTCAAAGGTGAATTATAAGCAACAAAAGACAAGAAGAAGTGGGGGCTGATGATCACCTATGTCTATTTTACATTCATTGATGACATATAAAAATGAATGTAGATTTGTTCATACATAAAGTTTGAGTGAAAAGAAAAGTGTTCTCAGAAACAAGGTCAGGTACTCCTCCATTATTTACAATATATTTAATATTTCTTGTTTAATCCAGTTAATCCATTAATGTCTATGGTAAAATCTGGTGTTAATTATGATGAAAATAAAATTCTGGTATTTTTTCTTTTCTTTTTTATCATTTCACCCTAAGCAAGGTAATAAAGCCACTAAGATGCAAGGGGTAAATGAGTATTAGAGAATATCATGAAGAAACAGTATTAAGGAGAGATAACAATAAAAGAACAAGAATTAAGAAGACAGAAGATAATAACATTGCATTTAAATTTTTGACGATCAAAGTTAACTGGAAAGCAAGAAGTCAAGAAAATGAGAAGTGTGATAGAAGAAAATGTTAGCATAGAGCTTATGGTTACATCTAGCCATTTCAACTATAAAATGATAAGACATTGCCACCAATATAATACTGTGGTTAAATTCATAGAGTCTAGGCACCATAGAGGAAATTTCATTAGAACAATTACCATGAAAGTATTTATAGAAAAGGCACAGGGAAGCTACATTATGGCAGTGGTAAAGTGGCTGAATTCAAGATTCCAGATCATTGCAGATTCTTCTTTAGATTTCATCAAGAAAAATATTATATTAATTAAGATATTAATTATAGATTCATAAAAATTCCAGTATTAATTATAGATTTATAAAAATGTATTAATTATAGGCTTTTGCCTATATTCTATTAATGCCCACCATTGAAAAAAATGTGATGAGAGACATTAATGGGTTAACTAACAGAATATAATAAGAAAGAGAACAAAAAAAATAAAGTGACATTTTTGTTACTTACATAGACAGGTACGTCCATCTGTATGCAAGGTGTAGCCAAAGTTACACTCACAGTGATAACTGCCTTCATCATTCACACATTTATGACCGCAGTTTCCATTGTCTATTTTACATTCATTGATTTCTGCAAAATATGAATATGTCTGTTTCTCAGTTTGTCTCTTTGTTCTTGCAGAAATAACAGGCCACCAAAAAGAATGGAAAAAGTACACATCTACCAAAATTCACTTGTTTGTATCACTCTTCTCATATTATATTTTTGTGTTTTGCTTTGTTTTTTCCCAGCATATGCAAATACATACATCCACACTATAGCTTTGATTGTCTGAGTTCATGGGAGTATAATTATGCATACTGAAGAGAAGTGGATAAAGAACTCTTATCTGTCTTTCATTCTGATTGTCTTCATTTCAATATGAGTTTAGATAGATAAAACATATCACCTGGTATAATGTAACTAGTTTTATTTTATTTTCTTTTTGCCTAAATGATTTTATCAAGCAAGGACAAAATAATGGTTGCTTGTTTGACAGCAGACACTGTAGATAAGCAAAATAACCCAAGAATTTCTTCAAAACAATTCCCTAAACACAAAATAAGTTTCCAAATTTTCTTCAGACAATTGAACTCATCCTTCATGTTCTTGATGGCGTTACCATGTTGCCACAAACATTTTACTTGATGCATTCTTCAACCTTTATCTTAGGAAAAAGTTTTAAAAAATTGTTTGGTCTTATTGGTTTGCTTTAGTTTGCAGTTACTAATTTTTATGTAAATGTAAGTACTAATTTTACTATACCCAAATGAATAACTCAGCACCCAAATAAAGGCAAAATACAAAATTATTATTTATTCTGAAAATAAATAAAAAAGACAATTTTTTTCCCTTTTTATTTATGGATTATACATTTGATGAACTGGGTAGGATTAAGCTAGTGCCAAGCCTGTAGAATATATTATAGAGGTTCTCTAAATAACATTAAAAAAATATGTGTAAATATTAAACCATAAATTATTGACAAATATAGTGATAGAACCTATAAAACTGGCAAATATTTAACTTCTATCAGCATAATAAACAAACACATAAAAATATAAACAAAATGATTCTAATGAAATACTGGAGTAGATTTAATGGACTTGCTATAATGTTTCATGAAATTATGAATAATTAAAGATGCTGCTCCCTGTCTGATCGTCAGACGCAGTCAGCTTGAAAGTAATTAATGTGCAACCACCAAAAATATGAGGCTCATATGATATAAAGTTAATCCTGTACAGCTGATGAAGGCTGAAGAATGAAACAACTGAAACATTATAGCATAAACAAGGAGTTCAATTGTCTGAACAAAATTTTAAATGTTAATAATTTTTCTCAAAGTTATAAGCCATACAAAATAAGTTGAAATTAACCAAATTATATCACAGGATAAATTCTTTTCAGTCTCATAAATAGTAGATAAATGTTTATACTAGTTCTTATTACTATGTATTATTTTGTAATCACTAATTTCCATGTAAATATAAGTCTTTAATTTATTTTTGTCATGTCACCTCATAAGTCCTATAATTTATTAGAGTCATTGGAGCATCATATATATTGCAGCCATAACAATAGAGATGTGTCTAGAGCAAATATAGTTTGATGGGAGATCATCTCCCTTCAGACTGATTTTGAATTCAAAGTTTTCTTTCTCTTTCACTGTCTGCCACCTCAAGGCAATAGAGTCCAGTCAGCCCTACTATTTAATCTATAGCCAGAGGGAGCAGTGATGGATTCATAACTTTCCCAAGGTTATTTGTGCAAAAGTGGACATAATGAACTGAAATGAAATTTGAATATGGCTTGCTGATTTTGCTTTCTGAGTCACTATTACACCACCTGCACATCTCACATTATTTTATTCATCACTTATTTTTTTTACTTTAATAGATTAACTCACCACTTAAAGGATAAGTATACCATAAGTGATAATTCATAAGCCAAATTTTATGATGATAATGAATTTATTTTAAAAAATATATAAGAGATGTGCTGTAAAGTTTTTTGATATGATCCATTTCCCAAAATCAGTAATATAATTTTTCAATACCTACTTATATGATGTTAAAATTGCTCCTTATAATAATATATTCTGTATCTTCTTCTTTATTTACCAGTAGGGCTGATTAAACACATCTCAAGACTCATTTTAGTTGTTCTTGTTTTATTCAAAATGTTGGTTAGAGAGAGAATACATTTATCTCAGGATAAAGCTTTTCATCTGATCTCCAACTAAACAGAAAGGCAATAGGAATGATTTTTGGAAATGGTTGTTTTTTTTTATGTCTTCATAGTTAAAGCCATATAATCATACATATATATAAATACATATAAGCCATATAATCATACATATATATAAATGCATATAAATATACATAATTCCGCAATTGTCTATGATGGTCTGTCTATGTTCTGGTTTATCATAGCATGAAAAAATAACTCGCCCACCTCCATCCTCTGAATTTACTTTTCTATTTAGTGCAGATCTGACATTTAATTGGTTAATCAAGACATACCCACAAGTCTATTTTTAATTCTGACCACTTTTAACTTTTGAAAAAGAGGTAACACTTTGTTTTTAAATTTTCTTAAAATCGTTTAATCACCAGTTACTTACCATTGCCTGAAGAAGTACAATCAAAGTATTGAACATGAAAGCTTTTGTGTAGTGATTTCAACATGTTTTTTATTATAATCTCTTATAATAAAAACAATAATAACATATTGCTCTACTTCATATTGAGCACTTTTTTAAAAGTAAATGCTATGAACAGTGGAATTTTACTCCATGTGTTCTTTCTCTCATTTGTCCATATATATATATATATATATATATATATATATATATATATGTAGTAATCTGTTAGTATAATCCAAGCAAGTCCTATTTACACAATATAGAATTTTAAATATTAAATATTAAATGTTAAAACTGACTCACAAAGAGTGCTCATTGTTTATTTTCATTACACAGAGCAAAATTTCTCTTACAATTGGAATTAAGAGACCATTAGTCTAATTGTAAAATATATATATATATATATATGAAAATTGTGACTTGATTACATAATCATTACCTTCTAAAGTCAAGTCATACTGTGGAATATATGCTCAGACTTAAAAATCTTTATTACTAGCTTATGTTGTGCCTGTAAATGTTATTTAGCAAAAACTGATAAAGTTTCTAATGTCTATTAAAAACATTGAAGAAATGTACTTCTTTTATGAAGATTAACTGTTCCTTTAAACCAATGGATTATTTTAATACAAAAGAATTAGGAATGGATTTGTATTCTAATAGTCTTCATTTTCATGCTAATGTCAAATAAGAATAACCTCATCAAACTTGCCGAGCACTCAATTAATATAAATGGTTATTTAACGATTCATTGAATAGGCATTATTAAAACAATAACTCTGTAGAAATTCTTTTCTATTTTGTGAACATATATTTTGGCTTAGACAAATAATTCAACATCATAAATTTAATATGAATTAAAACCAGTTAGTATTGATGATAATGTCCATTGGTAATAAAATTAATTTTTCAACCCTTACAAAAATTAATGATAATTCATACAATTATTTTCAAATTCTTTCTCTTCTTTCCATTATTTCTTTATTTTTCATTCATTCTGGTCAGTATTTACAGACAAAAGCAATTGTCATTAAGCAGTGATAAACTTTACAAATTATTATCAGTGAATAACATCCTTATTTAGTGTCTAACTCTTATGATCTGTATTAAGGATATCATTAACTTTTTTTCAAAATCAATTTTTGTGGACTAAAATCCCCTATCGGGGGAGGCAAGGTCACTATGGTAACCAAGGTATAATGAAAAAGAGCCAAAAGTTAGGAATTTATGCTTCTAATACTCAACAAATTCCTTTGTTCTGTTTTGTCTTCTACAACTGGTTATTGTGAAAAATGTTACATGTAAATGAAGTTGTATATTGAAATATAAGACAGATGTGTATTTATGCATATGCAGAGTTATTTTATATTTATAATACTATTTTATTTTTATATATTAAATATTATACTTTTATATTAATAATATATAAAGCTTTTAAGCACAATTACATAATTAACATTTCATTTGTACTTAGAACATATGCTAAAGTTATTAACTTTTATAATATGTTTAATATTGTTTACTTGATTTCAACCAGCTAACCCCAACACACATATATATATATACATCTTTTGGCAAAATGTTTTGGTATAAAAAAAAATGTAATTTAAATATACATTGATAACACTTATCTGATTATATCAACTATTATTTCTTAAGGTTTATTGAAATCAAAAAGTGAATTATGAACATGAGATTAATTTCAAAAGTTCTAGTGATATATATATATATATATATATATATATATATATATATATATATATATATATATATATTAAATACACATGCATAGATAAATAAATATATTTAAAACTGTCACAGGAGGATATATATTAATAAATACAAGAATGTCTGTACAATTATATTTACCTTAATAACTTAGTTTATACGTGTATATATATCTTGTAATAGAAATGAAAATGACCACATACATACATGTATATTTATGTACTTGTCTGTAGATGCATTCATCAATGTATACATTTATATATTTGAAAAACGTATGTATGTATATATATATATATATATATATATATATATATATATATATATATATATATAACATCAATCACCTAAGTGACAAACTTTTACTCATATTAATTATATATGTGTACATGTGTGAAAACTCTTTATACACACACACACACACACACACATATATATTATATATATATATATATAAGAAATGCATTCTATGAGCAAGATTGAAATTACAAATCAAATTATTCATGTCTATTAATTCCAGAAGTCTTACAAATTTTAAACATCAAAATATTTGCTTTGTAAAGATTCCAATTTGTAACATGAATAGAATTTTTGAATTCACTGCATGTTTTTCTTTTGCATCAACAGGAGAATAAGAAAATAAGAACTGATATTTTATAAAGAAGTCCCATCAATGTTTATACACATAGGTATTTTGAATTCATGTGTTACAGGTATTTGGAAAAATCTGCAATTATTTATATATATATATATATATATATACACACACACACAGTGAAAGAGAGAGAAATGCACAAAAATAAATATATTTATGCTTACAGACATATATATAAAAAAGAGTGTCATATCAGATTTTATTATGCAAGTCAGTGCTTTCACAATAAAATTCGTATTAACCAAATGATGTTGGTTAAATTTTCAGAATGTATTTTTATGATAAATATATGAATTTCAGTGTATACTTGCTTTTGTTAAAAAATATTTACAATAACTTATTTCATGGTGTGAGATTTTATATAACTTGATGGTTGTTCACCATATTTTATATAAATATCTATAATAGTATAGATGTATAAAGATTGTCATGGGTCACAAAAAAGATATAAACTCAAAAGTGAAACATGATAAAGTTATTACAGGATGAGAATAGAAAGATCATAGAATAATAAAAAAAATTGGCAAGGTAAGGACAAAATTTAAGCTTTAAGAATGTCTTGTAAAGATATTTGAGAAAAATTAAAAGAGTAACAAGCAAAAAAATGTATTGACCAACAAAAAAGTATTTGATAAATTTGGTGTTGTAAATGTAAAAAGAAAGGAAAAAAATACAGAATATTAAAAAGTTGACTAAAAATATGTATGCAACCAAACTACTATGTTTTGAGTATTCCCAAATGAACTGTCTAAGAAGGGCAAAGAAGTACATGAAAACTGATTTCTCAACAGTAATTTTTAGTGATAAATATAGAGTTGTTTATGAGCATATCACATTAAAACACTGATTCTTGTCTGATCATTGAAGTTAAGCAATGTTGAGCTTGGTTATTATTCAGATGGGTGCCTGCTGAGGAATACCAAGTGCTGTAAACCATGCAACAGTCCAAGCAAGTTGATGATGGATGCAATTTTACTACTTATACTAACAGAAGATATATAAGACATATGTGGAGATGCTGCTGGACTGACAGGTTGCAAGACCTACCTAAAGTTGGGTGAGTGGAGGTGAAATGAGAATGGTTTGGTTTGTTTTGTTTTATGGTATATCAACCTCAATGGGTTATTTAATACCAACAAAATTTTTATTGCTAGTAATGTTTTTCTTCAAAAATCTATTTCTAGGAATATTTTTCCTTGAAGAAATCTATAGCTGGTAATATTTTTTCCAAAGAATGTATAGCTGTTTGTATTGCTGGAATTTTTTTAAAAGTATTGCTGATAATAATTTTTCCTTCAAAAATTATTGCTGGTAATAATTTTTTTTTATTATAAAGTATTTCTAGTATTAAAACCTATTTCTACACAAGTTTGAATGTTAACTATTTGCCCATAGCTGGGACCCTAACAAGTGCTACCACCCCGGGTGAGGGTGGACCTGGGAACACCAGCAATTAAAAGGTGATTCCACGCTCCTCAAAACCTCCTCAGATCAGAGGCTTTGCTACTGGATGTAGTTTATCGTCTTACCCAGGATGGGAAATGGGAATGAATATACAGCTACACTGGAGGGACCAGAAAGTTGAGTCAATAATTGGACCCCTCATGGAAACAGTCAACCAACATGACTTAGATGACATTGGGAGGAAGAAGAAGAATGTTTTGGACTATTAATGTAAGCAGATCCCTTTGCATTTGGTGATGGTTCAAAATGCATGCAGACAATGTTTGTAATTTATTGGACAAGATATTTTTGAGTGAGAAAATTTATAAGAAAGAACTTTTAATATAAAGAGTCTATTCATCCAAGACTGCTTCTTCACATTTATAAAACTTACTCTTGACAACCTTACCAATAAAATGTTTCAATTACACCAAATTAATACAAAGGTCCCAACTTCTCCAGATATACCAATACAAAAATTTTAGTCCATCATTAAAAGAGATGGTTTTAAGAATGGAAGATAATCTTATATATAAAGTACAGTGTATGTGCGTGTGTGTTTGTGCATGTGTGTCCCCAAGCAACTCCTCCACTCCCACTGCTCCGATGTCAATGATTCATAACTAATTCAAAAGCCCGGGAAAAGTTAGGTACAGGGAATGATTTTCGTTGAGCTCAGATTCAGGGTTGCCAGATTATGTGACATTAAAATATATATTAATATATTATACTAGCCATTATCACTGCTTTCATGGTTCAAAGAGAGTAATTCTTATTTTCCTTTTGTATCCAAAATTTCAGCTAGCTTAAAATTTTAAATTTCTAAAGCTAGCTCCTGTGGAGGACTCCTGGTTTGGCCATCATCACAATAGCTAGAGAAGAGTAGATAGGCATCAAAAACTACAGAAGAACTCAAAATTGATTGCTGCATTTAATTATTGAATTAATGTTTAAGCTTACCTTTTAAAAGTTCAGAGATAATTCTTCTGTTGCCACTTAATTTAAAGATGATTTGATGTACGTAGAGCCTTATTTTCTGTACAATTATTTTTATTTCATGGGACACAGAACAGGGTACAATTTATAAGATAAAATTAATAGAGAGTAAAGATGGGGAAATTATAATTCGTTATACATTCAACATTTGAAGAAATAGAGAAACATAATAGCTAATTAAGTAAAACCTATATTATAGAATCTATATGAATGAATGCAAAATTGGAGCTCAATTCTCCAATGAATCCCTGAGATTAAGAAACCCCAGCTCTATTTTATAGTAGGTATTTATTTGAAATACCTACTGGCAGTGGGAAAGTGAGTGAAGCTGAGACACCAGATCAGGGCCAATAATATTGCTGATTCTTCGCTGGATTTTATCAAGGAGCTCTAGATAGATAGCAGGAGCACCAGTTTGAATGATAAAACCTAATATCCTCCAAACAAGTTATTATTGGTATTTTTATTAAGTATAGATAACATTATAAGTTGAAACTCGCATGACATGTAGTGCTTATATAAATATATCCTGAAAGTTTTACCAACATCAGTTTGTTAATATTAATTTTATTGTGAGAACATTGCCTTGCATAATAAAATCTGACATATATATATATATATATATATATATATTAGCCTTTATTTTGTGGATATTTATGTAAATCTGTCCGCAAGATATATTTATTTTCTTACTATCATCTCTTTTTCTCTACATGTATGTTTACCTGCCTACCATCATCTTAGCAATATATAACCTTCTCAGATGGTTATTGATTTTATATATATATATATATATATATATATATATATATATAAAAACGATATGCCTGCACACATCCATTACTTTTGATTTCAAATATATTCTTTCCTTCCCACACTTATGACCATCAATATACCAAAAATATATTGATCTTGCTCATGGCAAATCATTGTTCATAGAGACTTTTGGCCTTTTTTAAGAGTTCAGCCTATGGGAGATTAGGCACATGTTATTGACCAAACAGAACTCCTTGATACCTATTAAGCAGCCACAAATACACAACATATTCGATATATACTAAATCTGTGCATGTCTGTCAGTTTGTGTATATGCTAGACTTAGAAAACTTCTGCAGTGAAATTATGAACATATAGTTGCAATGAATCTCTGATGATAAAAAATTCAACTACAGTATATTAACTGATTTTTTTAACTATATTCTCATCTTGTGCCAGAATTAATATTTTTCTACTCCTTTCATCATTTATCTAAATATTCTTTGATACAATATCTATATGTACTATTTTTATGATGTCAAGAACTATCATTAAATATGTAAAAGCTTAATTCTGGGTTTTTAACAGTGTGCATTTGCCAGTTCAACTTTTAACATTGGTTAGAATTGTGTTGAAAGCTGGCAAAAAGAGAAAATTTTTCATAATCCTTATGGAAATTATTTTTGTTGAATATACAGAAGAATAATATTGGATTAACTATTCTTCTGTTTCCCAGTTAGTATGTATAATGCTTGGCTAGTCATGTCATCCTTAACGACCAGTGAGTGAATCTCAGGCTGTACAGAGGACAGTTTTCAGGTAGATTCCATAAAGAGATGTTTTAATGATATATAGGAAAAGCACAGTCTCTTGTGATATGACATGCTGGACTTGTGAGTAAGGACTTTTGTAGGATCCACTAGCTGTCCTTTTCAAGGTCAGAGAGAAGGTTTGTTACATATTTCTCCACTTAGATAGCATGTTCCCTTTCTAGAAAATAAAACCATAATTTATGTTCTTCCATCTTCTCCCAAGCTGTATTGGTAAATTTGCTTTTTAAGCCCCACGCTAAATATCTATTAAATTTTTCCCAAATCATCATATTTCCATGTAAATGAACATGCTGAGCTCAAATTGACAATTAAATTATGATAAAACCTACGGTTTTTGAGTTTTCGACAAGAAAAAATGGGATTTTGTCTCAGTCATTATTCCACCATTACTGACATTTGGGAAAAATTTAATAGATATATAGTGCAGGGCTTAAAAAGCAAATTTATTGCTGTATTTATTTTTTATTATAAATTTTTTGGTAAAATCTACACTTACAGCAAATACTACTAAGGCCACCTACATGTGTCTGGTATACTCAGCAATAGTATACTAGAAACCCAAGTCTAAAGATGATAGTAGTTATTTTGTATTTAAATTATACCAAAAACCAATGTCTTTGTTTGTGATATTGTGGTTGAAGAGAAAGATAAAAAATAAAATGTACTGCCCAACACAGGGAGTGAGCTCACAACCTTCACAGTTAACCAGCTAAAGCTTTTAATGGAAATGTCACACCTGTTGATTGGAATAAGATCACCTAGTAGAATTCTATAAAAGCCAAGTCTTTTTCTTTCTAGGGAGTTTTTGGTCTGTTGCCTGGAGAACCTTTGTCACTCAGCTTTAACCCCACACAGAATTTTCTGCCACTTGTTCAATTACTAAGAAAGTTGAGTGGAAGAGAAGAAAAGAAGACTAGGAAATTAAAGCAAAGACTATTACTTAATTTAAACTACAGATTCTATCAACAAACTGGTATTTATTAGCATTTAAATCCTACTGGATTCTTTTAAAAGACTATAGTATCAATTATGATTCATTTTTAGCAATTATTTCTTTATCTTAAATGCAGCTGCTTTAAGATGAAAGAAATATAAGTAAAAAATGACTAACAATACTTCAACTAATAAATTCCAGTTTTTAATTTTTGTGAGTAGATATTTTCCAGTATTTTTATATTTTAATGCAAAATATACAGCAATAAAATAAATATAAAATGCACTTAATTAGACCAATATTCATGATAACAAAAATAATTAAAAATCACTTTCATGCAAATACAATGAAAACTTGATGATGGACATTTCACATCCAAAATATCAGACCAATACAAGTAGAAAAATTCAAAATAGTCAGTAAAGTTGAATCACCATTAAACTGCCTCATGACATTCCTCTTAATCTGAAACCACAATTCCTTCAACAGTGATTTTAGCTTAAGAAAAAAACCAAAAGCCATATATTTACTGTATGTAAAGAAGAGGCAGTTGAGATATTCCATATAGTTGGATACTTGTATATTGATCCCCAAATCTTGTAATTCTTGCATTTGCCAATTTCCTTTGATTACAACCTGTATGCATTCAACATTTTTAATTGCTCTGTTTATTGAAGGCCTTCTAGAATACAGGTCACTTTCAATGAATTCTCAGCAAAGTTTAAGGTGCTTCTACTAAAGTTTTATCTGAGCTTTGCTTATTAAATAATCACTGAAAACCTTCTTAATCATTTGATTAGTTTCCAAACCATGTCCAAACTTGATGCAGATTTGCTGTCAATGCAATGGTCATACAATATACAAGCTCACTCAGTGACATCTCAATACTGTGTAACTCAACAGGAAAGTGTTTATTCACACATGCTTGTCAGATTATCTCAAACCTGCACAGTCAGTTCTTGAGATACTAAGAAAGGCTGGATAATTCTTGGAAAAACCTTGTATATAATCCTTTGATTTTGTAGGAAGACAACACTATCATTTCTATTAAAATGAAATGTTTTATCCTTACCTATGCAAGTAGGGGGGATTCCTGACCAAGTGCCATTCTTCAAACATGTACGAACATCTAATCCTTCAATCTGATAACCTGGTAAGCATTCCACCTGACATTTTAGGCCTGTAAAAATGTCCTCTTTCTTGGGATCCTGGCAAACCTTTGTCACTACTCTGCCATGTTTTGGTGCTTTAAAATTAAAACATGTTGGGCCTGTGACAAAAAAAAAGAAGAAAAAATGAAGAATAGAAAATATCATCTTGAAATATTAAATTATTAACCTGAATTGATTTTGAGATGATAAAATTAAACTTAATGTAAGAATACTTATTTTAAAATTTACCTTTTAAAAATGTTAGTGTTTCCTAATCTTGCTCAAGATCAATGTTCTCAAAATATAGTATAAACTGGTTTATCACTTTAATTGTCAAAATGACTATCAGAGGCAATTTTCAAGATAGCCTTTTTTGAATATGATACAATTTATAATATAACCCATAAAGGCAAAGAAGAAAGTATTCAAACAATAATTTACCACACAGTCATATGAAATCAAAACATTGCCAATCTCTTCTGGAAACATTACAAATGAATTAAACCTTCTTCCTTTTTAGTTTTTTTTTCTTAACATACCAGGAAATAACCGCTGATGTACAAACTACAATGTCAAAAACAATGATCATAATATATATTTTTCATTACAACATCAAGCATATTTTAGAATTTTTTGTTTTTTCCTATTTTCCCTTATAAAGAAATCTACATTATCTTGAATAATTTCTAAAATTATTTAATTACTCACTTAGGCAAGTGCGTCCATCTTGATCAAGTGTGTAACCAGTGTTGCATTCACAATGGAAAGAGCCAATTTCATTGATACATTGGTGCGTACAGTTGCCATTATTCATCTTACATTCGTCAATCTCTACAAAAGCAAAATAAAATATACTACAGTATTTAAAACAATTGCAAGTTCACCATATCTGACTTTTTGTTTCTCTTTCATATCAACTATTCAACAACTGTTCGAATGAGCTCTTTGCTATGGTACCTAAACTTTTTAAATTTAAGTTCAGTATTAGACTGGCATGAAGATCTCATCAATTTACAGTTGGGCTGGCTAGATGTAGCCATAACAGTTTCTTTTCTCATACTTCTCACTTGTGAGACTCCCTTCTGGCTCCATGCTTTCCAACCAATTTTAATCTGCAAAAATTTAAATACCATGTCAATTGCTATTTCCTATCCTCCTCATTATTCTTTTTGCTTCCCACTCATTATTAATGTTTCTGTTCCTACTTCTTCCAAACCCAGTAACCCCTTGTCTTTTAGTGGCCTTATTGCCTTGCATGTGGTGAAACTGATTAAAAAATAAACATGTATATAAATATATTTCCAGACAAGATTATAATGAATCTATGAAAGCTGGTGTCTTTACCAGATGAGCCATGATACTCATGATATTTATGCAGAGTATCAAAGCTGCAGGCAAATGAATTAGTACAACTCTTAAAAACCTGACTTGCTCTTATTGGTAAAGTAAATGTTACTTTAAGCAAAATTGTGCTTTTTTTCTAATATATGCACTGATAAAGAGAGTTCAAGATTTCAGCTAAAAGACAATATTTTTTAAATGTTGACAAATACTGTTATTTTGATTTTAGAAGATAAATGGTCTATAATGATATTAACAAATTATTTATTCTTTTACAATGATGTTCATCTTATACAAGGTCCAAGAGTCAATCAAAGTAGAGGGTTACAGAGTAAGTGGCACAGTTTATAGGGACATGTGGGAAAGATAACAGTTAACCCTAGACATGAACAGGTTAAGATTTTAGTAATCTTGACAGTTGGTTCAACAAAGCAGCAGTTCATAGGAAGAAGCTGCTCAAGTGGAATTTAATTCTCACCAATGGAATATGAAGGAAATGATGTTGGTTCACTACAATGTGAATGACATGGTGGATGTTAGCAAAGATGGTGGAAGGTTAGAACTGGTGGAATTAAGGAATGTAGTTTGTCTGAATATTTTCCATGGAAATAGTAATAGAGCAGTAAGAAGTTGCAATGTTTCATCTGTGGGAAAGGGGTTGTAAGGTGGAAAATAATTCATCACTCACAAGGATGTTGAGACAACTTTGGATTCTATCAAGGCTGGAAAGTGAAGACTTGCTAGTAGTACTCCATTTTTTGGCCTGATCAGGTTCTTATAAAGGTAGAGAATAGAAAAATTCAAGTACCTACTGGAGTGGTACAGGAAACTGATCATTTTCCAGTGTTTTTAACAATGGAGCATATGTATGAATTCCACTTGAAATCTAATCTGGGTTGGGTTTAAGTCCCAATAGGTGCTCAAGGCATGAGACCTCCCTGAGAGAACACATCTTCATCACGATAGGTGAAAATTCTGGCTCCACTCAGTGATAATGGAATATCACTAGTTTGGTTTTCAAGGCATTGACTGTAATGAGCCAGTTTTTTTTCCCCACAGAGCTGTTAAAGCTTGCTCAGACAAAAGATCAGCTGCCAAGCTTTGATCATTTAGAGTTTTAGAGGTTAATAGTAGTGTAAGTGCATGTGGATATGTGTATAGCACAATGGTAATCAGAGCAAAAAGTGGAAACAATGAGTTAAGTTCCAATTCTGGCCAATGCTGTTCACTTTTTCACAAATAACCTTCAGAAAAGTAAGAATTCATCTCTTCTCCTCCCAGCTTTGGGTTAAATAGCAGAGTAGACTGAACTTTCTAACCTTGGGTGGCAACCAGTTTAGAAGAAGGAAAACTATTAAGAAAACAATAAGAAACCATTCCACTATCTTTTCCAAGAATGCATAACAATTCATAGATAATAATGAAAAGAAACCTGTAAAGAGTGATGAACACTGATATCCTGATGAGACATGACATTTTTTAAAGTATTATAAGCTCTGATTTTGGTAGATATATCAGTTGCAGTCTGTTACAAACACACTTATTCTGCTTAGTCAGAGCATTCCATATAGTTTGTATTTCCTTAGAACTTCCTCATTTGTTTCATGCTCTCTCCAAGGTATTTTTAATATTCATTAGTAGAATTACATTTTGGTTGCTTCATGTCTTTTCTTCACCAATGGAAAAATTGTCCAGCATTCACTGATGAGGTTAGACATTACATAATAGTCCAGCAACCTTCATTTTTAATTTTATTCTTTGATTAACTTCTTATTCTATTCCAGAAAGTATCTTTCACTATTCCTGTGCACCTGTGTTTAAAAACTGTCAGCCATACACAATTGTTTTCTCTGATCAATGGTTAAAGATGGCTTTGATCAAATGAAGCCTGTAGCTCTTAGCAAGGACTATTTTTCTTCCAACCTTGTGGACTGCCACTACAGAAACACAAAGAAAGAACTGTACCAAATAACCACATTATTTGAGAACTTTCAACAGCAGCAACAACTAAAATAGATAGCACATGGTACTCGAAGAGGAAATAATGACCTAACCTCACTACTTCAAACAAAAGGCTAGGAAGGAAACTCCCATCAATACTGGAAAAAGTGATAACAGCAGACTTGAAAAATTTATTCTCTTGAAAAATTATTTTAAGAGAAAGATTTTATTAATTTCAACCAAAAGTGACACTGGCTGCTTGATCAATGGATGCTGAATATTTCCTTATAAGGAAACAACTAATATTACTATTACCATTTTCAGTGTCATACTTTCCATTGCCTGTTATAACACTGCTGAGCCAGTTGAATTTCCACACCTTGTGCAAATTTGACATTCCTCATGTATAACGCATGTACATTTTGATCATCAACATATTTATCATTTTATGTCATTATTTTCTGATGTGTTCATTCTTTTATATTTACAATCTTAAATTTTAATGTACTCTGTCATATTTTAAGAGTAGCGATAGGGGACATAACTGCTCTGCTCTAAAATCAAGTTTATGACGGAGCTGGTTAAAAAAAAAATGGCTTTTTATAACATTACAGCATAAGAATAAAACATTATCTTTGTATGTTACTATTTCTTTTAGATGTTTATTAATATAATAACATTATCCATCATAATGACATGCTACTAATATATATATATATATATATATATAAGTATATAAGTTCAGACCTGAAGAAGACTGTTATGCATTCATCTGTGAATTCTCAGATGGCTCTGTAACCTGACTCCAGCAGTGTAGAGTCTGGGACAATGCAGGTACTGAAAAGTAAGTTGCTGTAATTGCTGTCTACATTGCTCTCTGTCTGTGTTCCTGTCATGATAAGTTTTGATGTTGGGTCTTCTCAAAATTTACAAAGGCTTAAAAGATTATAGTTTGCTAACATGAATAATTTCCAACATACTCCTTTAGCTAAATTGATTTGATCTTACACAAATGAAGGTTGGTTTTGATGGAATTTCTGCATCATTTTATAGTCAGCCTCTGTATCCTTAGCAGATGTCTTAGTATGCTATGCTCTTGAATGCAGACAGCATGACCTACCTACTGGAGTACCTTTGATAAGCACAGATTTGATGCCAGGGGAGCCAGTGTAGTCCCAGACAATTAGGTTGGTAATGTGACCCTGCCAGTGGATTTGAAATATTGAATTAAAACATACATGTGCTTGCAGTACAGGGTTCACAAGTTCTTTATTTACTAATTGTTCATGCAATACAAAGCCCAAGAATCACTCAAGATAGAGTGTTGTTGTATGAATGTAAGAGGAGGAGGTAAGATTACAAAGATATGTAGGAAAGATAATGGTTATACCCTTGAAGAGGTTAAGATTGTATTGTTAGGGGAATTATTTGTTCAAAACTCTGTTTAATAAACTCCCCACCCTTCTAAAAACTCCTTGAATGGTTTACTACAGAAAGTAGTCTCCTTGTTGGTTAGAAGTTCAGCAAGAGGTCCCCATTCAAAAAAATAGGACCTTTAAATGGTTGGTGACACCAGCTGAATCTTGTCAATGCAGTTGTTGCTAGATTGTGTGCGAGTCCATGGTGAATCAGTCTTAGGTAATGTTTGCCATGATGATGAGTGATGTCCATCCCAATCCAGGTGTACATATCATTAATGTCTAACTTTCCTCTTGGCCAGCATACTGGTGATGGGTCAATGGACTGACAATCTCTACATTCTATAGCCCTAAATGCTGCCTTGAACTCTGCTGGATCAATCTGCCTTGTGAAGCACAGGGTCTATTTAAAATACCAACTTAATAAAAACTAATTCACAAAAATCTCATGAAGAAAGGAAAATCTAATACCAACTTAACCCAAAAATTCTTTCTTTAAGCAACTTTTCTTATGGAAGTTTTAACATGTAACCTGATTTCTTCTTGAATTGGTTACTATCATTCAAAAGCTCAAATTGTGGAATTTCAGAAAATCAGAGAATCAACTTCTATTGTGATAGTAGGTTGTAATATCACAGGCCATAAACAGTAGGTTGAATCCTTACTGGGTACTTCATGAATTTAACCAAGAGCTAAATTTAGCTTATTCTAAGCAAATCAATTTTTTGGGAAATAAGTTTGAGCCAACACAATCCATCCAGTGAATCCATGAATTCTCGGTATTATTTTTATTTTCTTTTTGTTATTTTAGTCATTCTTTTAATGTCAACTTACTATTGCATTCATTATTACTTTGATATTTATTTATTTTATTGACTTTTTTTTTTAACAAAAACAAATTAATAATTTGTACTTTGCATGCCACAATCAATGTCAACTTATCAATGTTAAATTATATCTAAATTTATCATGTAAAAATGACTGCACTCATATAAAACATAAAATAAATAAGTAAATAGTGTAAATAAACAATCTAATGAATGGTGAAAAAACAATGTAATAATTAGTGTAAATAAACAATTTAATAAACAATCTAATAAATAGTATAAATAAACAATCTAATAAATAGTGTAAAAAACAATCTAATAAAAAGTGTAAATCTAATGAATGAATAGTGTAAATAAACAATCTAACAAAAGTGTAAATAAACAATCTCATGAATAAATAGTGTAAATGAACAATCTAATAAATAGTATAAACAATCTAATGAATGAAAAGCATAACAATGAATAGTGTAAATAAACAATCTATTAAGTATTATAAATATGTAAAGAAACACTCTAATGAATACAGAGTATAAATAATCTAATAATAGTGTAAATAAACAATCTAATAAATAGTGCAAAAAAATTTACTAAATAATGCAAAAATAAACAATCTAATGAATGAATAGTCTAAATAAACAATCTAATAAATAGCGTAAGTAAATAATTATATAAATAGTGTAAACAATCTAATAGTGTAAATAAACAATGTAACAATCTAATCGTGTAAAAAATCTAATGAATGAATAGCATAAATTAACAATGAATAGTGTAAATAAACAATCTATTAAATATTATAAACATGTAAATAAACACTCTAATGAATACAGAGTATAAATAATCTAATAGTGTAAATAAACAATCTAATAGTGTAAATAAACAATCCAATTATTATGTAAATTAACAATCGAATGAATAGTGTAAATAAACAACCTAATAAAATAGTGTAAACAATCTAATGAATGAATAGTATAAATAAACAATCTAATGAATAGTGTAAACAATCTATCTAATGAATAGTGTAAATAAACAATCTAACAATGTAAGTAAAAACACTAATAGTGTAAATAAACAATCTAATGAATACAGTGTAAATAATCTAATAAATAAATAGTGTAAATAAACATTCTAATGAATAAATATTGTAAATATTTTAAATAAATAATCTAAATAAACACTATAATAAAGAGTGTAAATAAACAATCTAATGTAAATAAACAATCTAATAAATAGTAATTTAGTAATTAGTAATTTCTAGTAATCTAGTAATAGTAATTTTGAATAAAATCTAATAAAAACAAAAAAAAAAATGTATAAATTCATTTTCATCATCTGTTTAGGTTTTCTTCCAATTCTAATGATCACTTTTTAAAACAATAAATTTTACCAAAGAGTGAAGGTAGTTAAAATAATAGTGGTGTCATTAGAGAAACTGTCCTTTTGTCGTTATGTCTTATTGCAGGCACGTTTGTCCATATTTGCTAAAATCTCTATCGCTTGTAGCAAAATTGTTTAGGATGAAAACTAAGTGTAAAACATTTCTTAACATCATAAATATCTAAGGATTGTTCAAACATTCTATCAAAAGTATGTCTACTATGAAGAGCCACTTTGAAAATTATTGTCAGTCCTTTAATGGTTATATTGAGATCACATTTTTACTGAGCATTTCTTCATTAACAATCTTCTGTATCTTCCAAAGTAGATAGTTCAATTTTCATTGTTTAATCACAAAATTTTTCATAGTTTCTTCTCTTCCTCTAAAATTAAAGATCATTTTGATTTTAATGATTTATTTCATTGACTACTGGAGAAAAAAACATTTTCTTTTAATATCATTACATGATATTTTTAGTAAAGTATTGTTTGATATTTTTAGACAATACTTTGATCACCTAATAATCAAAAATTGCCTCTTGCCTTTTTAACTCTCACTAATCACATCATATATCTATGACAGAGATTTTCATATCATAATGCTTTTTCAGTTTGATATTTATTATTCTAGGAATTTATTCAGTGTCAAATTATTCATAAAATGAATTATGAAAGCCTTAATATATTTTGCATATCAAGTCAATATTAAACAAGTATTAGATAAATGCTTATCAATACAATGTTGATTTCAATATCAACTTAAAATGTACACTCACCATCTGTTTATATCTGAACAAAAAAGAAAGTTAAATTAGTTACCATTCGTTTGTGATGACACTTTTTTCTTCAATATTTGTAAATTATATTATAAATGAATATTTTTTAAAACAAACTATGTCCATCTAAATAGGTACATGGTGTGTTAGAAAGCTATAACTATTTACCTTCACAAGATGATGGGTCATCAAGCAACTGACGGAATCCATCATCGCATTCACATTTGTAACTACCATGTGTGTTGATACAGATTTGTTCACATTCGCCATTATTTTGTTTGCACTCATCAAGATCTGACAAATAAATTTCAAAAATCAATTATAAATAGGAAAGTACACAACACATCATTATCATTTATACAAATGGACAAAGAGCTTTTACCTTGTTATACTATATTTTTCATGCTTTTAAAACTAGGTGCAGAGTATTCAACTGCATCAAAACAAGTTTTCATTTTCTCATGTCTTTGTTGATTCTAACCATAATTCTGTATGACCTTTGTCTTGAGCAAGTTTTCTCAATATTCACTACAGGCAAAACATTTGGAACCACCGTGCATTTCTTTAAATGCCCAGTGGCTCCAAATGTCTTAAAATTAAATATCTTTTTGTATTTTTTTAAAGTAAAAGATAAAGTTTCAGTAACTATAATGTATTTGCTTTTATTTTTCAATCTTTCTTTAGGCTTCTCTTAATACCAAAAAGTTTGGGTTCTTCTGTCCACAATATATTTTGCTAAATTATGAATATTTTGTATGAGAAACATTTTATTTTTGTCATTAATCTATCAGTAGACTTTTTGAAATTACCAAAGAGCTGGAGATTTGATTCAGGTCAGGAGAATCATGAAAAAAAACATGCTATGCCATCTGGTTTACACATAATGGGGAAAAAATTTACCTTTCAACAAGACAATGATCCAAAACACTCTTCTAAATCATGTAAAAAAAAAGAACAAAATTTTGGAAATTATCACTTGGCTGCCTCAATCTCCTGAGTATGGGGTGAATTGGATAGGAGAGTTTAAAAAGAATACCCAAAGATTGACAGTGAACCCTTTCAGTGCTTGAAGAATGTTTGGGAAGGTTTATCATTTACTTTTTTTCAAAAACTGTTGGAAAGAATGCCAAAATTTGTAAATCAGTAATTAAGGAAGGTGGTGGTTTCATCAACAAAAAGAAAATATGGTGCTGTTATATGATAATTTTTTTATAGCTAAGCCCTTATTTGTTTGTCAAAATAAAAGAAAATGCACTGTAATTACATAAATTTTATCTTTTAATTTAAAAAATACAAGAATATCTTATTTTAAGGTGTTTTTTAAAAAAATGCAAGGTTGCCCCAAATTCTTTGACTGCAGTATAGAAGTATTGAACAAGACTTGCTAAATTTAAAAAAAAAAATGACAAAATATGAAAATTCTAAGACTATTTATTATTAGTCACATCTTTCAAATAATATATATATATATATATATATATATATATATATATATATATATATATTATGTTAAAACAACATGATGATCATAATAATTAGATAGATACAATCATATAGTATACAGTGTATTCATATTAAAGTTATTCCTCTTTTTCAGAAATTAACATAAATCTATATAAGCACACAGTTCTGCACAAAATTTCTGAAGTTCATTTTTTTAAAATATTAGTCCTCATTTATAATTTTCCATGCTTCAGAAAGTGTTTATTCCTGAAGAGATAACTCAGATTATCAGTAATTCTTTAAGATGGAGAAATATCATAATTTCTCTCCAGCTAGCAAAATTTGATTGAACAATTCAATAGAGAATACATTGGATATGGATCAAACCTGATATATTCTCTTCCAAGTCTAAACTTGACAATTAATGATGATTGACACTGAGTTATGGCAAAACAGAATTTTAAAGCTTTACCTCAGAAAGAATGAGGAAAGTTTGAATTAGTTTGGAAAATGAAGGCAAAATTCAAAACACTCACCATCACAATCATATTTATTTTCTGCAAGGACATATCCTTTTGAACAAGCACAATGGGGTGCTTCTGATGTAACTTCACAAGACATTGTACAGTTCAAGCCAATTACCATACATTCATAAATGCCTGTTGAAAGAAAGAAACAACAAATAGATAGAAAATGTTTCTTTGCTAAATTATGCAAAAGTGGGCACAAAATTGGTTTGCAAGCAAAAAGAAAATCTCTTGTCAAGTTAAATTTAGGATTGTCATTATCTCTAAACTGCTAATTATTGGTCAATTACACTTGATTAGGCTGACATGATTATTTTAAAAATATTCTATATGATGAGGCAGAGAACATTTTATTGAAGTATATATATATATATATATATATATATATATATATATATATATAAAAATGCAGTAAAGTCAGTTTGGTGATAGTTTATGATTAAATATGTATTATTTTCTCAGAAACTGAGAATTTTCATGCTGAATTAGTTAAAGGTGAAGCAATGTCAGTAACAAAACTATTCATCATAACAGCTTAGCTTTATAAATTAAGTTCTTTGAGGGTTTTACAAGCATTGTAAATTGATTTCAGGAAAAGGTGAATATGCTTCAAGCCTACACTAAATATGTTAAAGTGGAAAGTGGTGTACATGTTACCAATTCCACCATTTAAATCAGGGGTTTACATGTCATGGCTCAGTGAGGTGCGACAATTTTCTGTAAAATATGTAAAACAAAAAAAATCTTTCACCAATCTGTTTAAAAAACAAGGAAAATTGGGATAATAATAATAAACTGAGTGTAATTTCAGACTTCACATTTCTAAATATAAACAAAGTAGAAATAACTCTGTTAAAAGTCAGGGATCAATTTGAAACTGTATTTATATTATGAACAGAACCCTATTTCTAACATGATAAAAATGTATATTTTTCAATTTGGATGAATTTTGTGCTTAGAGGAAAGTTTAATGAATATTATTAGATATTATTAAAAAAATATATTTTTCCTTATTGTTTATATGTGGGCTAGTTAGTTTCAAAAGTACCAAATTATAAATCATAAAATTTGTTTCTGCAATGTTATCTATTCTCAACTCACAGAGCATTACATATCTTATGTGCTTTGTATCCATGCTCATCTTTTGAAGATTCAAGTTAATTAAATCATACTATTATGTAAGTTACTCCTTTAAAACTATACTAACATATACATTTTTATCTTTTAGGCACCTTAGAATAATAAAAATATTCAATCTATTTAATACATAACTCAGGGGATGATCAAAAAATGTCTACACACTGGATAGAAAAAGTCTATTGAGCTTGATTGGAATTTAAGAATTTTGTTATGCAGTCAAAAATCAAGATAAATAGTATCAGACGTTTTCCAGACAATAATGATTTTTTCTGAAATCATATATTTGTTTTTCACTTTAATTTGATAAGTTGCAAGATCATATGACAGGTAGAAAAAAAAATTAGACATGACTTATCTTAGTTTAAAATTTTACACCTGGATAACAGAGGTTGATTTAATGTTGCCCCAGTTAACACCATTTTGTTTTTATCTTGTGACTAAAACAAAAAAAAAAATTCCAATAAATAAACTTTAACCTTATGCAGCAAACTACCAACCAATCAGCCATGTTTTCTTGTTTCTCTTCAATCTTGAGAATACTAGATGAAAACTTATAGAACTTACAAAAAAGACAATAAATATGGGTTAATTTAAATACTATGAACACTGTATTATTTATTTATAAGAAATAATGACAAAAATGCATAAAAATGATAATTTAACACTTCTTATAAATCTTTACAAACTTTATTTCCTGCTGTTAACATATATGCCATGTCCTTTCAGGATGTTGCCAATCATAGCTCTCTATAATATCCTATCCTTTGTAGCTCTTAATAAATTTTGTCTTTTTCTTATCTCTCCTAAACCCTGTTCTGTCATCCATTTACTCAAGCTCGTTAGGTCAGTTATGTGTTGTTTTCCTCTATTCTTCTTGCCTTCAATCTGTCATGTGCCTATCAAATTTTCCAAGCCCACTTTCCTCATTAAATGCCCAAGAAATTTCAACTCCCACTTCCTGATGTTAAGTATAAGTGTACTTTTTTCTTCTATTTTTTCTAAAACTTTCTTGTTGTTCACATGTTCAGTCAATGGTATTCTCATGCTTAAAAATGACTTCTTCAGACTAATAATGGTGCTTTTGATGAAGACAATCCTATATATATATATATATATATATATATATATATGGGGTGGAAATATGCAACAAACAATGGTTACAATTTTTTCAGCAAGAATGTTGAATATACTAAAATGCTGTAGAACCTAATTTCTTTTGCCCCAAGTCTAGTCTTCACCTGTGAGGAGATTATCCAGCATTCACTGCCATATAGTATGACTGATATTATGTAACAGCTCATTACTGTTTTCTTTTATTCTAATAAAATTTTTCCATTTCTTATTACTTTGCTTAGCTTTTGAAAGCCAACTTTTGCTATGCTGATGCACCTTTAGATATCATAGTCACACTTTCTGTCTTCTGTTAAAACCCTCCCTAGATATTTTAATTGTTTTACTTGTTTGATTTTGGTATCTCCAATTTGTAATTTGCATGCTGGACTGATCCATTTGCTAACAACCATGCATTCCATCTTTTTGCAATTGATGTTTAGTCCTTTCTTCTCTCTTTCCTTCTGTTGGAGTTCTTATAGTTTCCTTTCTCTGCTATCAACACTGTGTCATATTTATATTTTATTAAGATTGTGGCCACCAATAATGCATCTTGGTAGGACTCTCAGTATATATTGAATAAGTCTGGTAAGAAGACACACTTTTGTTATAAACTAGGTATTGTTTTGTGCTATTTTCAATTCCACTCCACTTTAGATATATAGTAGCATACAGCAGGGTTAGGCAACCTTTTGCTGACTATGTGCCGACTCAGTGTACCAACAGCATGCGTATTTTTATACAAGTCAAGGTCAATATACCTGTTCTACAATATATTTTATATAGTCATATATAGTATATATACTTTAGTATATATTAAAATTGCAGCTGTTTGCCATGGGAAATTGCTTGGTGTGCCACAGGTTGCCAACCCTTGGCATACAGTATGACCTGCTTAGTGCATTATTTTTATTAGATTATAAGTTGGTTTTGTTGTTTAAGTTTATCTGTAATGAAAAGTATCTAATTAAAACCAAAATAGCAGCACCCATGAGAAATTGTCATCAGTGTCTTTTTAGTCATTTATTTACAGTAAATGGCAATTTCTTATTTTTCCCAAAACAGGCCAGCACAGCCAGGCAACAATGCTTTGTCAAAGTAATAATGAAAGGCACTAACTAGAACTATATAATACAATTCTATGTCTATTTCTTCCAGTTAACTAACATTACAAAACAGAAAACATCAGATGGATTTACATAAAGAATTATGATTACTTTTCCTTTCAGTTGATCTCCCTTAAGGAATATAGCTCTGATATAAATAAGGCACAGCTAAAGATTCAATATAGTTTTGAATGTCATGGTATATATTTGATTTCATACATATGTAAAGAAGATAAGAACCTTTATGCTAAATAATGGTTTATGGACACATCATATTGAAACATTAGTTCCCATATGATCACTGAAGTTAAGCAACATTGAGCCTGGTCAGTATCTATATGGGTGACTGCTTAGGAATACCAGGTGCTGTAATCTTGGATGTGCATGTGGTGTAATGGATAATGGTTTGGAATTTTTAATCAGAGAGCTGAGTTCCAATTCCAGTCAGGTTCGTTATATTCACTTATGCACAAATAACCTTAGGAAAGGTGTGAATTCACCTCTTCTCCCCCCAGATATGGGTTAATTAGAAAAACTTATATCATTAAATCATTATTATCTAAAAAAATTCTTACAATCTAATTTTCTGGCTTTAAATAACCTACAAAGGTTTGATAAGCTGTAAAAAATGAATCAACCAACCAATATATGCTAAATAATAATAATAATTTATTTTTTTCATTATTATTAATTATTTATCACTGTAATCCATCATTTATATAATATATATACAGTGAAAACAGCATCACTGTCATCAACAAAGCTTTCATTTGATGATAATACTTGAGTTAGACAGAATTGAGATATCATTACTACTAACCAAGGGCACTCTACTAATACCACACAATATTACCAGGCTTTGCCAGGTTTCTTTTACAGTTTGAAATACCAGATGCAGATGAAGCCTCAGTTCAACCTTGGAGACTCTTTATATATATTCTTTTCTCTGATGTTGATAATTCAAGTAATAACTGGTGGTTTAGAGTAGAGAGTAAGTAGCAGCAAATCTCCTCAATACTCTAGGATTCTTTGCAGTACTCTAACCATTTTCAAAAATTCCAACATTTCCCCATATTTTAGGTTCTTTGGTGACAGCTGTGCCAGTTATCATCAGAGTGCTAGAAATAAGCCAATGTTCTCAAACTTCACCATCTCTCTAGAAAGATTGATTATTTATATTGGGTTGCTGAATGAAAAAAATGGGAAAAAAAATCCTGCATTACACATCTCATGCCTAGAAATTACTTTTACAGATTAATAATGGTGCTTTTGATTGATTGATTTGTTTAGCAGCATTTCAACTCCTTATGGGTTATTTAATACTGAAATTTAATTTTCTTGGGAGCTTTGAAGAAATAAGAATATATGTTATTCTGCATTTGCAATTGAATACATGGTAAACGATACTCAACTTTTGTATATATACATGTTTGTGTGGACATAATTACTAGAGTCGGTGATAGGTGTGTTTTATGTTGTAGTTTTGCTGAAGTTATATTTTTGAATACAGTTTGATTTCTTTGCCAGATATTATATGGCTTAATGTCATGAAAGAGTTACTTCCTATTGGTTGCTTGATTTTGTTTAGTAGCATATCAACATCTATGAGTTATCTGTCTATATTTCTGAGATGAGGTATTATGTACATTATTTGCATTATTCGGACTATTGTCCTCATCTTTGTCACCATATTTATTACAATGTTTTGGCCGTTGTATGCTCCAGCCTTCTTCAGGTGGTTGGAATGTCAAACTGAACCCTTTATTTCACTCACTGGGATAGACTGTTCTAGTTCCACGTGCTATGTCTAATGGATGTCAGTTATCAGTTATCTCCTGCTTAATTCCCTCTCCTAGTTCTCCACCACCTTAACCAGGTATTGAACTTACACTCTTTGGGTCCTGGATCTAACTAACGCCTTTATCCACTGAACACATGGCACAGTGGATAAAGGTGAACTTTGCACTTGTGAATTCGCACTTCTATACCAAGAATTTATGGGCAGGGGACAAAGAAAGTAAATTTGTGGGCAGGGGACTTGCAAGCTATTACAGGGTATAACATACATACTAACTAAGGAACAAGCAAAAATATAATAATTATTATTATTGTAATAGCAGTAATAATAATAATAATAATAATAATAAAGAAATTAATTTATTCTTTCATTTTCTAACAAAATTAACTTTCAAATGAATCTGTTTTTAAATTCACTTTGCATACAAAACCTCAAATATATGTTTAAAATAGATAAGAAATTTACAGAAATATGTGTGCTTAAATTGATTTGTCAATCAATATCTTATATTTATAAATTAACTGAATTTACTAAGGTAAATTGCATATTAAAAATCTAAGATATGAAATACTATTCAAAAGATTTATTAAATTATGAATGTTAGTTTTATTAAATTCACAATATTGCAATGATATACTGAAATATACCACTAATAAATAATATATTACTATATTTTATGGCATAATTTTCCTTTCACCATAACTGATTAAAAATAAAATATTCTTTACAAAAATGATTTCTGGGGAATTAACAGTGGATATTTTTACAGCCCAAAAATAACAATGCTGTAAAATCTCCATTGTTATAGAATAATGATAACAACCAAAACTGCTTGTCATATTTTTTCTGACTTCTTTCAAGATAAGAAATCTTATTAACTGAAGATGCTGGCAGGAAATCAATCATTATATCTATTTCCTGCTGATATTTAGATATGTATCTCACACCTCTCACATATATATTTTTACAGAAACACTGTATTTAGAAAATATATCTTAGACTATATTAAGTTTAGATATGTATGAATTACTTATTCAGATATTCAAGAGCTCCAGAATGCTATTTGTGTGAGATTTTATTTAAATTTACTATAAATGAAATTAAGATATATTTTTTACTAAATCTGATTAAACCATATTAATAGGCATATAGTTGATGATTTCATACATATCAAAAACTTCTAACTCATAACTTATAGCAATTCACACATAAATCTTCTTTAGAAATAGTTAATCACTAAGAGATCATTACTTATCTGATAAACTTAAAGCATGAAGAATGTAGATAAATACAAAACAAAAACATTTGTAATACTATGGATTTGTTTAAATTCTGTGATGCTTGCTTCTATCATCCTCAAAAATATTGTATTAGTTTTAATCATAATCTTTGGGATTTGAGTTAAAAAGTGAAATATTAACAAAACCAACCATAGTTCTGTACTTTCCTATCAAATATTCATAACCAACAAATATTTTAGTCATTTTTGTACTTTCTGTAATTGCTCAAATTTTGAATGAACAGATTTAAATATATCATTTTTTCATAAATTCTCTAATTTGTGTTATAAGCATGTAATGTTGTTTTGCTTTGAATACTAAATTTCTCTACATAACAATGATACATAAAAACATCATTGTTTTTGATGAAACAATAGAGATCTAAAATAGCAAATAATTGTGAAAAGATGTGCTGCATCCTCATTAGGTATAATTTATCAAGTTAGAGTCGGCTAACTTACTGTACCATGTTCTTTTTGTTAGTTGCATGGTCAGTGTTTCCTGCTTCATTATAACAAATCCTAAAAGAGCCAAATGTCTGTGAAGGCCCACTATGATAACACAGCATGATAAGGAAATAATCTTTAATAAAATTTTCCTCAAATGTTTTATTTACTAACAGTTTAAATAAATTGTATACTATCCTGAATTTACAATCTTTAGATCAATGTTAGATTTATACTTGGGAGACCTTAAGATTACATAAAGCTTGACAGTTCCTCATTAAAAAAATTGCATCAGAATTCTAAAAGCATGAAAACACTAAAACATTGTTGACATTTTTTTTTTTTTTACTGTAACTTATTTCACAGAAGCTTAAATCAAACACTGCTTATATCAATAGAATATAAGTCATTTTATTCATTTCTATGATGAAAAATATTTTATGAATAATCAAATAAAGAGTTTTTTTTTCTGCATTTATCTTCCTTTCCTCAAATATAACATATAATATTTGCAAGAAATTTGAAACACAAAACCCTCAGATAAACTCTGAGAAATATTTATAAATTTCACTTGGAAAGTTATATTTCTTCATATATGAAATGTGTCAAAGATACATTTTACCATGTCAGGACTACATATCATAAGATATGCTTATACATACATACATACTACATACACACCTATGTGGTTGTGTGTGTGTGCTTAAATTAGGATATAGAATCACAACAAAGTTTTTTTTAAATTTGATAAATGGAAACGTTTCATTGAAACTAAATTTGCATTTTGCCTTTTAAGGCTTCATTGGATCCAAAAATGAAAGAAAGAAATGTGTGTGTATGTGTATTTGTGTGTATGCTTAAATAATTAATCACTACTTTTTCGCTAAGCTGGCATTTCTTGTGATTAAAGTAGAAAGAAAATGAGTGACTTTTAAAAAAGCTGTTAATATTTTTCTGCATCTTTTCTTTATAATTCTTAGTACATGTTGAAAGTTACCTTTAATTCAATACAAAAAAGCTGGAAAAATATATTATTTCCCCAGCTTTTTTTGTATAGAATTAAAGGTAAATCCTCATCTCATTTTCAGAATGGCTTTTACTTTCAACCTATTCAGAAGGATTGGATGAGGATTTGCTTTGGATTCATTTCAGAAAAGGCTAAATGAATTTCTTGCTTTGAGACACTCTGAAAATGAGATGAGGATTTACCTTTAATTCAGTACAAAAAACCTTGGAAAATATATTAACAACTTTCAACATCAACTAAAAATTTTAAAGAAAAGATACAGAATAAATATTAATGGCTTTTTTAAAAGTCGCTCATTTTCTTTCTTCTTTAATCATGAGGAACGCCAGCTTAGGTAAAAAGTTCTATGATTCATTATTTAAGCATACACACACACATTTCTTTCTTTTATATTTGGATCTGATGAAACCTTGAAAAATGCATAATCAAATCTAGTTTCAATGAAACATTTTCCATTTGTTAAATATATATATATTTGTGTGTGCATGTATGTGCAAATATTCTCAGATGGACTGTATCTGTAGAAGAGACAAAATTAATAAAAACAGATAAGAGAAAAAAATATACTTCACCAAAGCATTCCATTTTTTCTGAGGGGATTTTATCAAGGCAATTGCCTTGATAAAATCCCTCAGAGGCCAAAAAATCATTGCATAAGTATACCTTTTTCTTGTCACTTTTTATATATATATATATATATATATATATATATATATATATATATTATTTTTTTTTGAAATATGATTCCTTTGTTACATAAGAGTTCTCATGTTTCAAAAACAAGAGCCAAAAACCTCAATATAATTATTAAAAATTAAATTGAATTAAAGTCTTGCCCTTTTCAATCAAGCCTTTGTTTCATCCTCAAGCAAAAATTTAGGAAGATTTCTAAATTTTCACATGAGGATGCAACAGGGGGCTTGATACTTTAATTCAATTTAATCTTAATAATTATATTGAGGTTTTTGAAACATGAGAAATCTTATGTAGTGAAGGAATCATATTTTTTTATAAATAATTATAATTTAAGCTCTACTTCTGTATGGAGCACTGTTTTTAAAAATAAAAACAAAATTACTAAAGAACTCTAGATTATTTACCTAACGTGTTCTTTTTCCTATTTTTCTACATATTTGCACACACACACACACATATATATATATATATATATATATATATATATATATATATATATATATATATCCCTAATAGTGCTTTTGAATACATATATCGGGCTTTGTTTCATCAGGAGGTCCCACATGGTCAAGTTGGTCTAAGGTACATCATATATATATATATATATATATATATATATATATATATATAGAGAGAGAGAGAGAGAGAGAGAGAGACATTAAATAAAATTATAACATTTCTTTTTATACTTTATCCAATCTTGACACAACTCTTTTAAAAAATGTTTTTCTTTTTAATAAATCTGATATATCTTTTGTCTAGACCAATTAACTATTATGCTCTCATGTGAGGTGAATAGAAACATTATATATGAAGAGGGTTATATAACTTTGGAAGTATAGTGGGTTTTAGACAGGTTAATTGCTATTTATAATTTATAAAAATACTTACCTATCACATGAACTACACTGTCAGTATATGTAAGGCTTTCACTATTTTTATATTTATCCAAAATATATTGATTTTACTACTATGAGGTATCTTACTGCCTCTAGATTCATTACTGATTCTGTTGTCATGGAAAAATGATACCTTTCAATGATACTAATTAAAGCCTTTCAATAAAGTTTGAATGTATTTATCCCAATCATTTTGGGACATTGCAAAGTGTATCTGCTATAAAAGATGAAGAAGAGAAGAATGGAAAGGCAAAACACATTGATATATTTTAGGAAAATTTTACTTTTTCCTCAAATGTTTATCAAATAATAAATGCATACTTCCCTATTTATAATACAATGTATTAGGATTTCTTTTTCTGTATCATTAAAACATCTAAATCACTTTGCATTCTGTTCCTGAATTGTAAAGTTGCATTGAAATTTCTAACTTTCCTGCCAGCATAACATGTTAAAAACTTTTGAAAGTGAAAAACTATAAAGTTACATTATCACTCATTTCAGAAAAAAAAATTATAATGAAGAATTTGCAAGGTGAAGGGTTGCTATTTTTAAAATTTTAAACCACAAAATACAGTAATTAGGTTTTAGCAAAAAGTTATTCTATTAAACTTTGTGCTACAGGAAATATTTGGGATCAGAATCTAAAATCATACATCAAAATTAAAAAAATCAAAATTTTTGGACTAGAATCAAAACCCAAAATTGTGGAAAGGGAGTACATTAAATTATAACGTCATATTTTAGCAATATTATTTACTTGTATCAACAACAAATTAGCTGCTATCCCATGTATATGGTCAGCAGATACATTTCCGGCATTAAAAGTCTCATTTTTACACTTTTTTTAGTCACACAAAATATTAAAGTCCAGGGTTTATGCTGGCTTTTAACATTACCAAACAATAAAACAATGCATTACAGAAACTAAAATTTGATTGTTTCACATCTTCTGTGCAGTGTCAATTAAAAATATAATATATATATATATATATATATATATATATATATATATATATATATATAAATATATATAAATATGTCTATACTCTTATATTTTTAAATATATCCATACTTTTATATATTTTAAAATATTTTTTGTTGTTTTTATTATTTTTATATATTTTTTATATGAAGATACAGGATCCATGATACATGGGGTAGCATTTACAGAAATAAATATGTTAAAACTGGTTACATACAGGCAAATAAAAATAAAAAGTCATTGAAGTTACAAAAAGAAAACTTATATTATGACAACAAAATGCAATCAAGTCATATGGTTCTGATATCAAGCATAAAAAATGATACATGCATTTAAATACAGATGTGCAAGCCTAAGTCACTTAGGTGCTATAAGATTAGTGTATCCTTTGTTTCTCGTGTCACTGTTTTAAATGGTTTAGCATCCAGACAGTGTTGTGTATCGAAAATCAGAAGAAAAGGAATTGTCAGTGGTCAGAAATTAAGGCAAAATTTATAAACAGAAAAAAGTTATTTATAATTTGTCTTTTACTTTTGTCTATTTTCTTTTTTTTTTTTTTTTTATTAAAGTGTCTATTAATTAATATTATTCCTATAATAGAGCAAACACCCTGAAGTCAGTTATTATTTCTTTAATAACAGCTGGAAATTCCTTTTATTTGTCTCTTGTTTTACAAGAATATGTTTTCTTGGATGAGATTTTTTTTTAAATTAGCCCTTTTCCTGCTGGTAGTTAAATATACATAACACTCCTTTTTTTTTACTATGTTAGTATCTGGTAGAAAGAAAAGTTATTGTGGTTTTTAGAACATTAAATTTATTTATTTAGAAACTGCAAATAATTTTCTTTCCAACCAAATAGTTTTATAACTATTCATGCCCCACTCTTTATGATGAAAAATTAAATGATCCAAATTAGCCAAGCAACAAAATGTTCTTTAAAGTAACATTCAGTAAATAAAATAAATTCTTTACAATGTATTCCACACATTATTATTACCATGAAAATTATACTCATATGAATTTTGAAATTTATTTTAAAAAATGACAACAAAAAATTCAAGGTAAAATCAGTTTTTCTCAAGCATGTTCTATAAGCCTATTGGATTCAGCTGACTTTGACATAAACCTACATTTGTTGAATGCCTTATGAGAGTCAAATTTACTTGAATGGTAAGGCTGACGTACTAACTATTGAACTACTAGGAACAGGCCAATAAACATTGTATTTGTTTACAAATATATGCTACATTTGGAGCGGATCTATGCTATATTTTGATTTGTTTTGCTTTAGTCTTTTGAGTAATTTAAGTAATTTAATAAAAGTTATAACTGAGCTCAGTATTGTTTACTTATTGATTTTGATTCATTTCCTGAATCTTGCTTACTGAAACTACTTGGATCATATTCCCATATTAAAACATCTTTACATTTGAACAAGATAACAAACTACCCTACAAGCATAGCATCAGCATATCATAGGAAGGGACATAAGGACACCAAAAACATTTGCCACTGCCTGTCTACTATACATAGGGATATATCTGAAAATATTCAGAGAATCTGTGATCAGGAGTCAAAATTTCAAATATATCTCATCCAAACCAAAAGCCACTTCAGAAGAGCACATGAACTAGAATTGTGTTTATTCCATCCTATATAGTTGTAGGAAAGAATACGATGATAAGACCAGTTTCTACCTAAAATAAAATTGGAGGAACATCATAATGCAGTATGGGGAGAAAAATTGAAATTAGGTATGTCAGATTATGTATGGAGAGAAAAGGGTGGTTATCAACTACTTCAGAATAAAGTCAACATGACAGAAAGAATAACACTATAAGATAAGACAACTGAAAGAAACAGAACACATGTCAAGCTCTGACAGCCTGGTCAGTAGGCCTAGTATAGAGGTGAATACCATCTGGGAGCCTCTGATTAAGAAAAAATACCAAACAAAATTTCACCACTTGAAACATTAGATTTAAGGTTCCAAAATTACATGACTGAATTGACTAAATGATGAAAGTGGATTAAAGCAGTGATTAAAACAGACCTGTTTCCTTGAGTTCAATCCCTGGGTTGAGTAGTGCCCAAAAATTATATACTCTAGTTCAGTAGAAGAACAAAACAAGCAAGACAACAGTGAATAGGCAAGAGAACTAATTCCAGATATCCCCTAAATATAGAAACTGGAAGGAGAACAATCTACTGATGTGGATTGAATAAAGAGTTCAATTTAAAATTTGGAGAATGTTACTGAGTACAACAGATACAGACCCCTAAAGAAGGCTGGAAGGAAACAACAGTCGAAATGTGAGTTTAATAACCAGAATGAGTTTAGGCGTATAATCATCTCAAAAAGTTCAATGTAAATGTAAATTCTTTTCGGAAAGTACATATTTTTTCTTTAATATGAATTCTCAAATACTCAGGCTGGTAGACAAAAATGGATAAATATGGGTATCCTTAAAAATAACATTTAATAAAATACTTATCTCATTATTGATCTATCTATTAATTAATTGCATATTTACATGTGTATATATATATATATATATATATATATATATATATATATATATTATATATTTAGTACTAATTAGTATTTTAATACTAATTAGTATATTTGTACATCTATTTATATATATATATATATATATATATATATATATATATATATATATATACACACTAATAAGTTGAATGAGAAAGCATTGTTTAATTGTTGATATATTAATTGTGCATGTTTCACTTTTGTTAAAGTTTTCATAAAAGTGAAACATGTTAGATTGAAAAACATTTCCTTTTTGTTCTTTATCTTATCATTTTGTCAGATTCTGATCTATAGTTGATCCCAATGCATTAATTAAGCAGTAATACAAATGTAAAAGTATGACTGTCTGTGTTATAGATTAGGCAAAAGCAATTGATAAATTACATCACAAATACTATTTGAAATACTAGGCAAGTTTGATTTATTTAGGAAGGATAATAGAATAATCCAGAACTTGTACTCACAGTAAACTACCTGCATATGGATAGAAAATGAATTCAGTGAATGCACAAAAATAGAAAGGGGTATAAGTAAAAAATGTGTCTTTTCACTGAACTTATTTAATCTATACTGTGAGGGGATCCCGAATGAATTAGAAGTCCTACTGGGATTCATTGGTGGACACAATCTTAACAACATAAGATATGCAGATGACACAGTGTTGATAGCATAGAAAGGGAACTGCAGGAACTCCTACAGAAGGTATCCAAGGAAAGTGGGAAGAAAGGACTAAGCATCAATTGTAAGTAGGTAGAACATATGATTGTTAGCAAAATTTACAAAAATTAAGCAAGTACAAAAATATATGTATCTAAGAAGTATTTTAACAGATGATGGAACATGTGACACCGAAATATGTAGGCATATTGGAATAGTGAAAGATGCCTTCTAAAAGCTAAGCAAAAAAATGAGAAACAGGAAAATTCCATTACAAACAAAGAAAAGAGTACTAAACTGTCATGTAATATTGGTCCACTAATATAGGCAGTGAATTCTGGACAATCTCTTCACAGGTGAAGAAGAGACTTGAAACAACAGATATGCAGTTCTACAGAACATGAACGTGAGTAGTGACACAGTTTTAGGTAAAATGGAAGCAAAAAATGACTCTTCTGGAAGAGATAGTTGAAATTCCTAGGGAACATAATGAAGAAAGAGAGCTTGGAAAATTTGACACTGACAAGATATTTAAGACAAGAGGGACAGAGGGAAAAAGCAAATAACCTAAGAAATCTCCTGTTTAACTGGTTGGCAGAACAGAGATTAGGAGTGATCACAAAAATATGAAAATGATTAAGAGGATAGGAAGTTGTAGACAGCCATGATTGCCCATGTCCTGAAGGGACATGGCACATAGAAGAGGAAGAAGAAGTTACAAAACAAGTACAAATGTACAGTAGAAAATGACATATCTTTAAATTTTTCAATTTAAAAAGAAAAGTTAACTCAAATCATGGAGGATGCTTCAACTTAATGGAAGTAAATATATCATCAAAAGGTACCACAACAATAGACCATATTCCAAAAACTGAATTCCAAGTACAACATAATTGTTCATTAAATAGTTACCTGAAGAAGGCCTGAAAATTTACCAGTCAAGACATTATAAAAACACCAATAAAAATGAAAATAGTTTAAAATATCATTGAATATGTATTTCCACTATATTCAAAATCAACTTTTAAAAATTGTGGCATTTTCAGTCTATTCAAGATAGTTGAATTTTCCATTCAAAATGCAATATTGAAACAAAATATTTTCCTTATATAATATTCAATTTATTAACGAGAAATGAATACATAATGTCTACCTAAATCTCATCATGAAGTCAAATAATTGAAATAGAATTAATCAAAAACTTTTCCCCCAAAGTAAAACAATGGGGAGTGGGTGGTGGGTAAATTTCCTGCTCACAGAAAATTATTTTTCTTCTTATTTGAGATTTGTTTATTATTGATCCTGTAAATTAGAATGAGTGAAAAAAAATGTTTTCATAAAGTAATTTTCAAAACTTATATTTTTAAAACTGTAATCAAAATGGTTAGTTGCAAGAGATGCTAATGCCAGTGCTAATAAGTACAACTTGTTTTTTTTTTGTGATGCATACAAGTGCAAAGCAATAAGTGTAAAAAGAAAATCTCTTTTCTTTAACATACAAAAAAGGAACAGCAACCAAAGTTAAAATTATGGCAATTTCCAAACAATTACCTTTGGCAAAAGAGAAAAAAAAGCAAAGTAAAAAAAAATTTTAAAAAGTAAAAATATGATTAGTTAAAAAATAGAATGAATTAAAATAAAACAGTTTTTAATGACCAAACAAAACAAAAAAGTATTTAAAAAGTAATATGAAAACCAAATCAAACCAGAGTGTTTTAAAGGAAAATAGCTGTTGTTATGGCAGCAAAATGTCTGTATTTATTAAATTCTGGTCAAGTAGCTCATAACTATAGCTCTTTGAAAATATCCATTCTTGAATAATCTTCAAAGTTAAGCAATGTGGAGTCTCATTATTACTTTTATGGGTGACCTTTTAAGTGAATTCATCATTCTGAAAACAAAAATCTTATTTTTAATTAATGCCTCATCTTTGAGGAATAAAAATGATGTATTTATTTTTTTAAATAAATGAATGAAATACAGGCAATGATACTTGGTAAGGTAATCATTTGAAAATTAATTTTAGTCACATGGGTCTGTGATTGTTCTTATCGGATTGTAAAATGTTTGCAAAAGTAAAAACCCATACACCATATATACTCATGTAACATGCGATCTCCGTTATCATGTGACCCTCAAATTTCCACTTATAAAAAAGTGATTTTATCATGTATCTTGTTTATCATGTGAGTTCCTTTTTTGAGAGACTAAATTACAATAGACTAACATCTTTTTGTCTGTCTCTTTATCCCATCATCTATTTAAATAAGTTAAAAAAATCAATGAGAATGGTAAAAGTATTGTCAGTAAGGACATACTCATTGTGTAAATGCATACAGCCATAAACAATTGAATGAGAGACAACTAAACATCTTATAAACATAAACAATGGAAAAGATGTATATTTACTATGTTTGTATTTTATAATACAATACTAATATGTGAATATTACATGCATTATTATTAGATACAGTTAAGTAAAACATCAGTTTAATCAAAATCATGTTTATTTTAAATACAGCTGTACTTTTTGATTATAATGGATATATAGTTTAGTCAATAACATAGCTATAGTCAGTAGTACTAATTTCATATCTCATGTATGATGTGACCACCTTAAAATTTGCTTCAAAATTAGGTCATCAAAAATTGCATGATACACGAGTATACATGGAAATTTGTTAATGAAATTAACTTCTTTAAAAATTACTAGAAATTGTATATATGTGAGGAAGGCTGAAAAGTACACCAGCTGATAATTTCTGACTAAAATAACAAAAATGAGGATAGTCTAAATATTTAACTTTGTGTTAGACAATCATGAGACTCTAGGCATAAGAAAAGAGAATTGCAAAGAAAGTAAAAAAAGATAAAAATAATAGATGATGATAAAAAAAGAAGAATAAGAAGGAAAATCATTATAGTTATGATAATATTAGCCATTTCCTTATAAGGAAACATTCAGCATTCATTGATCAAGCAGACAGTACTACTGTCAGTTGAAATTTATAAAATCCAGTTACTGATGGGAAGCTTCCTTCCTAACTTTTATTTGAAGTCGTGTGGAATGTCAACATCTTGATTATATCATTATTTTCTGTTTGAGTTCCATTTTAGCTGTGGCTGTTGTTGAAAGTCATCAAGTGATATTGTTTCTGTTATTTTGTCGAGTTCCTTGTTTGTGCTTTTGTAGCAGCAGTCCATGAAGTTCAAAGAAGGATGGTTCTTGCTAAGACTTACTGGTTTCATTTGCTTAAAGCCATTTTTAATCATTGATCTGAGAAAGCAGTTTAGTAAATGTAAATAAGAGAAAGAGAAAAAAAAGAATTGAGAGGAAGAATTAAGAAAGGAATAAAGAGGAAAGAAAGAAAGAAAGATTAAAGAACCAAAGCAATAATCCATGAAAAAAAAGAGGAACATAAAATAAAAAAAAAATGAAATTAATCTGATACTGAAATATAGATGTGAGCATTTTCTGTTTCAGAACATTTTTTAACTAAAAAATCTTTTAGCTCATCTTCATATGAATATGAAATGTAATATGTAATGAAAACTGTTTCTTTTCTTTCTTTCTTTCCTTTTTTTTTTGTTTTGAATTACACAACCACATATAACAGACACTAGTTTCAGCAGGAAATTATATTGCCAAATCTAATAAAAGATATTCAGGATACAACAATATAAAGCACTTTATAAAATATTATTAATTCAAGAAAATAAGACACAAATGAATAAATATACATATAATATGAAATGCAATAAGAAACTGAATAAAAGAAAGATCACAACACATATTCAAGTTTTAGAATTAAGTAATTGATTACAGTCAGTTATTTGGATGTTATCATATTGTAAAGTGGCCTTCTGTATAATTTTAAATAGTATTCTTAAGATTATTGTATATCATAGAAAAAGGATTATTAAATGATGTTTTGCTGAAAGGTAAAACATTGTTCCTTGTTCAGATTTTTAGCTAATTTGTTATTGTTATTAGGTAAAATAAACTTTGACACAAAGACTGAGTGGTTATTGCAGGGGAAAAAGACAAAAAGTGAAAAAGAAATAGAATAAAAGAAACAGAAATAAAGATAGTGATCAAAACAAAACAACAAAAAAATAATATTAAAAAGAAGATAGCCTGACCAATGAAAAGGCAGGATAGACTAAGTTTTCATTTTGACTTATTCAAATTCTTTTATGGTATTATATATAAAATATGCTCACTTTATATATATATATATATATATATATATATATATATATAATAATGATCAGAGCCTATGTGTACTATCCACAACCCACTGATTGGGGACGCTAGGCAGTGCCTTGTAACTTTCGCTATCTTATCAATATTTGCTTTTTTTCTATCAACATTTATATAAGTTACAAATTGAAATAAGCACAACTGACTATTAAAGGATGAAAAATTTTGGTGGATTTTAATGTCGTTCCTTTCTTCTTTTTTTTTTAGATCCAAATCCGTTAATTTGTTTTGCTTATGATAAGTCTAAAAGAAACACTATATAAAATTTACTATTTTTCATCTCTAATGTCGATTGTGTTAAAATTATTCAACTTTTTAACAAGAAAAATTTCAAATTGATGTAAAAAATTGCTGCAAAACTTTGTTGATTTATTTAAGATAGAATGATCTTTTATGACATGTCTCTAATTTGTATTTAGATGCATTTGTATTTATTTTCAATTTTTCTACTTGAATTGTTCAGCTATACTGCATATGGCCCATTATTGTACATAATTAGGTTACAATAAAATTTGTATTTTATATGAATATACTACCTTATGAAAATTGAGATGCAGTAGAGTGAGGTGGGTTCCATATCATGAATTTGAAATGGGGGGGTGCACCAGCCCTGATAATAATATTATTAATATAATAATATAAAAATTTGCTACTCATTGAACTCTCAGTTTATTATGTTTTTTGGCTTATTTTAAGCTTTAGCTTTTATTCTTACTATTTGTATGTGTATGCATATATATATATATATATATATATATATATATATATATATATATATATACCATCAGTTCTTAATCTTAGTTAAGATCTGTGTCTTAAGAGACTACTTTTTTTTAACTGTTGACAGTGACAACAGTTTTTAATTTAGATGTTTTAGCATTTAATGAATCAAACTTTTTCCAACATCATTTATTTATTTTTCTCCCTATTCATTCCTAATTAACTGTTTTCTATTCTTCACTATTTTGTTTAGCGTCAATATTCATTACTGAGTCAAGCTCATCAATGTCTATGTGAGTCAGTGTGACAGAAGAGTCTCATATATGATTTAACAGTTTCAGACTGAAAGGTCTTATTAATAATGCCAAAGCAATTTACACTAACAGGCAAGCCCTGGATTATTTCTCTTTATTTTTGTAAATGCTCTCAGCACACAACATTTTGGCAAAGGTTTAATAATTTTACAGTTAACTGATCAAGATTCAAAGTGTTTTTCCCTTTGTTTTTTTTTAAGAGAAATTTTCTTAGTTAAGTTCAGTTATATTTGTTATTATGACTTATGAAAGTTTGATTGCTAATCTCTGTTCCTCATCAACTAGTGACTTTCACTAATGAATGATCACCAAAGAAAATCATCAAAACTGAGAATGATCTTATCAGGAATTTTTTATGCTTTACCTAATTTCAGAAATAAACACTTTTGGGTGTTAAATGATAAATAGGGCTGTTTGATTAACTTTCTTTCCTCTTCCATAATTAGTACAAACTGTGTTTTGATGGTTATGGGATTCTTAATAGCCCGTCAGCGAAGCCCATTGCACAGAAGAGAATTTTGCGATAGATGCTGTGGAAAGATGTTTGCCTGATACATGAGTAAAACACAGACTTTTGCAACATGAACTTCTGGATTTGTGAGTAATAACAGATTTGTAATATTCACTAATTTTCCTTTTCAGGGTCAGAGAGAAGGCATATGTAACACATTTCTACAATTTGCTAGTATGTTCTTCTTTGAGACATTAAAACCTTATATTAAAACATTATACGTGCATGGGTAAATATTTGTACTTATGGTAGGAACCACTAAGACCACCTACATATGTTTAGTAAACCCAACAGGTTTATTTTCATTTTTTTTTAATATTACTCTTTTTTGATCTGAAGCAATAATACGGTTTTTAAGAGTTAATATTCTTAAAAAGATGAAATCAAAATTCTAACTTCATGCTTTTGGTTTAAGAAATAAAGCTCAAACAATATTTATGAGTATTTTTTTTACAGTGATGTTCACTCTGTACAAGGGTCACAGAGTAAGAGGCACAGTTTATGTGAATATATGTGGAAGATAATGGTTAACCCTAGACTTGAACAGATTAAGATTGTGGTCAGGAAAATATTCTTTTGGGAGTCGAGAGCAGTCATTTGTTGGAAGAAGCTGCTTGCGTTGAACTTACAATGAATCCAATGAGGAAAAGTGTGGTTCACTACAAGAATGGAATCTGAAGGGAATGAGGGTGGTTCGTGTGGGTCATAGGTGTGATGGTTAGAACTGATGGAACTAAGGAATATAGTTTGTGTGAGCTCTTTCTATGGAAATAGCAATAGAGCAATGAGAGGTATGTAACATTTCATCTGTGAGAAAAGGGGTTGTAGGATGGAATATTTACTCTAAAGTAGCTAGTTTTCAAACATATTTTCTTTCATATAAAAATGTAATGCTATTTGAAATTTTAATTTTGCTTCCTTATTGCTTTTTGCAATTTCTTTATTCTTTGCTCAGTAAAAGAGACAAGAAAATATTTTATGTACAAGAATTCATGACATTGACATTAGCATAATCTTAAAATTTGGAGAATAACATTTATGGTTACATAAGTCTAATTTAATAATTTTTATCTTATTTATAGTTTATTTTATTTTTTATTTTATTTATATTTTATTTTATTTTTATTTTATTTATAGTTTATTTTAGGGACATAGGATAGAATCCAAGATAAAAGTGAAGAGGACGAGACAAAGTAGAAGATTTATTAACAACATGTTTCACAAAAAAAAAAATCACTGATTTAAAATTCAACAATATCAAATGGCTCTGATATAGATCAAACAAACAAATAGGTGAACAGACATTTCCTTAAAACTGGACATTGGAAGGTGATAAGCAAATGTAAATTAATTTGATTCCCACTTATTCTCAGAGATCCCAAGGCATTTTCCTTACACACAGTTTTGTTTTTCTTTCATTTTAACCTGAAGAAGCCAAATAGAGCATACAGTCTCCAGTAAAATTGCATTGTTAATAAATTTTCCACTTTGTCTCGTCATTTTCACTTTATTTCAAATATATCTACAAATTCTAATTGATTAAAGTGCTACTGCTTTTATACTATATAGTCTGCATCAGACCTGCAGTGTTTGTTCATCTTTTCACTGATTGCTTTATTAATATAGTTCTATGCCAAAGGTGATTTAGTTCAATAAATATCTATCAATAAATGTTAAAGACATTAATACTTGTTAAGATTGTAAATAATTAATATAAAATATATAGAAAGGAATCTTTGAAGAAAGAAATTGAGAAAAGTTTACTCATAATTGGAACAAATGAAATTACTTGTTAAATAGCAATCCTCACTACTTTTGACAAAATATGCTTAAATTTTGCTGGAAGTCATCTTGTTGATAAACTAGAATTATAGCAAAATTCTGCTATTAAAATGCCTTTCATTTTGTCTAAGATTTTGCCAAGGGTTGTTAATATAGAGTACTTTTTTTTATCTTTGTTGTTTTTTCATGACATTTTGACCTGTTCACTCGCCAGGTGTCTTTCAGATTGTATTCAGTAAACAAATCAACAACAAATTTGACATCAGACAAAAATTACATCAAATAAAAGACAAAGAACCATCTGAAATGTCAAAAAAGGAAAAGGCAAAGAAAATCAAAATAGCTAAAAAGAAACTTATTAAATATTAATAAATTTCTCAGTGTTATATTTCACTATATATTACCTTCTTCTGTGTGCCGTATCCCTTCGGGACATGGGTGATCATGACTCTCCACAATTTCCTCTCCTTTGTAACTTTTTATAAATTTTGTCTTTTCTCTATATTTTATCAGTGAATCAAAAACAGATTATCATTCTTTGTTTTTCAATCAGTTAAAAAATAGAGTGTGTCCTTATTCAAGTAGAGATGAAGTTGTGGGCATATTGAAACATCACCAACTGGCAATGAAAATTTGGTTTGAAGCGAAAAATTTCATAGCTTGATTTGCTTCTCAATTCTAAAGTACATCAACAAAGTACTAAGTACAATACATTCTGAGATCAATACATATATACTCAAAGTCTTTTCATTATTTTATATTTTTTATATTTTATATATAAAAGATTGATATTCAGACATTCAGTGACTGATTTTATTGGTTTCTTTTGCTTTGTGTCCATGAATAAAAATTTTTGTTGTATTTTATAAAATTTACCTGGATTTATTTTTAAACTATTTTATAAAATTTCTCTGAATGTATTTTTAAACTATTCTGCAAATTTCTTTTGAAAATTTTACATTCATGTCTTTCTGCATATGCTCTAAATTAAAACATTTTACTCAAAACACAGCTCAAGATATTTAAAGCTAAACTATCTAAAGTAATTATTATCAATTTTTTGACTAGTGTTTCTTTCATCTTAATTTCAGTTGCTTTTTATTGAAAACTCTTAACTGTCATTTTATTGCTGTCAGCAGCACAGTTCAAAAATAAAGAATAAGCCATTTTCAATACTTGAATTCCTATCCTTTTTTTCTTGGAGAGTCTGACAATGCTTCCTATAATAATAAATTCAACATAATACTGTTAATAATACTAATAATATATGTAATTCTTAAAAAGGTGCCAGTAGTATGGAAAAGTAAGGAATGAAAACTATATATTTACATTTGAGCTTTTGTATCTGGTTGGTTGCCTTTGAGACTTAACCATTAAAGCAGCTTTCATAGGAATACAAGTTTACTGAAGAGAAAAGGGTGCATGTTTGAGTATTCTTTATTTATGATCTGCACTGCCTGATGACAGCCATAGAATAACAATCTGAAAAGTTGCAATGAAAAGCATTTGAATTTAAAATAAAAGAAATTCTAGATGAAAAATTATTAATAATTGACAATGTTTTATTTAATAGAAAATTCAAGATATCGATCTAGGGCATGTTTTCAAAAGCATTTCAAAATAATTTTTCTGTGTTTCAAGTTAATATACTGAATTAAATAGCAATTGGGAGGTTCAGATAAAAAAAAAAATCATAAGTCTGTGGTTGTAATTTCAAGGCTCAAAAATCAATCTCATATGTCCAACATCAGAAAATATTGTGGCTGTAAATCAAAAGGGTAAAAAATTTAAACCACAATGCACAACGACCTCTTCACTCACAAAGAGCTAAAAAAAAACAATCCCGTGGTCCAAAGTAGGATCCTTTTATTAAAGTTAAGAAATGTTGGGATTAGTCAAGACTGGTAGGGAAGCATAAACAATTGCCATATTTTGAGGCCTACTAAAGTTGACCCAAACTTTATTTGGATTTTCTTTTTGACAGATAGCACAAAGAATACAGATTCTTTTCTGTTTAATTTTCAATTTTTACTTGGTCTTCTACTTCGTCACCACATATAATGATATGAATATTAAATTCACAGTGAGAGAAAAATAATAAACTAACCATGAATGAAATTACTGTTAGTTGAATGTTACAAAGATAAATGATTTTGTATTTCTTGTGTTTTAGAAAGACTTCCAGATTAAACAATTCTTGAGAACAACAAGATTAGTTCAGTATTTCTTAAAATTGATTTGAAATTGAATAATTGGCTTTTTTAGCAGATGTTATGGTCCTAACGTTTCTGGATTAATGAAAATTTTTTCCGAAGACTGTTGATGAGTTCTTCATTATTGCAGCTGCTTGAAAGTTAATCTTTAGTTCTTGTTTACACACAAGTAACATAGCATGATATTTCTTATTTTGAGATGATTTCCAAAAGACTTAAATTCCTCATAGGAAAATCAGTATATATCTTAGAAAGAGTGGCAAAGAAGGACTTTGAAATGTTGTCCATTGAGTGACTAGATATTGCTTGAGTCGTTAAAAGAGATAAAGGTTTATATTTAAAGTTTTTATTCCATTATTTACTTTTTGCATTGATATGTCTCTAATCTAGAACCATCTGCCATACTGGGTACAATGATACATTACTGACATTTAAAATAGGCAAATGTTACTTAAACAAATATGCATAATCAATACAAATCAGTATTTGTTTATGTATAAAAAATTAAATTAATTGATTTATATTTTAAAATTCTTTATATTATAATACTACATATGTTTTATTGCTGCTGATCTCTCATAAAAAAAGCTTGCCCAACCCTGCACTCTGGAGAGGGCATAACTCTTTGGGAACAGATTCATGGTTTCTCAAGACCAACAGGTGCCATACCATATATGTCTTATTGTAAATACAAATACTTTTTAAAATACTGTGGAAATACAAAATTATACAGTTACAATTAAACATTAAAAACGTTAAAATAATCAATCAAAACATAATTTACAATTTTAACATAATACATGATATTTCTATGTATTATATGTATATTTAAATATGTCATAATTTTTAATGAAAAATTAGATATTTTATATCAGAGTTTATGGTATGTAATAATGAATTTCAAAAATAAGAAGTTAAACAATGAAGTTTATTTCTTTATGTAAGTTGTTTCTTGCAAAATTTTATTTTATTTTTAACTAGAGTTTAAAAAAATATAAAAATAATTTTTATGGTGTAACTTCTATTTCTTGCAACAATAATGAAGACACTAATTATCAGAGTGAAATATATAAAGTTCCAAACGGATCACTCTGTCAAATTCTGACCACACTGCATGTATAAACTGTCTGAAAATAGTATTGTAGAGAAAGATCATCAGACAGCAAAACAGATTGCTACGTGGAAGAGCTTCCCTATCATGGAGGCCGTATATTAGTACAACATCACACCCAAGGACAACATGTCTGCTTTGTTTGTACTGGCCAATCTGTTGTATTTGTACCAGATTTGATTGAAAAGAAATTGAGCCCCTGCCTGACCACCAAGGAACATCTGCATGGTACAGAGCGTGGGATGCAGTCTGGATGAAAAATCCAAGGAATGGTGCATGTTGAAATTTAAACCAATTCACATTACCAGGATAACCAGTCTACGTCAGTGGATGTCAATGGCACGCTTCACCACATAGGAGATGTGCATCCATGGCTCAGTTAAGGGCTGCCATTGGATGATGGTTGGTGAGGCATCATCAGGAAGTAATGAATGGCTGATTCTGATTCAGGACCCCAGCATGTCTGACGATTTGGCTGGGGAATAAGTTCTTGTCTTACTGTGAAGTGCTAGGGTGAAACAACTAGCCTCCCACTGTCACCTGTGTGATCCTATGATCAGGTGGGGAGTGTGACGATAGATATTCGCACTTACCTGATCCAAAGCACACAAGGTGTCTGGCCTGCCAAACTGCCATTAAGAAGAGGTCCAAAGCTCATGCATGATGTTGAGCCTTTTTATGAATGTTAGTCATTTGTATATGAGGATGACCACTCACTTTAAAAGGTGGTATACAATGACAGTAAGAGGCAGAGAAAAGGGGAATTGAGCAGACGTGGTAGTTGAGAGATTTTTGTTTTTGCAAAGACTGTGCTATTTGTTAACAGTAATTAAATGACAAATGTAAAAATTCTGTTACACATTACATCCTTCAAAAGGACTTCAGACAAATAATGTTTATATCAATGTAAGCAGAGGTAATGAAATACAACAAATGCTGGTTAATATTCTATATCAAGAAATGCTGAGGATACAGGGATATTTAAATTTGCATATAACTTTTAAATTTTTGGTGATTTATCAACATCACTGATGAGGCAATCCTGTGCACTCATTGGGGTGTTTTCATAACAAATAACAAAAGATGTAAAATATAGCTGACATCATTCAGCATTTTACTGTTTTTGTTTATATGGTTATTGTTTTTAAATATACCACATTATAATACCAGTAGTTTTGTTAGGAAAGCAGATATTTTATATAATATTGAACGTAAATTTACCAGGGTAGACTCAGAAATTAGTGCTCTTTCAATATATTTTTGTCTTAATAATTTATTTTATTTTAAGAGTTCTACATTCTTGAAATTGAAATTATGATCAGACTTATTACAGTGTGACTATAAAAATTGGCAAATTGTTTAAAAGACTCTCACAAGAAGACTGAAGGAACTTGAAAACCAACAAAGAATTGAAACTATTCAGTCCATAGCAGAACACTGAGAAAAATGGTTGAAATTTGAAGACACTTGCTGTCACTTCATCTTCAGTGATAACCAACAGATTCTTGTGATATGAAAATGATTTTTTGCATTTTTTTGCATTTTTTATTTGAGATTGAAGACAGCATTAATTGTTCAAATTTTTATTATATTTGAGCATGAAAGCTTATACTTTTTTTTAGGTTTTGTTTATGTAAAGTTTGTGATGTCTGAATATATTTTCTTTTAAGTAATGAAATATATAGCATTTTAATAAATTCAGTTTTAGCAATAGCAGTTGAATTAAACCTAAAAGGACTCTGCAGACATAATTGCAATTGCATTACCACAGATGATTGTAATTGAAAATCTATGGAAAAACCAGGTTGTTTTGTGCAGTTCAGCACAGACTGCCATGAAACCTATTTGGTGAATAAGTTTGACTACTTGAGGTTCAATAATAGTGGATGTCTTGACTATGACAGGTACAAACAGGAAACAGTATTTACCCAGTTTATGCTACTCAGCCTGTTAGATGAGAAAACTGAGTGAAGTGGTCAACATAATAAGATTGTCATTTATAAAACAGTCACTGCTGCTTACTGAGACAATGTGTTTATAAATCCCAAAAAAATCTGTACATTAAAGTCCTCAAGGACACATGGCCCAGTTGGTTGGATCCAGTGACTTGACCCAAAGAGTTGTAAGTTCAGTACCTGACTAGTGCAGTGGTAAACAAAAACTTGGAGAGTTGAGTTAAAGGAAAATGACTGAGACATCCAGAAGAGACATGACACGTGGAACTAGATCACTCTACCCTCGTGGACAAAATAAAGGGTTTAGTTCCAAATTCCAATCACCTGAAGAAGGCTGGAGGATACAACAGCCAAAGCATCGTGAATATGGCAACAATGATGAGGACAACAGACCAAACAATGGTAACTAGTAATTTTTATTTTATTATGAAACTAAGTCAGTAGTTACCAACTCTTTTTTTGTTGAGGGTACACTTTAGAATCAGTAAAAATATACTGAAAAAAATGGTTTGGTTTGTTTTATGGTATATCAATTTTTCCATGTTATTTAATGCTGAATGCTATCTTTTTTATAAACAATAGATAGGTGGGTAGAGATCTGTATGAGAGTTAAAAAAGAAACAGGTGATTATTTTTAGGGGTTTATTTCTCTACACAGAGATTCTTGACTTCAACTGACAAGGTGATTAAAAAATGGAGTTTCTACATTCATAAGAAATAATTCAAACTGAAGAACATTATTAGCAATTAGGATATTATTTCCTTTTCATCTCAATAATTCAGTTTGCCGCTGTCAATACAAATTAAGTCATTAATAAAAATTCATGTGGAAAAATACAACTCTTTGTCCTACCTCTGTACCAGTACCCACAACTTTCTACCAGTACCACAAGTAAAAACATTATTAATCAAAAAAGTATTTTGGACTTGGCCCTTTTGATAAGCCTTGATTATGAGCCTGTTTAATTGCAATACTATGTCTGGTCCAGGACAATTAAAAAAAAATGGAATGCTCTGGAAAAAAAAAAAAGAATTAATAAGAAGACTCATTCTCTAGATTTTTTTTCTCTAGATTATTTTCCATTAATCAAAGGAACAGAATTTGGAACTTTTGATAATTTGAAATATAATTTTGTCAGTCTGCCAACCAAAAGATAAAGAAGGTTATCAGCTATTTATTTACACCTCATCAGACTGGAAAATCAGGACAGATGGGATCAAGAATAGCAATTTGAATTAACATTTTCAGCTGAAGAAAGAAGAACTTTGAAATTCCAAAACACCACATGGCATGTTAAAAACTCCAGCCAACATAAACCTTACAATCTGAAACTCTCCTCAGATAGACCAAGTTCTCCGCAAAGATATATAACTGCTACCATAATTCTGCAGTCAGTACTCCTCATTTTACAACAGGTGATTTGCTACTACAATTGACTTATTGACCCCTGACAGGTCAAAACATTAACAACAATGTCTGAACTTTGGTTGTATTTTGATCAAGGACATTTTTTCTTTACTTTATCAACTAATATAAGTCTCCACTTTCACACAAACATTTTTCTCTACCTAACTTAATTTTTATTTTTAGTATTTTGAGCAAGCCTTTGCATCATTTTTTTCTTTTTACATAAATTTATTGTAAATAAATAAATTCTTTATCTCAATTTCACACTGAGTAAAAGTCCTTTTTGATGCACTTAATGAACTAACTAGTTTTTTAATTTTTATTTTCTACCTATATGGGAAACTACCTGTTATGAAGTAGAGTAATCTCTGGAATAGACGTTGTCAGGTCAATAGCTGGTAACTTGACTGGCATTCACTATAGCATACTGCTTTTATAGCAGTACACCTCATCTACATACAATACTACACCTCTTCCAAACTGAAATGGCCTTATACCTTTCATTGATCTTTGACATCTTTTAATTATTCTTGAAGATTTAAACTGTCTTTTTTGGTGTTTATTTTGATTTCTTCTTATAGAGGACCAAAGTTTATTTTCGTCTTCTGACTCCTTGTCAGATTTCTGGTCATTATCATTCATAGATCCTTCAGTTTCATTACGGAATTTATTAGTCCCCTCCTCCCCTTCATGTTCTTCATCTTCAGATTCTTTTCTCCATTTCTATATCCTTGGGTTCCATTCTGAAGATTACTTTTTCTTAATTTGGGTTTACCCATTTTTTCCTAGAAATTCCTTGGGATTAAGGTAATGTCACTCCCTGTGTCAACCTGCATGGGAAAAGTTACACCATTCAATTTTACTGTCTCATTACTTTTTGCAGGTGTTCTTATCGAATATACTTCTGTATTTTCATTATGAGGGTTTATATTTTCTACCCTTTCTATTCTCTTTTTGTATCTGCACACAGATTGAAAATGGTCTTTTCTTTTATGGTTTAAACATAATTTTCCTAGGGTTGGACATTTGTTTTTCTTTTGTGTTCTTTGTCACAATATTTGCACTTAATTAGGATTTCCGTTGTGTTGTATGCTTACACATTGTTTTTAGAATTGTTAAATTCATTAATTAATTCTAATTGCTGCAAGAATTCTATATTTGCTTCTAATTTCATATCATTTGCTTGTAGCCATTCTAGGATCTTATGTTTGTATGTAACGTCATACATGCCTACAATTAATCTTAGAAGGATCAATTCATCTTCTATAGATATTTCTCTCAAACTGATTTTTTCAAATTCACAATATCTTGATGCTTCTTTCAATCTGTGTAAATATTGCATTATGGTTTCATTTGGGTTCTGTCTATTTTCCAGAAATTTTGTTCTCTCTGCAATAACCAGCTTTTTTTTTTTGGTTGCATGTTTCTTTCTATAATGGTTGAAATTTCCTCATATGTTAAGTCTTCCAGTATTTTGGAGAATACCATAATGGATATTTTCTTAAAGCATCACATCCTGCCGAAGCCAAAAATAGATCAGTAATTTCATTCTTCCCTAGGAGACATTCTTATCTTTCAGTTTCTTTGCCCTAGCCAATGCTGTGCAACATCTAATCCAAGTTTCTTTGTACTCCAGTTCATTCAACACAGTTAAAGATCCTATTGGCAATGCCATATTGTTATGAAGTAGAGTACTCTTTGGAATAAATGTTGTCAGGTCACTAGATGGTAACTCGACTGGAATTCACTGTGGCATTCTGCTTTTAAAGTAGTATCTCATTTACATACAATACTATGCAATTTTAGAAACAACATGGACTAAAATAGTAACATAAATAAAAATAATGAGTAAATTTTTTTTTATCATTTTGATACATTTTCATGACAGTTATAGCTACATGTCACGGTACACCAATATGTTGTGGCTCATAGTCTAGGAACCACTGCCTGAAATCCCCTAACTGTACTCTAAGAATAAGGTATTGAATTTCACTTACAAATGTTGCCAAGGCAATGTTTGTAATTCAATTTTATGTCTTGTTGGTTTGACAGAAAATAATACTCTGAGTTTTGGTAATAGATTTCGTTAAACAACTTTATTAGATAGGACAAAAAATTATCAAAGTGTTAAAATAAGAAGCCACATTTTAATAACGCTGGAAAAATAATTATAAAGTCTAAGTTAATTAATTATGTTATTGAAAAATTGTTATAAAAAATTCCAATAACATTTTTAAAAAAGCAACAATATTTTAGCATAAGTTTTTATTTATTTATTTTAAATAAGGAAAAATAAATAAATAAACAGAAATTCATGCACAAAATTCCTAATCAGAAAATGTGAATTTTCATTTCATGGTTGCAATTCTCCTGACTCATTAAAATTATGAGAGAGTGCAGAAAAGTTCTCGGCCCAACCATGACCAAGAAGAAATTTAAAAATCTAATGTCTGGTCATTTGGTTTGATTTTTAGAATTGGGTCGGGCGCAAAAATATATAATACATTCTTGTAATTTTTAATTTCAAAATAAGGCACATTTTAAAATGTTTATTCATGAACAATTGAACATTGTAAAAAAATTAAAATGTTTAGAATTTTCAACCCCTATAATTCCTTAGATGTCTTAGATTAAATAAAAATTAATTAAAAAAAATGAAAAAAAATTTAATCAACCTTTTCTTGACATCAGGATTATGTCTGAACCTTCCTCTCTTTTATTTACTTTGTTTCTAATGAAAAACTACCTCTTTCTAAATAAAATGTTGCTTAACTTTTGGAAGGCATCTTTCTCTATTCCAATATATACCTTTGGATTTCAGTGTCACATTTTCTGTCTACTTTAAACACTTGTCCTAATTTTTGAAACCGCTACTAGAGGACACTTTCCAGACTATAAATACTCAGGAATATTTTTTCTCGTGCTCTTCTCACCTTATCCACTTGTTCATTAACATGTAACCTCTTATGGAGAATGCGTTCCCTTTAGGAAATGCATACACCGGCATGCAACAAGTTGGTGACACTTGATGTGATAATTATTTTTCTCTTGATAACAAGAAACACACAAGACTATATATATACAGACTCAAATATTTACATACCTTTTTCAAACTAAGAACAAGTGAAGAGAGACATGGCAGACACTATAAACTTGTAGCAAAAACAATTTTCATTTCTTTTCAGTTCACAAGGACAGAAACAAAACTTACACAAACTTTACATATGAGCAGAAAAAATTCTACCCATCTGGAGGGAAGTATTGTTGGGTTATTTCCTCAAAATTTTTGAAACCGCTACAAGTGGATGCTTTCCGCACTATAAATCCTCAGCAATATTTTTTCTCACCCTTTTCTCACCTTATCTGATTATTTGTCAAAGAATGCGTTTCCCAAAGGGAACGCATTAACAATACATACATAGACACATACACACATTCACTCACTACATATACTTTGCACCCAAAAAGTTTTCACATTCATTTGTTACACACATTATTGTCTATGTCGCTTGTATACCTTTGTTGTTAATACATTATCATTTGTTTGTACATATATATTGATTCTTGTTTCTTTACATTTTTTTACGTGAACTCACATCCTGAATCTGCCATGTTTGTTGTGGGCATTTCAGGAGACACAGGTGTTTATTTCTCAACCCTAACACCGACATTACTAATGCTTGCAATAAGTTAGGAAACACATTTCACAGATATTTAAATTTTCATACCTACTTGATTTTGGCATCTTCAATTCATATTTTCGGATGTTCCTCTTCTTGCTGACAACCATACATTCTATCTTCTTGCAATTGATGTTTATTGTTTTTAGTCTTTTGTTACAAGCACATAGACAGTTACATTGAGTGCGTGTGGTGAATATTATGTGTGTGTCTTGTGGTGAGTGTTCGTACGTACGTGTATTGTTCTTAGCATGTTCCCAGAATTTGGGAAACGCTGTATCTGTGAGAGCTCACATCTGTGAGATTGTATAAGGCCGAAGGCCTGAGGAAAAAAGAGATCGAGGCAAAGGGTCAGCCAGTATTTATAGCCAGGGGAGAGAGACCCCTGGTGAATGGTTAAGAAGCTGAGGAGGAGCTAACTGTGACAAGACTTCTAGTTCTCTCAGGATCATTTCGCTAAGGTTGAACGAATCTGGTGTAAAGACAGATTTCTTTCTTGTGCCTCTTTTTATTTTTGTGTACTTGCTCAATCCTTTTCCTGTCCATGTGTAGACGATTTGCTTCCAAAACAAGTTCTTGAACCTTTATAAAATATATCAAACTTGAAATAATTAACTTACGTCTTGAAAAACACACTTAGGACCGCAAAGAGAAAAAGGAGTGGTAAAGTGGCATGAATTACGTAGAGCAACAAAAGACGGGAAGTTGTGGAGAGTCATGATTTTTTTTTTTTGTTGGAGCTCATTAAAAAAACTAGCAGTCTGTGCAAAAAAACAGCTGCTGAATGTAACTGTAATATCTTTGAGAATCAATAAACTTAAACTACAGATATAAAAATAAAATAGTTATTTAAAAATTTCGTTAATTTTTCGTGATTTGTTTTTTTTATCCACTTGATTTCATCGCTATCTCATTTCACTATTCACTAAACCAGGAAAGAGTTTTTTTTTTTTTTTTGATGTGACCACCATGTCATTTCGTTCAAGAAATACAATGACATCAATCGTGGGACAAAGTCTAAAAAGAGGGAATGAGTTGAGGCTGGTCGACACTAACTATTAGCTAATCAGATTCACCATCCATCCATCCATCTATTCATTCATTCATTCATTCATTCATTACAATTTGCACATCCACCACCAAAAAAAAAAAATCTCGTCCGTCATCATTCAATCCTCCATGCCGTTTTTAGTTCTGTTTAGTTTAGTTTACTTTAGACCTTTATCATTAGTTGTCAGGCTGTTCATTTTTTTTTTTTTTTTTTTTTATATAGATAAAAAAAAATCACGGTTTTAATAAAGTACTTAGAAATATACGACGTCATTGTATTTATAAACCATTTTTATTTATTAGAAAATTTAAGAACTTTTCTTGGGTTTCTGCATTTATTGCGATGAAGTGTTGTTCGCCATTTTATGTTGTCATCTGCTTTGCTTTAGGAAAGATTTTAAAAGTTTCTGAAGTAAATTTTATTTAATTCAAATCGCCTTTCAATTTGAAATTTTATATTTTTTATGATTTCGTATAAAGGTAAGAAGAATTATAAAATTTTAGCCTTTATTTTCATAAAGTTGTTTACTGTAAAGAAATTAAATAAAAAAACCAAGTCTGATTTTTCTTCTTTTTTAACTCAATTTGAATTTTTTAATATTTTTAAAAGTTTCAACAGAAGTAAGTTTTTTTGTGTTTTTTTTTTTTTAAATAAAAGAAAAATAATAATTCTTAAGAAGGTCGCTCTGTGACTCTGTCTGTATCACTCATTCAACTTAGTTAACTTGACATAACCAAATAATTCTAAAATTAAAATTTTATTTTTCCTTGGCTTCGGGTTTTGGGGTTTCTTGTCAAGTTGCCATTTTGACCTCTAAAAAAAATCGACTTTTCCCTTTTATGATGTCTAGGCGTGAGAAATGGATTTGTTTACAACCGTCTCAAATGTCAATGGTTTCCCTTTTCATTTTGGCTAGAATTTTATTTTAAAAGGTTGATCAGTGGTACTTTAATGTCCAGAACCCGAAGCTTATATTTTTTTCTCTTGAAAACCTTCCAAATTTTGATCGACTTAAAAAAAATACAGTCGCCATGATTTCGTTCGCGTTGGAATTCTATATTCTTTCGAGATTTGACAATAACAGTTTTATTCTTTAGTTTTTAAAGTGATGAAATAATAAAAAGCATAGGAAGACGAAGAGACAGCCCATATTTCATTTTGTTTCTAAACTTTTCACAAGATTAAAGAAGACTTTTTGCTTCGTGAAAAAAAAAATCAAAGCCCCCTCCAAAAAAACACCTTAAATTTTTTTAAATTAATGGCCGCTTTTAAGAAATTTTTTTTTAAATTGCGCAAATGTTTGACATTCAAATTTACATCATTTTTATTTTAAATACACCAGAATATTTTACCTACTGGAAATAATAAATTTAATCATTTAGCTTTCAATTAAACTAAAGCTAAAAAATATCTTCAAGAATGCTCTTTCATTATCTTAGATATTGAAAATTCAGTGGACGTACCTAAAAAATATAAAAATGTTTTAATTTAAACTAAAAAAACAAATCTTAAAACAATAATAGAAATAAGCATGAAACATGGTAAATTAATTTTTTATATGGGAACTTTTGAAATGAATTATAATTGTCATCTTTTACATTCGCTTTTTTTTCTTTTTTTAAGGAAATTCATTTTTTTTCACGTCCAAAGGACCAAATATGATTTATGTTTTTTCTCCCAAAAAATTAATATGCAGATTTAAAATTAAAAGAAAAGAAGAGAGATGTAATGAAATGTAACAAGAAGGAAAAGCACTAAAGTAGGAGAGAATTTTCAAATTTTTAAAAAGTGAGTTAAAAAAAAATACAACAATATCCAATATCTTCTGCACTAATTTTAAATTATACTGAAGAATTCTTTTAAAATGTTGTATGTAAAAATAAAATCCAAGTTTAGTCAAGAGACTAATAATTGAATTCATTACACTTTTGACTATGTCTCAGACCCTCCTCCATTTTTTGAGGTTTTTATTTCTTGTTTCCTGTTTTTAGTGTTTAGTTTAGTTTAGTTTAGGATTTGGTTTCTGGTTCCTTCAATTCTGTACATCTGACGTTTCCACCAGAACTCTGAAATTTTATGCAGTAATTATTATTATTTTTTCCTTGCCCAAGGCATAGGGATTATTTGCCTATCGTCCGGTTCACACTCCTCCCCAGTTTTTTAACAGGAGTAGTTTCCGGTTCCTTCAAAAGTCGATTTCCAACGTTTCCGCCTGAACTCTGAAATCTTATTCACCAATAAAATTGTAATTTTAACTGCACTAGGTACAATCTTATTATTAAAATATCCATAAGAAATTTAAAAGAGTTTACATTGAAAGGTATGTATATATATGAATAATTTACTTTATATTTTCATTGCTGCATGAATAAAGTCAGCATTCATCCATTGAAGAACATTCTTTATAAATTTTGTTAAAAAAAAGAAATGTTAAACTTGCTTTAGCATTTATATATATGTACAATGAGTCGTAATATATTGGAAATGCATAAAATACTTAAGTGCCATTGTTTCTAATGACACATTCATATCTGATGATGTTAAGCAACATATCTTTTCTTTGAAATTACTAGTGTAAGGTATTTAGATTGAATGATTTTTGGTCCTAAAATACATATATATGAACTGTTATATGAAATGAAATGTGTACATAATTTGGAAAAAACAAAAGTTAAACAAAAAAAAACATTTGTCAGAAATGCTGTACTAAACCAAAATTACAGAATGTTATTTCTAATTCTTCCTGTTTTTCAAATATATTTTTCCATAGCACAATGAATTTGCAAAAAAATATACATCAACTATCTTGTAATTAAGTAAATAATTCTGAAATTCTTTAATTAAAATTACCTCTTTCTTAAATGTGGAAAATGTAGTATAGTTTCAGATTTTCACACCACAAATAAATTCAGTTATCAGAAACAAAGTTATAGGAGAAAATTCATAGTAAAAAATATTAATTATTTTCCATAAGATATTTTTTTCTTAAACACAAACAAAAGTTATAACTTTTTACCTACCATAACAAAGTGTACTTTATGACTTTTTTCGATGACCCTTTTCTCCTGATCCTTTCTTAAAAATGAATTATAGATAATTGGATTTCAGAGATCAGTTTCTTCTTTTTTTTTTTTTTTTTAAGCATTACGCCCTGAGCAAGGCATTGAAGCCACTAGGATGCAGGGGGTTGCAGAAGATTTGGAGCAAGAGCAGATAGGAGTGATAGAAGAAAGGATGAGGAGAGGGATAGTGGGTAAATCAAGGTAACTGGAGGTGTCGATTGACATTACATTTGAATAGTTGGAGATTATAGCTCTCAGGGAAACAGTAATTGGGAAGGGTGTTCCACAGGCGAGAGGTGCGAAGTATGAAGCTATTGGAGTAGAAGAGACGGCTACATTTAAAAGTTTCTATAGTGTAAGGGTGGGAGCGGGATGCCAGCCTCATAGGGCGCTTGAATTCATGGAGTCTGGGAACCAGTGAAAGCAGCTCATCGGAGCAATTACCATGAAAGTATTTGTAGAAAAGACAGAGAGAGGTGACAGCGTGTCTGTGAGAGAGTGACTGTAGACGAGACGCCAGATCAGGGCCAATTATATTACATATCCGTCTCTGGATCTTGTCAAGAACTCCGAGGTAAACAGAAGATGCCCCAGACCATATATGGCAGCAATACTACATGTAAGGGTGAATGGTTGATTTGTATATTTGAAGTATCGATTCCGGGGAGAAAAATTTCCTGGTGCGGCACAGAGAGCCAACTTTCCTTGCAGTGGAAGAAGCAATTGACTCAATGTATTTGTTCCATCTCAGGTCAGCAGTCAACGTGAGACCGAGCAGACGCAGGGAGTTGCTCTCAAGAAGTTGACTATCAGACATTCTAATGGGGGGGGGGAAGGATCTCTATGGTGATTAATAGAGAGTAGTTTAGTTTTTGAGGCGTTAAAGTTGACCAGCCAATTCTTGCCCTAATTAACAACCAATTGGAGGTCCATTTCAAGACGCATGGCCAGGTTAGTTTTGTCACCGACACTAGATTTGTTTTTGAGGCAGGAGTAAATTGTAGTGTCGTTCGCGTAGATGCACACTTGGGAATCTATGGTGTCAGGAAGGTCATTGATGAAAATAAGGAATAGAGTGGGGCCAAGGATGGAGCCTTGGGGAACACCTGCGTTTGTGGGATAGGAACTGGAGGAGAATCCGTTGAGAATGACCTTCAATTCACGGTTTAACAGGAATTTTTAAGAATTAAAGTTAAGTCCTGAAATTTCAATCATTTAATTCTTTATGTACTCTATACATTCATCTGAAATCTCTGCTTGTAACCTAGTAACTTTTGTTACTCTGGTATTTTTTCAAAAATTCTTTTCACATGCTTGATATGTTGTTCCTTAGATACTTTTTAATTAATATATCATTCAGGTAAGCAACTGCAAAATCACAATCTGCAAGCATAGTATCCATAGCTTAGTGAAATATAGCTAGAGCCACTTGTATCCCAAAAGGAAGTCAGTTGAATATATACAATCCCTTTTTGTGCATATTAATAGTTACTAGCAGTAGAGCCCGGCGTTGCCCGGGGATATAACAGTAAGAGATAGATCTAGTATCGACCATCATAAAGACTGAAAAATAAAATTGACAAAGATTATTGTTTAAGGCTGATGGACACGCATGTCTTAATTAGTTTTTTTTTTTTTTTTACGAATTGGTCAAACTCAAACAAAAACATTGTTTTCAATCGTTATGAGTCTACCGATTGAATAGAATTTTATTATAAACAGTTGTCTTGTAAATGGATTTTTTTAAAGCATTCTGAATGTAAAAATAAAGAAAAAAGTCTGCAAGACAATAAGAAACACTACCTGCCAAAAAAAAAGTGAAGTTTTGTTGAAATCGGTTGAAAAATGTAGGTAGCCTTTCTGTAATCTTTTACAATTTATGATTTTTACTTATTGAATACAGTAAAAAAAATTGCATATTTTGCTTGTGGTGATTCATAATTAGAATTCTGATTTGAATATATTTTCCACTTTTTCTAATACAAAAAAAAAAATATTTGCAAAGGAATTATAAAAAATCGTCCCTAAATAATCGTTTAAATTATCTTTCCCTAAGGATAAAGAAAAAAATTATCCGATGTTTGGTTCGTACATTATCAGTAAAGATAAAGATCGATTATTGTTTAAAGTTGAATTACACGCATGTCTTAAATAGTATTTTTTTTTTTTTTTTTTTTTTTTTTTTTTTTTGGTTTTGGTCAAACTCAAACAAAAAACATTGTTTTCAATCATTATGAGCCTCCCGATTGAATAGAATTTTATTATAAAAATTTGTCTTGTAAATGGAATTTTTAAAGCATTCTGAATGTATAAATAAAAAAAAAAAAATTTTGACAATAAGAAACACTATCTGCCAAAAAAAAAGAAAGTGAATGTTTGTTTTATCGGCTGAAAAATGTAGGAACACACACACACAAACAACCTGGGTTTTTAACACGATGTGAGTTGTCCCCCTTCCATTCTCACGATGTCTTTTAATCGTGTTCTCAAATTGATTTTGTGGAAAAAGAATTGTGTTTTTCCCATTTTTGGCGCTGTTAGAACCACCACAAGGTAATTTTATGTAGTCCTGTGAAGTTTTGTTGAAATCAGCTAAAAAATGTAGGAAATCCGATCCAATATATAAACGTTACAGACACACACACACAATCTGCGTTTTATAATAAGCAAGAGTAACTTTGAACATTCTTTTTCAACCTATATTTGAAAATACACTTCAGAAAGATCCAGCTTTGAAAAAAATTTTCCACCCTTTAAATTTGCAAAAATTTCCTCTGGACTTGGTAATGGGTAGTTATGGGATTCTACACATTTGTTTAACTCTGTCAAAAAAAATCAGCACAAACATGAATTTCATTATTTTTTTTCTTTACATTCACTGCTGGTGCTGCCTATTTTGAATGCTCAATCTTTTTAATTACACCAATTTTTTCAAGTCTGTCTACTTCATTGACTTGATCCAATGCTATGAATGGTATACTACATTTTGGTTTAAACACTGGCGTTGACCCCTTTTTCATTTGAAATTTTGCCTTGACTTTGGAACACTGACCAACTCATCCAACAGAACATCCAGAAAGCATGTTTTCAATTCTTCCTTTAAATTTTCACACAGTTTTTTAAAATTGGTTATTTATCCACTTACATTTTTGCAATAAATATTCATAGGTAAATCCCACAACTGAATTAATTCCATCCAGTCAATACTGAATAAGTTTGTAGTATATTTTAACACATGAGCCTTGGCTTTTACACACTTGCTATGAAATGAAACATAACAAGTCATTTCAGCAATAAAAAATAATTTCTCACCTGACACACCACATGCAGTTTTCAAAGTTCTTTTTAATATAGGTTTTCTGTTTGCTTTCCATGTGGTTTCATAATCATATTGTGATATCACTATCATTGTCTAATTGCATTTTTACATCCACATTATTAATTTTCACATACACAAATTTTCTTTGCTTTTCTGTAATTATTTTTTCTGTTGCAATGCTGCATATGAAATTTTTTCTGTGATAACTTTTACTTCCATAACTGAAACATGGATTGATTTTTCTTTTTCCACATTTTTCTTTAGCTTGTATGTATGCACATTCTTTTTCTTCAGTTTCTGCCATATTGTGTCTCAAATTTAGGATTTTCTGATATTGATCCGATATTTTTTGTAATTTTAGTTTTTGATTCTATTCAAGTTTCATTAGAATTCTAGCACATATTTCTGCGTCTTTTTTTGCTATTAACCCTTGAATGAAAATTAACCCTTTAAACATATTCAGAGTCATTTCATTTAATTTGAATCTTTCACATTCCTTGTTAACAATTCCAGCATATGTGATAAAATTTGTATTTTTTCATCAGATTCATACACTTCCAATGAGTATTGAATAACAAACTTTTCTTGCTAAAAATTTTAGTCAGAATATTTAATGTTTCTTTAAAGCAAATTTCTCTTGTTTTTTGGGGGTTTTTTTTCAGTAGTACAAAATTACAGTATTTTTCATGTTCTACTGGTGATAAATTTCTCAAAAAATGTCTTGTTTTTTTTCTCATTTTCTCAGTTGTTGCATTCTTCTCTGAAAATTTTCATGTATCTTCTAAAATAAGCAGGAAAGGTAATGCCATCATCTGAATTATATGTGAATTCAGATATGCCATTTGCAATGGCATTGGGGGTGAAAGAACTTGGGGAATTTTCTATTTTCTTCCATATTATTTCAATTAAATTTTATTTTTGGAATTCCAATAACTGTTGCTGTTGTTCTATTTTTACCACTTGGGCTAATAATTCTTCCATATTTAAAAAATATCTGGGTTTTTTTTTTCCTTCTCTTTTTTTCTTTTTACACACACACAAAAAGAAAAAAATTAACCCATGTGGTTCTAATTACTCGTCACTGTTATCATGTGTGCCGAAGCAAAAAAAACTATTTTTTCCTACTTTGTTTCAATTCTCATTGCCACTGTTATAACTTGCTACTGGTGGTTATAATATTATGTCTTGCTTAGGCTACTTGCCATGATGTCATTAAAATTCTTTCCAACTAATTCCAATGGACTTCTATTGCCTCACTTTGAGTTCTTTATTTAAGGTGTCTTGTCTAGTTCATTTGTGTTACCGGGAGTGTCTTATTTAATCCATAACAGTTTTATAACCAATATATATTCTCAGTATTGACAAAGGTTATTTCTGAATTTCATTTGATGGTGTTTGAATCTATTTACATTAAGTCCTATCAGCCATCTCTCTGTAGTGATTTTTATGCATAAATTTGGTTTATTATATAAAAATTGATCTTTGGTGTTCATTTTAGTCACTGTATGCATTTCTCGGCCTCAATTGAATTTTGGTAAGAGTGCACCAATAAACCAGTTTAGTTGCTTTTTTTATAAATTGTTTTGTATTTCAATATTACAACTTTGGTAATAAAACTTTTTTTTCTATTTTTGTTACTTTTTCTTCTTTTTTAAAATTTCCGTTTTTATCAATTTAATGAAATTTTGTTCCTCCTGCAAAAGTATTTAATATATAATTCAATATATACAATTATAGAGGTTATATTTTAGCTTGCAAATGACTGTTTCTGAATAAAGTTGAGGATTTTATAACATGTTTTTAAATCTACTGGATGCAAGTGGTTGAAATTAAAGTATATAAATAAACATTATTTCAATGATTGAATAAGCAGTAAGTGTACATGAAGGAACAAACTAATTAAAGAAAAGAATCATTTTCACTACCATCTCTGGTTTGAATTAGTGACATCTGATTTGGCTCATTTAGTCTGAATAAACCATCAAACAAATCAAATAGGTGGGTGAAGAGAGTAATAGATATGAAGGGACCATTCAAATATTTGCTTAAATCATCTTTATGATTCACTCTGAGCTCATAACTTATTTAGTAGTGTGAGATTTTATTATTCAACTTATGGATTTTTTTTATAAAATTGTAAAGAAATGTATATAATATTTATTTTTAATTTCAGATATATAAAGATGGCCATGGATCATAAGAAAGATATAGATAAAAGCAAGATATTGTAAAGATCATAATGTTAGAAATTTCCAAAAAGTTGACTCTGAACAATCAAAATATGAAAATATATGAAAGATAAGAACAACAAAAAAAAAAAAACTGGCTTTAATTATGTAACAGAAAAAATTTAATTATAAGCAAGAAAAAGTGAATTGACTAGCATTTAAAAAATCTGATATTGTAAATGTAAACAGATGTAGTATATTAAGAATATTAGCTGAAGGCATGAAAGCAACTTTAAGTAACATCACAAGAGAAACGCTAAGTTGAGTGAAGAAGTACATAAAAGCTCTCTCTGTAATTTTAGTGATGAATATATAGCTACATTGGTTGAATCTGATACAGCTGATGGCTATGCTACAGGTTGGGTAGACAAGATGGAGGAGTTGGAATAATATTTTCAGCACTAAAATATTGTTGGCACTGAAATTATAAGTCACTCAGGAGCTGATGATAGTGTCAAAATAAATAAAAAGAATTATAAGTTCTTTCACTATTTTTTTTTAAGCAGAGTAGTTTGTAGATTTTAAGCTCACAAGTTTATTCATGCAAAAAGATGTATCTTTACATTTTGCAAAGTTGACTGTTGCCCACCTTAACAAAAAATGTTTTGAAGACATCAGGTTTTATGACTTCAGACTCTCCAGTTATTAACAGAAAACTTGCAGTCTATCATTAAAAAAGATATAAATGATACTGGAAACCCAATATTAAAGTATAAAAGATATCTGGGAAGCCATGAAATTTGCTGCAAGTAATGTTATATTTGAAACATTAGAAAAGTTATGAAAATCAATAACTGAAAAACTGATGAAGGTTATAGAATATCAAAGAGTTCATATTAGCATGTAAAATGAGAGAATAATAATAATAATACCAATTCTGTTGTTAAAACATTACTTGCATAAAATCTGAAATAGTGTATAAAATTATCAGAAACATTTTGAATATAGAAAAACTTGAAAGAATCAATTGCAGAAGTTATTTTTTTCTTCCAGTATTTTCTAAAATTTGGTATAATCTGCTGTATTTTAATTTTATTGGATCTTTGAACAAATACTAGTGATAGCTAAAAATGATTTAATATATGTGCATTTTAAGTTTTTATCTAAATCAGAACAAAAATTAAAATTTTATTTTTTATTTCCAGATTTTCATAGTGCAACTTACAGAAATTTCTAAAATGTGAATAAGGATTTCATTACAAACCAAGTGTTCAATTTTGTATAAACAGAAGAATAGACTATATTGGTAAGTTTTAAGGTTTAAATAATATTCGAATTATTTTCATTTCGTCGGCTAGTATTAAAACTACATATGCGATTGTGTTATCAAGATGTTACCTTAAGAATGAATATAACAAATAATACTAACATACAATAGAAGATATATAATTTGACATTAAAATTATTTATAAGATGATTTGAATTATGAATATTTGATACTAGAATTTTTTGTTCTTTTCTAACATATTTCTTTTTAAAATTTAAAAGTAAGTTTTCAAACTGATGTCATTTCCTCTTATTGATACATCTGGGTAAGTATGTTTTAACTAATCATTTTGTTATTGAAAGATTGTTCTTTTGAAATATTAGTATGATTTAGTAAAATAGTAATAAAAGCAAACTTATTAACTCACTAGGTAAAGATCATAATTCATAGCAAAAAATAATTTTAGAAATAATTGCATTAATGTATATGATCATTTTTTTTTTAAAGTGTGAAACTTTTGCTATTATTTTTATCTTGGGATCTGTGGAAGCTTGTCTTATTCTATGAAAGCCCACTTTAGTGTTTATCTTTTTTTTAAGTCCATTTTATGTGAATATGCAGATATCAAGTCAATACTTTAGTATTTTATGGGAAAAGTTCATTAATATTTAGTTTTAAATGAAAAGAAAAAGAAACATGAATATATTTTTCATTGATGAAGTTGAAGTGTCTAATGGTTCTTTGTAAGAGCTTGTTAGAGTGGAATGTTTGTTGTTCAAATATGGATTACTTTTTGAAGTTTTAATCTTTTGTTATTAAAATCAATCTCAAAGCATTTTTAAATTATCTGTTTCTATGATTGGACTGCAATTTGCATTTACTGACAAGGACTATTATAAAAAATATATCAAGATCAGAGATTACTTTGGTGGACAGTTTCACCTTAGACAATAAATTCATATAATTTACTATTATCTTTATTTTCAATTAATTTTTAAGCTTATAAACAAAATAAGTCTTTGTCTACTTGTCTGCCTACACTTAAATCATAATGAAAACACTGGTTCTCGTTTAATGGCTGAAACTTGGTCAGTACTTAACTGGAGGATTACTTGAGAACACAGGGTACTATAACCTTCTACAATATGAAATGTTTCCACTTTAAATAACCCACAAAGGGTTGATAAGCTGTAAAAAAAAAAAATCTATCAATCACTGTTGACTCATCCACTACTTTAATCAGATAGTCTAAATGAATTATAAGCATTATTATGAAAGATTTGTTTGACTGTCTAGTTTGGTCACAGGAATTTACAAAAATGAAAATAACCCACAGAATCCATGCAACACTAATATGAGTGAAGGAAATAAAAAGATTCTCCCTATTGGCAAAGAATAGTCTATTGCTATGGCTGAAAGTTGTCTGCTACTTGGTTTTTCAAAAGTTTATTAAAGAGCAAAATGATAATAATATATGCACAGGTATTGTAGAAAAATCACTTGAAATCCATTTTTATTCATCATTTATTTACTTAGTTAATAATTGTATAAGTGTCATCTGTTATTTTAAACAATATCTGAACACAAACTATTTTCTAGTATGATAATACACATAAATTTGATATTATAAATTTACAGAATATAAAGTTTGTTCTTTTTATTTCTAGAGGAAAAAACAAACATTGGATTAAATTTTCTATTTGTTAAACATTAGGATTCATAGTTGTATTTGTAAAAGGCTTTTTAAATTAATGGGTAACTAAAAGTGTAATTACTTAAAATAACAACATAAAATTGAATAAATTAGTTTTTTTCTTATTTGAGCTTACTCTCTATATATTACTCTATACTTTATATGTTATTATATATTTATATATATTACTTGGGTGGGTATATGATTTTAAGTTCTTTGTTATTTTTTTTAAAAAGTGACATCAAATGTGGCTTCATTTTGTTATTTTTACTCATTCCTATGCTTTATATGGAGATCATTCCTACAAATTAGTTTTTGCCTATGTTATTTTCATTTTGAGGTGAATTGCTATATTTTGTCTATTGCAACATAAATATTGTCTATCATATTTTTGTAATTTTTAAGGGGGAAAAAATCATATTTGCTTAAAGTCCAGTCAGCAAATATGTAAGTTGAAATTGAAAACTTACTTGTGCAATGGTTCTTTCCAGTCTTATCTCTGATATAACCTGGTGCACAAATACAGTCATCTATGGATACACTTGCATCATTGATAGTATTTGAAGATGATGGACATTTCTTGCACCGTGTGTCATTTTTACCGCGATAATAATCATGGCTGCATTCTGCAATATAAAATAATATTAACCATAAGAAACTTTTGTACAACAACAAATAGTTCCAATTTTTGAGGAATGCTCTATTACTTGCTTTAGAATATAATTTATTAAATATTGTTAAATGATTGCTTAAACAACTTTTAAAAAATTTGTTTTAATAAAACAATCCTTTGGATTGAAATTTGAGAAGATTGATTATTATTAATATTTAAAAATTCAATTGAATGTTAAAATAACATTCAGTTGATATATTCTTTATAAAAATTTAGATTTTAGAACCTGTCATATAATTAAAAATAAAAAAAAAACTTTACAGAACAAGTAAGTGTATAATACATATCAGTGTTATCTAAAAAAGGAAAACTACATTCTCTTGCTTTACATACTATGAGACTATTTCTAGGAAATCTGTTGGAGGTTTTCTTTTAAATGCAACAACATTCTTTAAATACTTTTTTTATATCTAACTATTATGCTTACAGATTTTAAATATCTTTCAAACATTTTGAAGATGTAATATGTATCTTAAAATTTTTTTTCAAGATATATATCTTAAAATTTCTTTTCAAGAGATAACTGAAGCAAATATACAGAAACATATCAGAAGAAAAGGATATCGCATGAGTTCATCCTCTGCAAAAGTTCTTGATACTTTGAGTTTTAAATGTCAAAAATATTTTTTGTCTAACTGTTGCATTTTTATTGTTGATTGTACATTAGCACAGCTGCATTTATTGATTACAAAAGCTTTTGTAATAAAAGAGTGGCAGACTAATCTTCCTGATGTGACAAGTGATTACTAGATGTCAAATAAGGTTTATCTAACTTTGTGAAGTTCTGCTTGAATGAGGCAAAAATATGATAGAGAAAACAACTTTATATCTTTAGTCTGAAAGCTTTAATGTCTTATCACATATTTTTTTATCTTTTCTCTCCTATACTTTATAGCAGATCATTTTTTCAATCTATCCATTTATATTGACTATCTGAATATCAAGTACAATCCTTGAAATTTTCAGAACTTTTCACTTAAGAGAGCATAAACTAGGGTGCGGCTAAGAACCATTGGTAAGATGATGATATTTCTACTTTTTCTCATTCTTGAAGGTTGATTGTATAATTTAGATTTCATCTTGCTCTTCAGTTAATTATGCAAGTCTTTTCATTCAAAGTAGAATGGGTTCTAGGGAAATTACTTAGAATATATATCTATAATAATAAGAATATTCTAGTTATTACTTATAATATACTTCAACCTTGTCTTAATTGTATATAAATGTATCTATGAAAACATGAATGTATATTTTATCTATGTATGCACATAACATTTTTTTATTTATCCAATTCTCTTTAATGTAAATAAAAGCTTTTCTTTACAATTCAACTGAGTTCTGAATTGTTCTTTAAATTTCAATTTATATCTATGATACTTTAGATTAATTGTTTGTTACAATTTCAGTTTATATATTTTGAGGTGTTGCAATTTAATTCCTGAAATAGTTCACTTACCTGGTTATTAATGGCTACTGTCACCTTCTAAGTACTCCTCTTGTGAAGCTATGTACTTTGTGAGATGATAGTGTCATTGCTAAAAACATTCTCAGAACTTATTTTCTGAAATACTGTTCAGTTATGTAGTTACATGTTGCTGAATGTCAGAGGTATCAGAAAATCTTGTTATTTCATGGTATTATTTTGATTTTGCAAATAGCAAAAAATCAGTGGTAGATGACCTGTTTTTTAAATTGATTTTTTAGTCAGGAAGTCACCATTTCCTAACACATCATGCATAAGACCATTGTCATAGTAGAGGATCAACTTGTTAGGCTAAAGTTTGGACCTTTTCCTTGGAACAGACCCTTGTAATCTTTTGAACTTTTCGAAATAAACATTTGCATCTTTTTTTTGCATAGGTTGCTGTCTACTTCTTGCATCAATCTTTTTGCCCTTCCTTGAACTGATTCTACCACTTAAAAATTTATTCTTAGCATGTTTAACATAAGCCATTTTTAATAGAGTTAATGTTTTAATAGCATTTTGCCAATCTTCACACAAAACTTGATGTTAATCTGTGGTTCAGAATTCTTTTCACTCATCTTAAACCAATATGAATGCATACAACTTTCTCTAATGCTTGGTAACAAATGACTTATTTTGTTTACATCTCAAGAAAGCAGAAGTTGGAACATGCCCAGATGTGCACAAGTACAAACGTTTGCCTGACGTTACCCCAGCAACATAGTGCATTCATTCTGGGAATTAAATTGTCACACCTCGTGTTTATGTGCATGTATCTGTGTCTGTTTGCAGAGCAGTTTTACTTGTTCACTTACAGGTTACTCATTAATAATTCTTTTTAAATTTTACATCACCTGCAAAGTATCTAATTCCTTTGTGAATTTGTAGTATTCCTTATTTACCTTTTAGATATTATCTTTCTAAGTATTTCTAAACTATTTTTTGTTGCTTTACTGTTGTAGAGAATTCTTGTTCAAAAGAAAGAGATCAATTTTTCCTCTCTTAGTATATATATATATTCACATATAACATAAAAGAAAGCAACATAGAGACAATTTTAAAAACATACTTAATTTATTATTATTATTGTGTGTGGGGTACTGATAAAGTTCTTGATTTAACTAGACTTTATTGTTTAGTACATACTAAACATTAATACCTAGTTTCTGTCTGGTTCTCATTCCTTGAGGGTGTATTGACTATTCTTAAGCCATCATAATAAGCCAGTAGTGTATTTAACATTTTTGATTTTAGATTAATCAAGAATGCTTGTGAAATTGTGATGGTTTGGGTAAATTCCCATAAAAAGTTAATCGATATTCAATCAGATAGCTATGCTAATTTCAAAATCAATAATAAATGTTTTTTAAACAGTTCTCTGAAACTTGTGAGAGTTGGAAGTTTGCCAGAATTTCTGCAATGAAATTGGATAAAATTCAGTGTTAATTTTTGTGTTTTGCTCATAATAAAGAAATGCAATATAGCAACTTACTGTGACAGTCTTTACCCCAGATAAGTTGATAACCAAGTGGGCAGTCACACATGTATGAACCAGGAATATTAACACAGATGCTTGAACATCCATGTGTGCCCTCGGAGGCACAATCATCAAAATCTTTAAAAAAAAAAAGAAAAAATACAAATAAATGAGAACAAAAACTTGACATGAAATATTGTTATTAAACTAAATAGAATTAAAATTCGTAATCTACGATAATAGTTCTTTTTTTATACAAATAAAGGGAAGAAAATGAATGAAGAATTAAAAATTGTAAAAATGATGTCTGTGTTTACTCATGATTTTTTTTTAGGGTTGTTTGTTTCTAATAACTTTCAAATAAGGAAGCATTTTTCACATTAGCTCAAATTCAATACTTAAATATATGAAAGTTTCAATTGGGACCAAGGATTGAGAAACCACTTGAGACTTTAATTAATCTCTACGCTTTATTTTAATGCAAAAATTTCCAACATTTTTTTAAAAATCTTTATTCATATAAATTCATGGAATCCTTATTCAGTCATCAAAGTTTTTTTTCCTAGCTTTCTGTTTTGTGCATTATATCTTAAAACATGATTCCTATGTTATTTTGAAATTGTTAGAATCATTGACTAAACAATAAGTGTTACAAGGAGCTAAGCAAATTCATTTTCAGTGACTATCTTGTTGCAAAATAATTTTTTGTTGTTGAATAAAGTACAGAAAGGTGAAAGGTGTACTGAAATTCCTTTCTGTAAATTCATGTGGAGCAAATTTTCCTTATTTCTGTATTTTTCTTAAGTCTTGTAAACAATGTAGTGAAGTTAATTAGTTGTATAATCAGAAAAGAGCTGACAAATCTTCAGAGATGTTTAAAATTTTCCTAACATTGTATGAAAGGTAGTATTGAGAACATTTCTGATCTTTTTGTTTCTGTTTCAATTTTCAGCTTCAGTAGATTTATAATAAAAGTATAGATTTCTATATATTTTAATATTACCATCAGCAACAGAGGCATAACTTTTATAGTTCAGATGTTTTGTGATGTACAGTGGTCATTAGTAATTAAGTATAACTCAAGACTTCAATGTTAAGATAAAACACTATTTAATTACAACTGCAAATAAATACTTAACAAGAACAAAGAAGTAAAAGTCAACCAAAGATAATTAACCATTTCAGTGAATACCTTGTTAGTAGCGGAGCTCGGCTTAACGTCCGGTAAATCCTAAATCAAAACCCAAATCATTGATGCACAATAAGTCACACTAATTTGATTGGATAGTTACACTCAATAGTCACTAAATAATCACCACAGTCAGTAGGCTGACACTGTTATTTATACACCTGGTGAAAAACATATTCATATGTTCAGAGTATTATACTCAAACCTTGGTTTTGATAGTTACTCATTTTCTTCCTATATGACACCTCCCCTTTTGGAGATGGCATCTCTGGAGTCTATATCTCTTCAGTTTGGGTTCAATATTCAAATGTTCTGTTGCAGTTCTTTTTCTTTTACTGTACCTCCTTGGTTCACTAATTTCTGGTGGTGTGGGTACATCAAACATGTCATACAATATTTTACAATATTTCCATAGGTACCTCTTTTCGTAGACTTACTAAATCAGTGAATCTCCGTTCTAACTGATAAGGGTGTCACATATGTTCCCACCTTTGTCCCTGTACCATGTACGTCATTTTTCCAATCATTTTTTTTTATCATGCCCTTTTAAAAGTATCATCAAAATGTTCAGCTTGTCTGTTACTTCTGATAAGGAGGCATTGTAATGTGTTCTATTGCTAATGATTTAATGTGATGATCTGTTTGTAGTGTGAATTGTCTATCATGAATAAACTTGTGAAACTTTTTTTTAGCAAATATGATAGCCAATGCTTCCTTTTCAACGTGGCTGTAGTTTTTTTCAGCTGTTATTAACGATAGCATGAAATATTGGTTTAGTTGTTCAGTCCTCATATTTGTGTAGTATCACTGCTCCAATACCCAACTCACTTGCATCTGCTGCAACCACAATCTCTAATTTAGGGTCGAAATGAGCTAGCGACAAATCTGACATTAGGACTTTTTTGATCTTTTTGAAAGCACTTTGACATTTATCTGACCAATCCCATTTAATATCTTTCTTTAGCAAGTTATTCAAGGGTGCTGTTAATTTATTCATGTTTTGTATGTACACAAGATAGTAATTAGCTAACCCTAAAAATGCTTGTAACTGATACATTTATTGGAGCAGGCATGTCCCTTATTGCGCTTGCCCTTGAAGGATCTGGTCATCTTCCGTTCATGCCGATAATTTGTCCTAAGTATTTCACTCTATTCATAAATAGTTCACATTTTTCTTCACTGATGTTAAAACTGTAGTCTTTAATTCTTTCAAAACTGTTTTCACATCTTCCATATGCTGGTTTCAGGTTTCACTTTTTATAAATACATCATCCAAATATGCTTTGCACAATCCAAATCAGCAAGCATCCATAATCTGTTGGAATATGCTTTATACTGAAAGGAAAGTCAGTTAAATTTGTACAGTCCTTTATGAGTGTTAATTGTTAAAAGTTTAGAACATGCTTCATCTACTTGTAAGTAAGTATCCGAAAGATCCAATTTAGAAAAAATTTACCACCATTTAATTTGGCAGAAATTTCCTCCAGACTTGGTAACAGATATTTACATTCTTTCAAACTTTCATTTAATCCTGTTAAAAAATCAGCACATATATGGATTTTATTATTTTTTTTTTCGTCATGTAAACTGTTTGTGACACCCTTTCAGAATAGTCTACTTTTGATATAACTCCTAATTTTTCCAGTTTTTCCTTATTAATAGGTTCTAATGCCATAAAAGGTACACTTGTTTTTGGTTTGAAAATTGGTGTTAAATTTTTTTTTTTTTTTTTTTTTTACTTCAAATTTACCTTTTGTTTTAGTGCATCTACGTAGACCTTCTGAGAAGACTTCTGGGAAATATTTTTTTAATTCTTTCTTTAATTTTTTGGCTGCCATATTAGCACCAGAGGTAACAACATTTTATTTTGTTGCAGAATGAATTAATTGGAAGGTCCCACAGATCAAATAATGCAATCCAATCTGTTTGAAATAAATTAGCTGTATTCTTTACCACAAATACAACTGGTCTTTTAGTTTTTCCAACAACAAAAAAAAAGCATTGCAGATGAACTCACCCATAAAGTCCAATTTCTTCCCTGTAACTTCACAAACAATTTTTACTGAAGTTGCTAAACTGGCTTTACCCATTTTTCTCCTTGTCTGTTCATTGATAATGGTGATATCAAACCCTGTATCCAGTTGTAGTTTTATTTTTACATTAATAATTTTAACAAAAACAGATTTCCTCTTTTGAGATGTTTCTAGTTCAGTTAAAGACACATTTAACAAATTTTTCTTTGTAGTTGTTCCTTTAAGTTTTTTTACTTTACACAAATTATTAACCACGTCCAGATGCGTTCTATTTTTTTCCCACTTTTTGTATTTACAATGAGTAAATCTGTGTCCAATCTTCCCACATTCATAGCATTTTTTGTTCCTGAAAAAAACAATCACTTTTAAAATGTTTACCACCACAACCATAGCAAGCATTGGGTATTGACAAAGGTGTATTTTTTTAATGCTCTCTTAGGTGTTGCAGAAGATCGATACTCTTTTTTTCATAAATGGTTGGACATTGCGTATGTGTGAAATGTCTCTTTCTTGAATCCTTGCAGTATCAAGTTTCAGATTAACCATGTGTTGACACTCTTCGGCTATTTTCTGGAAAGTCAATTTTGAATCTATCTCTAATTTAGACAATATCTTAGCTCTTATTTCAGCATCATTATTAGCAGTTAAGCCATGTACAAATATTAAGCATTTGAATAAATCTGGTGTTAATTCATTCAATTTAAATTTCTCACATTCACAGTTCACTATTCCAACATAAGTAACAACATCTTCATTCTCATCCTTTACTAAGTTAAGACATTGCTAATGTGTGTTAAATAGTGAGCATCTATCACTGAAAATTTCCGACAGAATTAATACAATTTCATCAAAATTTATCTCTCATGGTTTTCATGTTCCACAGAAGACAGTTTTCTTAATAATAAGCAAACTTTTTTCCCCCATCATCTCAGTGCAGACAATCCTTTTTGAAGCTTTCTTCATAGCTTCTATAATATGCTAGAAATGTTATTCCTCCTTCTGTATTGTATAAAAATTCACTAATTAAATTGGTGACAGCCTCTAGAGTGAATAAATTTGACATTCTTTCCAGTGAAGTTCTATATAATAATTCCAGAACTTCCTGTTGTTGTTGTTTCAATATTTTGAATCATGACAGGCTTTAATTCTTCCATTTTTCTGTAGTCTGCTGAATTGATTTTTGAATATCCTCAACAGGTTATTTATTTGTAGCTCTGCGAAATTCGTAGTTCCGCGTGTTGTCACTTTTCTGAAGTGGTAAATATTCACTAAATATCCTGTTAAGATGTTTTTTTCCTTTTTGTGTGAGTTTCACACAAATTCCTTGTTGCCACTTTTGTGATGTATTGTAGCTGTTAATAATTAAGTATAACTCAAGACTTCAATGTTAAGATGAAACAGTCTTTAATTACCACCACAAATAAATACTTAACAAGAACAAAGAAGTAAAAGTCAACTAAAGATAATTAATCATTTCAATGAATACCTTGTTAGTAGCACAGCTCAATGTTCGGTAAATTCTAAATCAAAACCCAAATCATCGATGTACAATAATTCACACTAATTCGACTGGATAGTTCCACTCAATAGTCACTCAATAATCACCCCTGTCAGTAGGCTAACACCATTATTTATACACCTGGTGGAAAACATATTTATAAGTTCAGAGTGTCACGCCCGAACCTCGCTGTCAGTAATTACTCATTTTCTTCCTATATGACAAGATCCATGGTCTTTCAAGACTGATGAATACCATATATATAGATTAATATATAAGCCCAAATTATTGATATTCAAAATTTAATATTTTATCATTCTTAATTAATCCTATTCTAGAGAAAAATGCATATCCAAAAATTTTTCTTGAAACTTTTATCATTACATTACTTCTCTTTTATATCTATCTGAAATATCAGTAACATTACATTAACACCAATTTTAATGATGTATTTTTCATTTCTAGATTAATATCATCATTGCTACCATCGTTAAATATTTTTACAGTATTATTTTAACTACAAGTTGAAGTGACTGAATTACCAAGTAATTCATATTGCAAATTTTTAGCTTAACTTACCATTCATTCAAGTTCAGAAATGTTCTCTTGTTAATTATCAGGAAACCTCTACTGCAACATGTTTTATTTAAGCATTTTTTTTATTTTTGTGTTGTCTTTTTGTACAATATATACTCTAATATATATCAATTTCTGAAAAAAATATTTTGGTAAGAAATATTACTAATAAAGGTTTTCAGTTCATGCTTCTCCATATCACCTGAATAATGACCTTTTGTATTTGTCTGTTTCATAGTTCATTTTGTGTCAGTGTTTGGATATGTTTTGGTATTGTTTCTAACATTCATTCTTAATTATTGATTTTGTTGGTTCCAATCCATGCTGGGAATGACTGCAAAAACATCTCCTCTTCTCCAAATTTATAGACAGAACATACAGATGCATGCTGGGATTTCTTCCTGACCAATGAAATAGACCACTTCTCAGTCTCATCTGCTATATTTCTGTTCTTTCTTGTCAGAATGCTGTGATCACTAGTCTGTATCACTTTTCTGTGTTCACACCATTCTAAGCTTGTGAACATTTTTTACCTTACTTTGCCTTGCATATAATGTTTACTTGCTTTATATTATTTTTCCCTCTTTTCTTTCTCTTATTATTGTTTACTGCAAACTTTGTCAATTCTGTTTATTGAACATATCTGCCAATTACTCTACAGAATTGTATTTTATATGTGTGAAATCCTCAAATTTCTTGAAGTAAAAGCCTTGCAAAAAACCTACAATAATTATAATATTTTTATTTTTTGAGAAAAAGAAAACATTTTGTGCAATAACAATTTTAACTGGTTGTAATAAATCCTTAGAGAAAAATAATTATAAAATCATTAAATTGCGTATTTGGATTTATGTTCAAACTTGCAGGTATGATTTTTTTCATTTGGTAAAATTCTTATTTTAAATTTACTTAGTACTTCCAAAATTTATTGTATAGGAATTACAAAATTTGAATAAATCATGAAAGTAAAATTACTTCAAATGTTCTACAGAAACAGCACAGAAATACATAAACAAATGTATATTAAATGTTTTATAGAAAAAATATTTGATCTCAAATGAAAATTATATATAACATAAATTTTGTATAACTTTATAACTAAAAACTAATATGTAAATTCTATCTTAATTTTAGTTTCTTTTTTTAGTATTTATAAAATTCAAAAGTTTAAGGCAAAATAAAGCATTGAAATAATTTATCTCAGGAAAAGAATTAATATCTATCATTTGTTTGCCAAATATTATGTTCTTTTGTAAATAGTAATAATAATTTGTACCTTCACATGTATATCCATCTTCACCCATTACAAATCCAGAATGACATAAGCAGCGGTAAGATCCTCGGGTATTTTTACACACTTGGTGGCATAATGTTTTATTCTGGTTACATTCATTTATATCTGAATAATAAAGAAAATAGAAAAAGGTTAAATTGCAAAAGATTGTAGTAAAGCTTTTTTTCTTTTTTTTTTTTTTTTTGTAGCATTTTTATAAGAGATCATTATTGATTATTTTACATTTGTTTATAACTTTAATGCAATTCCAAGGCTGTTTCTATTAAAAATAATTAAAAATCAATTTAGTGCATTGATCATTCTAAATTCAAAGTCTAAAAGTTTGCATGTCTGTATAAATGTACTTTAATTTTAGCTTTGTTATCTAAAATTGACTTAGAATGATAAAATGCCTAAGAATACCTAAAATAGTGACAACAGTTACATTTCATTTTGATTATGAACTAGTAATTATCAAGAATATGCATTAAAAATAGCAAAAACTAACAACTGCACTTGGATAGCTAATAAGTTAACACTATCAGCAATAATATTAAAGGGGGAATATATAAGAGAGTAAGGTAATACTCAGAATCGAATTGCTAAAAATAGAATAATTATTTTCAAGAAATATTTGGTCTTTGTTACTGAAGAGAAATATTTTTGCTATCTGAAGTGAGTCTGTTTATGAGTAGTGTCAAAAGTAACATCAATTATTAATAGGGGAAAGAAATCTATATTTGATTGTATCCTGTCAAATCCATTCTATATATTTGGTACATTAGTTGAAAGATCATGCTTGATATTGGACAACATTTTATAAATTTGGGGAAAAAGAAAAGTGCTTAGTTTAGGGTAAGATTATTATTTGATATATTTAATTCAAGTTAGTCAATTATAATACTTTTATTATTTTGACATTTAGATTTTTTTCTTTTTAACATCTATTAAAATGATTATCTAATAAATCAAGAAGGAACAAAAGGAAATTTTTCAGTGGTACTTTCTACTTAAGAGATCAGCATGTTTGATTAAAAATTATTTAATGCATTTAAAGAATAGCACTTTAAAAAAATCATTTCAGGTTTCAAATTCTTCCTTTTGGTTTGTTTAAAAAGATTTAAGCTATGAGCTTCTGAATTCAAACTTCTCATCAGTTGATAAACTGTATAGTTTTAAGAGTTAATGACTGCTTTGTAACAAAGTAATCTGTAGAGACCTGATGGCTGGTATGAAGTAAACAGCAATTATTGATAGGAAATGAAGGAACAGGTTTTATCTCTTGACACTTGGGAATTTACAAAAGGGCTGAATTCAGATAAAATAGTTTAGCTTTCTTTCTTCTATGCTGCTGATGAAAAATATTCATAGTTATCTCTCTTCAAATATGCATGAAGCCAGGGTAAATTGGTATCAAGAATTGATATAAAATCATCTGCATGAAAAGTAGAAATGGTAACTGTATAAACTAGTGCTGGTTTAGAAAGCTTTGTTTTGCTATTCTCTCTCACTTTATCAGAATAAATACAATATTACCTGGATTTATTTATTTATTTTTAATCATTTCACCTCAAGCAAGGTGGGAGTGCCACTAGTACATAGCAAATTACAGAGAGTGAAAGTGTGAGAAGAGACTGGGTATAGGGGGGGATTGAAGAAAGGAAGGATAAAAGATGAACAGGGTTCAAGACAACAGAAGATGGCAATTGATGTTGCATTTAAACTTTTGAAGATTGTAGTTATAAGGGAAGCAAGTAAGCAGAAGGGAGTTCCACTGTTGGGAAGTGTGATCAAAGAAACTCTTAGAGTATAAGTAGTGGTTACATTTAGCTATTTCAACAATAAAAGGGTGGGACCTAGATGCCAATCTAGTAACATGCTTAAATTCATGTAGTTGGGGCACCAGGGAAATGAAAATATTTGTAGAAAAGACAGAGGGAAGCCACATCATGTCTGTGAGAAAGTGACTGAAGTCTTGATGCCAAAATCAGGATTGATTACATTGCAGATCCTTTTTTGAATTTTGTCAAGAACTTTGAGATGAACAGCAAGAGAACCAGGCCAGATATGGCAACAGTGTTCAATGCACGGATGAATGGTAGATTTGTAAATGTGCAAGATGGACTCTGACGAGAAAAACCTGGTACAACACAATGGACCAACTTTCTTGCAGTAGATGCAGCTATTAATTCAATGTAGTTGTTCCATTTGAAGTCAGTTAAAAATGTGAGACCAAGAAAGCATAGTGAGATACTCTTTTGGAGTTGAGCATCCTGATGGTGAGCAGGGAAGTTTCTCTATGGTAGTTAAATGAGAGCAGTTTAGTTTTGGAGGCATTCAAATTTACAAGCCATTTGCTGCCCTAGTTAACCACTTTTCAAGAGCAGCAGCTAGGTTAATTTTGTCAGATCTAATGGATTTGTTATAGAGACAGGAGTAAATGGTAGTGTCATCTGCATAAATGCCTACTTGGGAACTGATGACATCAGGAAGATCATTGATGAAGATCAGAAACAGTGTAGGACCCAGTATAGAGCCTTGGGGGACACCTGCATTTTTGTGAAAAGATCTGGAAGTGAGCCTGTTCAGAACAACCTTCATTTCATGATTTGATAGGAATGATTGGATTAAATGAAACAATTGTCCTGTAATACTGTATCCCTAAAGCTTACGTAAAAGACCAGGATGCCAAACATTGTCAAACGCCTTTGAGATATCTAGAGCCACAGCTTGAGCTTCACCATTATTGTCAAGAGCTTGATATATATTCAGTGATGGCTGTAAGCGCATCAGCAGCAGACATTTAGCAATCTGAAAAGCAGGAAGCAAGGTAACAGGTGTAGAGTTTGGAGAGATTTTAATGAACACATTAGGAGCATTCAAGTGTAACAGTTGATATTTGTTTTAACTCTGTAGAAATTAATTCCTTTTGGAAAGTTGATTTCAAGAGTCCCTGAGAAAAGAACTAGCAGGATAAGTCATGCTTATATTGGTTAGAATTTATTTTTTTATTCTAATTGTTATTCTTTTACTGGCTTTTCTTTAAATGGTTGTCATTGACACAGACTTTTACATATGAAGACCAATGTCCAGCCAACTGCTAGCCTAATCAACCAATTTATAATAGACAAGGGAGTTGTTTCCACAGATGTTTGTCAAATGATGGCATTGAAGCAAAAGAAGCAAGTTGGATATGTATTAATAGACAAGAGAAATGGATATCAATTGTCTACTGTTTTCGTCCATTTTAAGAACTAGATCAATCAGACTTTTTTTGTTTTCTACAAATAAACATTTGTTTGACAGATAATAGTATATATTTTCAGGACAAACACAATTCCTACAAGTAATTTTTATTTTTAGATTGTGTGATGATTGTCAGAAGAATACTTCTTTTTATTAAAAAAGATTTAAATCTTACGTTGGTGAATAATTACATTCATAAAAATATGATCAAGATATTTGGATATACAAAAAACTTCATTTTCAGAAAAATGTTTAAAAACAGAAATCTTTCAATTTTTATGTTCACCTCAAACTTTCAATCTCCTTGACTCTATTATACACAATGATTAATGATCTTTAGGAAGAAGAGGGAAAATGCAATAAATGTAAAATGTTTTTACATTACAATAAAAATATCCTTAGAAATATTGAAGGTAAATAGAACTTATTTTATTTATATTTCATATTGTTGAAATGATGATTACAAGAATAATATTTTTTTCATTTGTCAATATCTTGTTTTCTAAAGAACCAGAGTATTTTCACTGATCCTGCATAAAATTGAAATTAAGCTAATCCTAAAAAAATTATTAGTTTGCTTACATAACTAGAAAACTAGTTTCATTATATAAGAAATGATAGTTTTGTCTATTACATGTGATATGTTATGGTTTTAAAGTTTCTTTTCTTGCACTTTCTGCCTGTAGAACTTCCTTCCATTTACTTACTTCCCTGATAACTAAAATCTTTAACAGTTTAAATGCAACATCAATCGTGTTCATCTTTTTGTCTTTTCCTTAATTCTTCCTATACTCAGTCTTCTTTTTCACTTTAACCCCCTGCATACTAGTGGAATTCCTGCCTTGTTTGGGGTGAAATGATTAAAATAAAATTATGACTGATTTTTTTCAATATAGTAGGATGCAAGGGCTTGATTGAATGTAGACAAAAATTCTGAGTAGTGGGAAAATAAACTTTAAATATATAAACTTCTCTAGACATAATTTTATTTTCCCAATTTTTCTATCATCTTTGGATTAAACTCTTAAAATAGAAACAAAATACATTTATCAGTATAAAATAATGAAGGATGTTACTTCAACTGTATAAATTTCAGTTTTTAGTAAAAGCTAATATGAAAGTTATAAATAAAATGTTTTAAAAATATCTTTTGGTTAAGATTTCATAATATTTTCAATGAATGAGTAAAATTGTTTATAATTGAAAACTGCATTACTTTATTGTTTCTCTTTATATCAACTAATGTGGCTTTAGTATTTTTGTCATATAAAACATACAAATCAGTTATCTATTTAGGTGTTAATACACAAAATATGAATTAGGTATTGATATATATGTTGGTTTTCATTTTATAAATAATGAGTAATTTAAATAAACTTCTGAAACCTACTTTCTTGTTCTTGTCTGCTTACTTGAATTATAAAAATATCAGCAATTTTTCCTTGGTATGATTTTATTTTAGATTCTGTAGAATTCCAAACTAATTTATCATGTATCCTTCTATAGAATCCAAGACTAGTTTTTCTTTGGAATTTATTTTTCTAAATCTCCAAGAAACATATACTTTGCTTTATCTTCTTTGTAGTGTTGCATATATTTAACTGCAAGCAAATAAATTTAAAATATGTACTTACCAGCACATGTTCTTCTATTGTGGTGTAGAGCAAAACCGGTTTTGTTACACAAACATTTATAGGATCCAATTGTATTGATACATATATCATCACATATATTTCTCATTTTTTCACATTCATTAAAATCTGGGAAAATGAAAGACATAGATGATCTTTTAAGTAATATCCTGCAACACAATATGCTAATCAATTTACAACAATTTATTTGTATATTTCTTCATATTTGTCCTTTAGATTGCCTGTAGTGATTCAACTCATTTTACTTATACTTTGTCATGATTTATGTTTTGCAAAACAATTGCAGTCTATATCAGATAATTCTATTATTGTCATGATTGCTATTTCTCTACATTGAATCTGTTTCATGTCAGTAGAACATTTTACAGCTGCTCATTCATGGATAAACAAATGGATAGACAGTTTGCATTAGATTATAGCTGCATTTACAATGAACATTTATTAGAATACTTTATTTCAGATATAACATTTGAATTTCAGCATGATCACCTTGTGAAATCTTTGTATGATCTATGAATTGTAAAAGATATCGTTAGCATGTATTCCATCTTCTCTTTCTTGAAAAATAATGAACATATACATTTTTAACAAGTGTATATAAAATTCAGAATTTAGTGTTGTTTTAGGAAATAATACAGATTAATCTAAAATATATGTTTCAGATTACAGGAAAACTATTTTATTCTACCAAGTTAATTTGTCCAATTAAATTCAGTTTAATAACAGTAACCTGACATGAAATAACAAATAGTGCTTGTAAATTTCATTATTTCACAAGCAATTATGAGATATCTACTTTATTTGATATAGTTCCTAAAGTTTGTTTTTTCATAAACTATTGTTGTAAATGTTAACTCTCTAGACAGACATTTGTTTTCATATAAAGTAACTTCTATAAACATATTTTTAAACCTACACATTATATTAAAACATTACTTGAAACATAGCTACCAGTATATCTTACAAAAATATCATATAAATTTGTGATATTTTACAAGGTAGCCAAAAAAGTTCTGCCAGTTTTTAAAGGAAAAAAAGAAAACGCTTCACAGTATGTGTAACTTATATTTAGTCTTCGAAGTAATCACCATTGGCATCCAGCACATTCTGCCAACGTGTCTCCAGCTGTTCAATGCCCTTGAGGTAGAACTCAGAGGGGTTTTGATGCAAAGAAGTCCGTAAGGGCTTTGCACAAGTCTGCTTCATCTGAAGGATTTCCCATGAAGATGATTATCTAGGGAGTAGAAGAGGTGGTAATCAGATGGCACAAGGTCAGGTGAATAAGGTGGATGGCACAAAGTCTTCCACCCAAGTTGCTGTATGGTATCCCTGACCACTCGCGCGACATGTGGCCTGGCGTTGTCATGGAGGAAAAGCACACCTTTGTGATTCACCAGTGCTGGCTCCTCCTGGTGCAATGCCTGTTGCACACGTTTCAATTGCTGCGAGTATAGGTCTCCAGTGAACGTTTGGCCCATTGGTAGCAGTTCACAATGAACCACTTGATGACCTGTCCACCAGACACAAAGCATAATCTTGCAAGGTGCATAGGCGGTCTTATTATCTGAGGGACAGCATCCTGAGGAGACAACCAATGTCTGGAATGCTTGGGAGTTTCATACAGAACCCACTTTTCATCACTGGTAAGCACTCGATTGAATAAGGATGCGGTATGGTGGCAAGAAAGCAGTGATATGCAGGCTGCCACTTGTTGTCCCTTGTGGACCTCCAACAGCGTTTGCAGAACCCACTTGCTCAGTTTGTACGTCTTACCTAGGCGGTGCAGGTGAAGTCTATTTCATCAGAAACACTAAACTGTCTTGCAAGTTCACCACATGTTAGACTACTGTCCTCTTCAATGGCCGCCTTCAGAACTCCGTCATTTTAGACCTGTGGTCATCCACTGCGAGGCTCATCATGGAGAGACAAATCTCCTGACTTGAATTTTTGAAACCAACGCCTTCATCCACAGCACTATCCCCAAATGCTTGACATATGAGGTGACTTGATGCAGCTGCTGATAAGCCCACATTGAAGTCGTAAATCAAACAGCCCTGAACGGGATCTCTAGACACTTCCATCCTTCTCACCACTGTCCAGATGGGCGGGCACGGTGTGCATGTTTTTTATAACGTCTGATAATATTTTTGCATGTAACCATCAGCATTGTAAACCCTATTTTAGTTTGTTTCTAAAATGCATTTTCTCCTGCTCTTTGTTTTTATTACATTGGTGTTATGAAATAAATCAGAAACTTTAATTTGATGTAGAAAATGTTTTATTTTACCTGTACATGTTTTCTTATCTTTTTGCAATCTGTAACCAGTCTTACAAGCACAATATGCACCTCCAACTGTATTTACACAGATATGGGAACAGTTATAATTTTCAACAGCACACTCATCAATATCTGGAAAAAATAAACGGTAGATTGTTATAATTGAAAGAAAGAAAGAAATTTTTTAATCTTGTGCATAAAAAAATGCATCTTATTTATATGTAAGATTGTTAAAATTGTTATATATGGTCATTAAAAGAAATTCATAAACAGAAAAGAAATTATTTATGCCTTAAAACTTTGGATATTGTGTAATTTTTTTAGTTCCATATTTGGATTATCTATTAATATAACAGTTATTTTCAATATATATATACATATATATAAAATATAATATAGCAGTTACTTGAAGATCCCCACCAAATGATTAAATAATTTATGAGCCACTGGGGATGAATTAAAAATTTATTCTTATTGAGGTATTGAAAATAAAGGGTTTATGGTTGTGACCTTTCTAGCCCTCCTCTAGTCAGTTACAGTGGTTTTTCTGACTTCACAGAATTTAGATCTTTGAATGGAATCATAACATTGGCTCTTACTATTACAGTTTATTCCCAGGAAGTTTGGATTGATGTAAGCCACCTTTAAGAATGGTTTCAGGATATCATTAAAGTGTTTCTTCTTGCTATTTTTCCTTGATATAACTTATTAGGTAATAATCTTTTTGGCAACCAATCATCTGAAATTCAAGTTAAATAAGACTGTATCAAGATCATAAGGGTGTTGAGAATCTTCCAAAAACATATTGTTTGAAAGTGATTCAGCTTTTTAGCCTTATGTTAGTATAAAGCTCATATTTCACATGTATACAATACAATGAGAAGTACAACTGCATTATACACTTTCAGCTTGATTTTTATACTGATAATTCTTTTGTTCTGAATATAGGCATGAAGTCAGTTAGATCTCGCAATTATTGTGTTGACTTCATTATCAATTTTAACTTTTCAAGGCAATGTACCTCTCAGGGAGGTGAATTTGCTCATTATACTGAACTTGTGGCTACTGACTTTGATGGGCTTGGCATAGTGTTTTCCTGGGTCTAGCTTATATATTCATTTTTCTGATAATGATTAAACCAATGTTTGTGCTTGCATCAGAAAAACACTTGATACCAAATTGCATATCAGGTTTTGAAGCAATGTAGAAAAGGAAATCATTAGAAATAGGAAATCTCAGATATTTATCTTAACCATAGTTTTTTGACTAAAGCCTCATAAGATTGAACAATCTCTCATCCATTTAGCATCTAATGTCAATTCTAATGTTGCCTCAGAAATCGTCAAAATTGCAAAAGACATGAAGCTAAACAGTGTTAGTTCAAATATGCTGCTTAGTTTCACAAAGTTTTAAACAAGAAATGACTGATGTTTCATGATTTACTCTGAATCAAGCTGTAAAACAACACTATAAATGTAAACTTCTATGTGTATCAGTACTTAACCAAACTTCAAAGACTTTGGGAGAGTCAGAGAACAGATCAGATTGATAGTTTCCCACTCTACAAAATCCATATTGGCTCTCAGGTAGGTGTTCTTGGTCAAGGCCTCTGAATGAAGCAGAATTATAGTTCTTTCAGGTTTTTAAGTAGAGTTGAATGGTCACCATAAGTTTTAAAGGAAGTAGTTTATAAACTCCTTTTTTATAACATTTATAAATGAGGATCATTTCAGAAGTTTTGTTGAGAATCTTGTCTTTGTGAAGGATTGGTGTTCCCTTTTTTCAATGATAAGAGGAGTATAATTTTTTGATTTAATTCAATTAGAATAATACTAATTACATAATATACACCTAATTCATATTCTAATAGACAACATGGATTCACCTTCACATAAATGTTTATCCTTGGCCAGGTAGAATCTTTCTTCATTACACTGGCATTCATATGAACCGTTATTATTGATACAAATCTGGGCACAGTTTCCATTGTAAAGTGCACACTCATCTATATCTGCAAATAAACAATACAAAAGTGAAAATAGACATTTTAAATTTGATGTTTCTTACATGTAGTATTTTAATAGTGAATATTTAGAAATAATGAAATGCTTTTGTGATTATGTATATTGCTAAAAGTTTGGCATCTTAATGTACCTCTCTATGAATATGTTTGTATGCAGCGCATTTAAAAAAAAAAAAATCCTAAACTCATTTTCTGAGATGTAAAATTAGAGATAATGTATCTCCAGACACCTGTTTCCTGTTCACTGTATCCCTTTCTCTTGGGTTTTGGGAGATTTAAGTAAATTTATCTTAATTTTAGCATAAGAAGCTTTGAAACATACCAGAAAGTTTTTGACAATACATTTTATGTTTGATGTTCAGAATGTTTTAGCTGGCAAAATGTCTTATCTCGGGAAGTGGTATGAAACATAACTATGATAAGAGTGCCTATCTAGAATTGATTTTCTCCTTTTAAATATATGTTAAAATCTGGTGATTTCCCATGGCTTGTCAGAAGAATTTTTCTCTGATTATTAAAGTTTTGAAAATAGAAACATAGCATGTTTTGATTACAAAAAAAAAGTGCATGACCAAAAAGTAGCTTGGTAAATCAAAATATACATTTTCATTGAAAAATGATAATGAAGAATTTTCTTGAAAAACAATTATATCTATTAAAACTTGATTTTGTACAGTTGATCTTTTTACAATTATGATGCTTAGATTTTATTTTTTATGATTATTAATATTATCAAATACAATTATGTTGAATATATAATAGTTAATAAATTGTAAAAAAATAATTATAAGAATACTTTTAGTTAATTTTTAAAATTTAATAGTATATTATTTAATTAAAAAGGAACATATGTGTATACTTTTCAAAATGTAGCCATTTTATTGTATAAATCAGAAATTATCTGTTTACCTTCATTATAACCATAAAAACAACAAAAGTTTAGAAACAAACTTACTTACAAATAATGGAACAGTAGTTATGAACCCCCGTTCATCCAATAATATGTTTACTCTGATTTTCTGATTATTCATAGTAACTATATTATTTATATGTAAATACTATACCTTATTTAATTGAAAAGAAAATGCCATTATCACAACTTCATTTTAGTGTGAATAACATTGTTCTATATACCAAAAGATTCTTTGTTTACTAGTTTATGAAATAACATGAAAAATATATCAACCATTTATTATTTTATTTTTTTTTGTAGAACATAAAGTTTAAGGTCAGTTCCCTTTCTCTGAAATAATGTTTTTTGTAAAAAAGTCTTGTACATTATAAGTATACATCAGAAAATTAAAGATCAAATCACTTGTCCTCATTTTGCATTTTATGTCCATCATTTAATTAACAGAAAATTACCAGAAAACTTTTATTTTATTTGTAGCGTATATCTGAATTTGCATATGCAAGAATCTATTTATCTTCTTTCACTGGAGAAAAAATAGGACAAAGAAGAATTCAGTGATAAGTATGAAAAACAAAACTTAAGATTTGTCATCTGTGAGCCTGATTGAAGATCTCATTAATTTGTTTTTAAATGTTTAGTTTTTCTTGATTATGTAGTCAAAGTTGACAAATATATAGATAATACATAGTTCAGGAGTATTCACATTCACATTTATTTTTATATTGTAATTTTTTTATTACAATAGATAGTGTACTTATGCTGTCAAATATGATAGCATTTTGTCCTTACTATTAGGTTTTAACATGTGAGATGTAATTTTTGTTTTATTTTGTTGCTGGTCTTTTGATTTGCCATCTTTGTAAACATGTGAAAATAGTTCACCATTGTCATATCAAAGAGGCTACCACTTTGTATTGCCAGTGCAGGGGATATAATTTTAGTGAAGTAAAATGTTACAGACATTATAGACTAAAATACTTACAAGTACATTTGGCATGTTCTATATACTAGCCTTTATTACTACTTTTGATGGGTACTAAGATGTAACCAAAGATCAGTACTTGATTAGAGTATCTGTGCCAAAGATCAAAGTGTTGCATTTCTACCTAGAATTAATGTAATATCTGTGTACTTTGTGATAAGTTACTCACATGCACAATATATAGATATAGACATCAGGTGCCCTTGTGTTCACTTGCACACAATATAATTGGGAAAAGCAAGGGAGATGAGGGTGGAAAGTATAAAGGAGGAAGGATTGGAGAGGGAAGGATGACATAAACAGGTTTGCTGTTTTTATTATTCTTTTACCTCTTTTGATCTTTTAAAGTGATTGAAGCTTTATTTAATATTCTGGAATATAAAACACACTTTAAGTAGGATGTTAGGTAAATACCATGTTATTGATATATCAAATAAAAGAATTGTTTATATTCTTTTTCAGTTTTTCACTTCCCAGTGAAAACATCTTCAAACTGTCAGCCATTGTCATAACAAATAAAATGCCATCTGATGTTGCTAGTGCAAGGGTGATAACTCTAATACAGCAAAAAGTTACAGATATTATAGACAAAAAATAATTTACAAATACACTTAATATATGTATGCCACCAAAATTTGCAATTACATTGATGTTCACTTGTAAAGGTATTAAGTTCCAACCTAAATTATATTATCTTTGAAAGATTTGAACTTAAACTGAGCTCAATACTTACTGAAAACATTTATTACAAAACTGAGTATATTTAGTGTAAACTAATTTTATACCTGCACATGTTTTTCCATCTTTTGCTACTTTAAATCCTGCAGGACATGAACAATAAGCTTCTCCTTGTGTATTATGACATTGATACACACAGCCAAGTGTGTTATTTTCACATTCATCAATGTCTGAAAAAAAGAAAAGGAATATATGTTTACAATCATCAAGTTCCTCACAGATATCAGAAATAGACAAGATAACAGAATAATGGGTCACTTAAAAATAATTGCTATCATTGCTGACAATTTGGAAAGAATGTTCTATATTTTGTGATTTAATATTTTAATTTTTTTTAATAATAATCAGTTATTATATCAAGTTGAAAATGAGAAATTTTTTAGAATAGTATTAACTTAGTCGGTTAATATTATTGTTCTCCTTGAATCTATTTCAATAGAATATTCTGATTCTTTTATGTGCTATGTTCCTTCAGGACGTAGGCAATTATGGCCTTCCACATCCTATTGTCCCTTGTAGCTCTTAATAAATTTTGTCTTTTTGTTATTTCTCCCAGACCCTGTTCTGTCATCTATTTAGTCAAGCTCACTAAGTATGTCATGCATTACTTTCCCCTGTCCCTTTGCCTCTATTCGTCCTGTGAGTCTCAGATTTTCCAAGCCCTCTTTCCTCATTACATGTCCCAGAAATTTCAACTGCCACTTCCTGATGTTAAGTATAAGCTTCCTCTTTGTTTCCATTCTCAGCATCCTTCTGTAGAACCACATTTCTGTTGCTTTGAGTGTCCTCCTTCATCTCTGAGGAGATTGTCTAGCATTTGCTGTCATACAGGAGGACAGGTATCATGTAACAGTTCAGTACTCTTCTTTGTTTCTAACATGAATAACCTCCTATGATTTTTTACTTAACAATAGAAAAAACCTGATATGTATTATTTCACTTAGCTTCAATTACATGTTTCTTGTTTACTTATATGTAATAATTGACAATGAACCTGTTCTTAAAATGATTTTTTGTTTATTAACCTTCTTATAGTTCTTATTTTTATTTGAAGTCATTAAATAACCAGTCTACAGTTGACTGTAACTAACAAATACAAATTAGACATTAACATAGTCAAGAAGGAAAGAACATGTAAATGTCTCTCTTTATAATTTGTCAAATTGTTACTGCAGACGAAAATGATACTTGGTTATACAATAATGTATTAAAAGTATGACGGCTAATAATATGCCAGAAGTAGCATATTCATTTCTCTCTGTGTTTATATACAATTACAAGCCCATCTGCATATATATAAATGAAAGACTTCATTTCATGATTAAAATGAAAAAGCTCATAGGTCTGATAGATATCAAAAATCAGAAAAGTTAATAGACATGTTTAAAGGGTGAAAAATTCAATAAAATGTTAAAAAAGAAAATATTGTGTATCTTATGAAATGTTGATATGAACAGCTGTGAATTGTCATAAAAAGAAAACTTAGCTCATTTATGGGTCAAGTACTGAATTTTTACAAACTTTAAATATGGTCATGCTCATGAATAGCTTATAAAACTTTGATTGGGAAACTTTAAAAAAAAAATGATTAGTTATATAGTCAGTAAAAATAATGAAATAAACCAGATAGCCATTTTCTATTTTCCTCTTTCAAAAGAAAAGAATGTTAACAAAGACTTGAAGTATAATTTTTATTTATCTAAAGTAATATCTGTTATGGTATATATCACATTTGATACTAAGATTATTTTAATTATATAAACAGCTTTGTAAAAATTAATCAAAGAACTTAACCATTTAAAAAAATGTGAAAGAATGAAATAGTACAAATATATTTTGTCCAATCTAGTAATCTCTCAAAGACAGTTCATTGTTAAAAAAAGAATTGTATATTTTAATAATACAAAACAAAACATTCAGTTTTGAAATTATTTTTTATAATATTTTAATGTTAAAAAAAATTCCCTAAAAAGAGACAATTATATGACCAGAATATTGTTTCATTACTTTTAACATATGGAGGAAAAATTTAATGATATATATATATATATATATATGTGTGTGTGTGTGTCTGTGTGTAGCTATACATTTATTAAAAATTGTTTCCATAAATGAAAACTGCTTTGAATAATAAAATTAAACATAACATTTTTTATCTCATTAAGTACCCTGTCTTTAGACAATATTTCTCATAAAATAATTATGGGTTTGCCAGTTGTTGGCAATAAATCTTTATTGTTGCTCTTTGTAAAATCTTAAAGGAATTTTATAATTCGTAGTTGTAAACAATTTAATGTCATGATTGTTACTTATGCATGATGTTGAAAATGCACATAAATGATGAAAAATATTTTTTATCTTGTAGCCTGCATTTATGATTTCAGATACCTAGTTTGTTTGACTTTAAATATGAAAATTGTTTCAAGTATTAAAAATCTCATTTAGGAATATAAAAAGAATCATAAATTATTTTATTCTAGAGTCATGCAACTAAATTTCCTGGGAACCATGTATACAAAAATTTACTAAGATGAATTTGAAAATATAATCATGAAATAGAATAGTGGAAAAATATACAAACCTGTACACGCAATATTTTCTGCTGGGTATCCTTCGTAACCTTCACGGCAAAAGCAATCTTCAATTGAAGTTTTCCCAGTTCCATTAGTTTGAGATAAAGTTGGACAGAGAACACACTGCTGGTGTTTTGCAGTACGAAAAGTGTTTATTGGACATGCTGAAAATAGAAGTGTACTTTTAAAGAACCTTTCTCTTTATTTGAAAAAAGAAAAAAATTGATCTTTTGTCTAGACAAAGAAAAACAAGGAAATTTTTCCTTAAAATAGCAGTCTGAATCATTCCTTTATATTTAAATCAAAATAGTTTTTAAAACCACAATTTTTTTTTTACTGAAAGTGTCTTAATCTAAAGATTATAAAAGTTTCAAAACATTTTATATAAAATGTCAAAAATCAAGTTTACAAAGTAATTGCTTGAAGAAATTCTTAAATCCAATAAAAGACAAGTTACTCATGTTTAATCTTTTAATTGAAATCATCATGTTTTATTGGGATGTAGAAGACAAAATCATTAGGATTAAATTCGTCTTTGTCTCTAAAGTTAAGGAATAACAAAGATATAAATCAGTTTACTAGCCTGAGATATTCTCAAACGTTTTGTCACAACAATCTGCTTCTTAAATATAAAATATCTCTATAATTTTTATATATATTTCTATAATTTTGAGAGAGAGATTTACATGATCAAACATATCTATAAATAGGATATTTTTATCAAGAGTACCATACTTTCTCTTTTACCATTATTGTATGAATTAATGACATTAATATTTGATTTCAAATAAGGAAAAACAGTTCCTTGATAAGTCTCAGAGAAATAAAAAAGCATTTTTATTGCATTTCTGCCCTACCGCACAAAAAGGTCCTTATTTATAGTATTGCATCAAATTTGAACTAATTTCTTTTTTGTTTATAATACCTAGCATCTTTAAAAGAATATTCAGTTTCAGTGCTGTTTTGGTTCTGACAGAAAAGTATTATTTTAATACGATATAATTATAAGCTATATACAAGGGAATGCTAAAAAGGGATTTAAGAATTCTGACCAATCACTTAGTTAGATTTGGAGAAGTGGATCAGACTAAAAGATTTTTAGCACCTTCTCACAAGATATTCAGGATTTGTAAATATTATTGATATATAATTGGAATATTAACCATTGTTTGAATTAGGCAGCTTTAGTTATTCTTTAACTGCTGGACTTAATTTGTTTTATATGAGCTTGTTATATATTTACAATTATATAAAATTTCTTTGTAGTAACTCATAATTTCATTGTAAATGTATTGCCATCAAAATTTTCTAATTAATTAATCATTTTTATTCTTGAGCATGATTTAGACCTAATATGGTGGAAGAATTAAAAAAATGAGCAATTTAAAATTAATGTTAATTTCTAATTGTATATTTGTAAAATTATTGATATTTAGTGCTAGAAATGGAAAAATAATTGTTTCATTTAAAGTTTTAATTTTTTAAAATTGATGAATTTAATATAAAAAAAATTCAGACTTTATAGATTCTAGAATGTGTAGTGGTGGTAATGATTTTGAAAATGCAGCTTAAAGAAAAATTAGTGCTGTAAATACATGATATGCATAAAGAAAACAAGTACCATCTAGTTGATGAAAGTTATTGAATAAAGAAATAATACCTGAGCATTGAAAATTGTCATCCATCCAATATCCAGGATGACAATCACAGTCATAAGAACCAGGTACATTGAAACAAACTTGGTCACAACCATTGGTAATATCAGAAGCACATTCATCAATATCTGAAAAACATTGACATTATTTGATAAGAATAATTTATCACTAAATGATTAATAATCAAATACAGATTGCATTAGCATTTGTAATATTTTACAATGTGTTGTTAGAGTGGAATTAATTTTCATAATATATAATCCAATATTAATAAATGTATCTACTCATTCTTAATGTTACAAATATCTGGAAGTTGACCAATGACTTCCAAATGCGTTCAAGATGATATATGGATTTTCTTATATGGGTAAAGACTGGATTAAAGACATCTACACATGGTTAAATTTTACTTTTACTTTCAAAAAATTATTTACCCATGTATAATTATTTTCTTGTTGATCATAAAGCATTTTAATATGTTTATTTTAATTTTGAAATATAATATCAACTTCTGTTTTGTGATCTGTTCAACGCTACTATGAAAATAAACGATAACTTCTTTTCTTTTTTATGTACTTTTTATTTACCTATATATATATATATATATATATATATATATATATATATATATATAGAAATAGATGTCTTTAAAGTTTTATGGGCTTGTTGGGATCTCGACTGACCAGGTTTTTGTTGCTATCTGAGTGTCGGGATTCCAAACATTTAGCAACAACAACACATCTTTTTAAATGAAACATAAATGTTATTCTCTGAAGGAAATGTAGAAGCAGAATGTCAGTTGAAATAACATTTATATATTGTTTTCAGAAATATATAACAACAAAATGTTCAATTTTCATTGAGGTGAAGTTTGTTTTATCAAGTAGTTAAGTGTTTGTAGGGCAGTGTGAGATGCATGGACAGACTTAATTTATGACAGTCAGCCTAATGTGTTTGTGAGTTTGAAGACAAGGCCTTAGTTGGTAGCTGCTGGCTGTCATTTTCTATTGTGTGTGTATGCATGTGTAGATCAAACTGACCCCTGAAATTGTTTTGAGCCCTGAGAAGCAAGAGGCTTCTACTTTTATATCCATAAGGGAGAGTTGAAATCTAATTTCACATAGAGGTGTGGACTTTTTTAATACAAGGTTTGCATTAGTTAGAAAATAATTTCACACTGGTTAGCAAAAATCTTTTTCTAGAATTTGCGGGAGTGATGAAAGGAGTTATTATTGTCATTTTCTAAATAGTCAAAAAATAAAACATGGTAGGTTTACAACTATTTCCACCAAGTATTTTGGTAGTATTTGCCCTAGTAATGATTGTTTATTAAACAAACTTTCTGATGGGATTTTATTGGTTAAAAAATATATAGAAGATTTTAATCCTATAGGCTTACTGTTATAGAAACTAGATGAATGTTGAAAAAAATACATGAGAAGTCCTTTTAGTAATATTTCATTTTGAATAAACCCAAAAAAACCAATTTTTGCTCTTTAATACTTTTTTTAATGCTGGTAGTTTTTAAAGTAAGGTTTTCTGAGTTTTTTAACAGCACAATTATATCATAATATATAGAAAAAATGTTAAAAAATAAAATTGGTAAATAAATAATTTGATTATATATGCATTTGGAATTGATTTAAATGAATATTTGGTAAAGATCTGTTATATAAGTATGGCTTATTTGAATTTGATTTAATGAGCATTTATCTTGGTGTTGGGTAAATCTTTCTTGATGCATTTTCTCTGTAGTCAGTTCTTATAAGAACCCCAACTCTTAAGAGAATAAATATCTGCTTTCAGATATTAAATATGTAATTAGTAAATAAATTAGTCTCTAGTGGGATTTTGACAGCCAAACTCAATGTTTAGATCAATTTATCCACAAAGCCTTAATTAGTAACAATTGAATTGGTTATTACTATTGCAATTTTTTGTATAAGCATGTCTGGTCAATATCCAGAGTTTATTCAGTTTTATAAACGTGAGTAGTTAAAGATATTTAGTCTTCTTTTACCAATGGATATACATTTATTAAGAAAATCTAAGATAAAGTGGAAAAAATATTTCATGTTACATGTTTCATGTTTCATCCAGTCTCAAGAAATTCTAAAGGATGAAATGTTTCACATGAAAAACGTTTTCCACTATGTCATAGATTTTTCCAAAATTGTTCTGATACACAAACTTTTTTTTTCCTTAATGCTCCAATTATATGCTACTTATATTTAAGCATGCTACTAGAAAGGCATTTAGGTCCCACCCTTTTACTGTTCAAATAGCTAAATACAACTGCCACTTCTACTACAAAAGTGTCTTTTCTTGCACTTCATCACCTGTGGAACTCTCTTCCTTCTCTGACAACTACAATCTTAAAAAATTTAAATGCAGCATCAATCACCATCTTCTGTCTTCTTGAATCCTGTTCAGTACTCAATCCTCCCTATTCTTAGTCTTCTCTTTCATTTTCACTTCTTATAACCCACTGTAATACTTTTATGGGGTGAAATGATTAAAAAAAAATATAAAAATTTATATATCTTTTTTCCATATGCATTTATAAAATAAATCTTTCTGATGCTATCAACTCTTAATACTTAATTTTTTATTTTTAATATAGATCTGAACATCAGCACATGATGATCATTATTTCTCATTCTTGCTTAAACTAAGAATAAGTGAATAAACCTATTTTACTGATTATATAGTTTTCATCTAAACTAACAAGTTTGAAAATCAATGTTTTCAAAAGAAACTGATCTAATTTAAGGTTTAATAAAAAATTACTAGGCTTGAAATAATTTAAGAAATTATTGATTTTAAATAATTATTTAAGAGTATAAGTGAATTTATACAATATTTTCTGCCTGCTTTTATTCCCTTCATATTCTGATCTTTATTAAAGTCTAGGCATTTTTCTGCTGCTGCTGCTTCTGCCACTACTTTCAGTGTTGGTGAGTGGGATGTTAAGGCTGATAATGTGCATAAGTGCACTCTGTTTCAGGCATAGGTTTTCCAATAACTTTGCTTTAAATTTTTTAAATTTTCTTCTAATGCATCCAACCTGTGATAAGGATGATGATCAAAACAGACAAGTAAAAGTTGGAATTTTTGTAATATTAAAATTTTTATCCCTTTAACCATTATTTGATCACTTATCTGCTTATCTATACATAGTAATAGTCTTTTCTACAAGAAAACTACAAATAAACACAAATAGGAAATCAAAATTTTTCTTCATACAATTTGAAATGAAAAAATATTAAAATAGTATTTTCTATTTTTGAAAATTTTATTGAAGTATTTGTTAAAAAAGTCTGTTATATATCCATAGAACACATATATAAGATTAAATAACTAATTATTTTAAACATGCTTCTTTATAAAATAAAAAAATATTCAATGCAAATATCATTTTTATTTGATAAAAATATATCTTGAAAAATAATTTTAATCTCTTTTCAATCTAGCTAGCCACTGCCAAAAAACATGAAAAATATTTCATGAATCTCTCAACTAAAATTCTCTACTTTTGTTCAAATAGCTGTTTTGAAAATTTTAAAATATTTTAATTTTGAATTCAAATATAGTGGCTCTCTTTTCACTGGCAAAGTAAATTTAAAAAAGAAAACAAACCTTCACATTTTGCGTTATCCTCGGCCAGTTTGAAACCAACAGTTTGACATTCACAGTAAAAACTTCCAATTGTATTCAAGCAGAGATCTTCACAAAGATTAAATCCTTCGACACATTCATTGATATCTAAATCAAAAAATTAAAAAAAAATAAAGAAATGCATTTAATATATTTTATACATAGTTTTAAAAATCTGTCATTCTAAAATATGTTAAGTTTTATTTTGTTCTTCTTCAGTTATAAGTTTTTGAATGTACAGAATTGGCCTGTTAACAAAAAAATGACATTGGAAAACTAAATTCAAGTTCTGGTTTGTTTTCACTTCTGCACTGATTCCCTTGAGAAAGGCATGAAGCCACTTCTCCCAACAAGTCAGGTTAGAGACCATTCTCTGTTGCTGATACAGGTTAAACCTTACTAATCTAGCAAGCATGCAAGCAAACAGAAGTCAGTGTGGCAGATTTTCTGAACCAGTGAAGCTTAGGATAAAAAAATAACTAATATATATATTTTCCATTTATACATTATTTTTATAGATGTAATTCATTTAAGTAAATGTGCTGTCTTTTTTTTTTTTTTTTAAATTAAACAGTATTACATTCACTGGCCTAAATGTTAGAGAAATTCCATAGAAAATATGTACTTCTCTGACAGGAATCGAACCTGTAACCCTAATGGGAACCATCATTTGATATGACATGCTGTTAACCATTCATCGGCAAAGGTTCAATTCCTGTCAGAGAAGCACGTATTTTCTATGAAATTTCTTGAACATTCGGGCCAGTAATTAATAGTGTTTAATTTAAAAAAAAAATAATCAGGGCATTTACTTAAATAAATAATATCTATAAAAAAAAGTAAATAATATTTATAAAAATAATGTATAAACAAAATATATTAAAATAATTGTGGGACTGCAATCTGTCCAGCAGTTCCTTGTTGAGAAGAACCTTGTCGTACTAGAACCACCTTCCTATTCACCTGATCTTTCTGTGTGACTTTTTTCTTTTCCCCAAGCTCAAGTGGGCTCATTTTGAAGGCGTGGTGGCCATCAAGAGGGCCAAAATGACAGAGTTGAGAGGCATCCAAGAAGAATCCTTCCAGCAGTGCATAGAAACGTGACAGAGAAGGATGGAAAAGGGGATTCTTTTGAAGGAGAAACTATGTATTTTGTTGTTTGGAATTGAAATAAATTGTTTGTACACCAGTCCCATTTCATTTTTAGACAGACCTCATGTGTATATGTGTGTGAGTGTGCGTATATATATATATATATATATATATATAAGTTCACAATACAAGGCTGGAATATCACTCAAAGTAGCAGTTTACTGTAACATTGTTATAATGAATTATGTGTGTGACACGAATGAAAGAAGAGGTGGTAGGAAGTGAAGATTATGAGTATAAGGAAAATAAATAACAAATGTCCATTGACTTGAAGAGGTTAAAATTGTAGGGTTGTAGTTCCTAGTAAGAAGCTGCCTGAGTGGAATTTTTTCCTTACATTTGGATTACAAAAGCAATGAGGGTGATTTGATTTTGTAGAAGTAACACAGTGCTGGTGGAATTAAATAGCACTCATCTAGGTATTTACCATGGAAATAATAATATTGCAGTGGTGTTTTGTCTGGGGAAAGAGCCTGCATAGTAGAGAATAAGTCTTCCCCAAGACTGCATAAATGATTGTAAACTCTGTCAAGGCTGAAAACTGAAGATTGAACAGCTCTAACCCAGATATGGCAGCAGTGCTATAGTTTTAGTCTGACTCTATTATTGATATTGACATAATTTATAACCTAAACCTAACTTAGAATTATTTGACTTCTTCATGACAAAGTGATAGACAAAAATAAGTAGATTAGTAGAAAAAGCAATGTAAAATAGGCCTATTGTAAAAAAAAAAAAAAATCATAAAAATTAGGAACAAAAGGCAACCATTTATTTATTTTTTACTGTAAATCCAATTCTAAAATATATTTAGGATTCTTTATATAAATTAGAGTTGAGTAATATAGAGATCTATATCTGGAGCATCTAGATTATTTTTATGGACATCTAACTGTCATTTATAATGTCTGAAAGTGTGTAGGTACTGAGAAGAGGAATCTGGATAGTGCTATGGTGTTGTTGAATATTTTTGTTGATAATTCTCCAAAACACATCTTAATAGTTTTGGTTGTTTTATGCATTTAGCCTTTTCTTCAATAAGATCTTCTCTTATCATATACACATGCATGACTTGTTCTTATATCAAATTTATTTGATCAAGCCCTTCAGTTAAGCCAGTCAAAAACCTTTTATTTCGTTTATCATCATCATCATCATCATCATCATCATCATCCTCTTCCTGCACACTGTTCTCTTTATTATTTCTCCCTCTTTAAATGACCATTTTTTTTCCAAAAGCACTGCCATCATTATCACAGATTTGCTATCACCACTGCACAATAGCTCTTTTCATATTTGTATAACTTATGTATTTTAATAAACTTCATAATTTTGGTGCTAGAAAAATATTTTCATCATATTTTCTCTTGTTTTTTTTAACATCATACATAGATGAACTTACACTATATTCTGCATACAAACTTTTTATTGGTATACCTGACATACTACTTACTAGTTTTTCCAGTAATGTCAGCTTTTTCATGTGTTTAAGTTTTACTTTATTATGACCATTGGCCTCTATTACTCTTAGGTTTTTTATTTAAGGGAAAAATATCAGTAAAGTGTACCATATTTGGCGGCATATAAAATCTTCCCTTTATATTTGCACTTCATATTTCATTATTATTGAGTTAGGCTTGTTCCAAGTATTGTTTGTATGTAGTGTTTAAGTAAACCTGATATGACAGTTTCACATATAAGTCTTGGATATTTTTTTAGGTAAATAAAAAAGATATGCTATCAAATACAGTAATATTTGTACCTGTATAGCAGCATCAACTAGTGTAAATAAGTTGTAAACAATATTGGGCACTGGTGTTGCATACTAATGATCACTAGATTCAAGTGACTACCCCCAAATCATTAAGTTTGCTCAACTAATGAATTCTAGATAAGTGATATTCAACCTGTATCACACACACTATTAGAACCTGTTATATGTTACTTGGAGAGGAGGTGGGCACTACCATCTAATCCTCATTCCTTATGCTATGAAAAAAGCTTACATGATATCTTGATGATGAAATAATTTGATTTTTAAAAAATAAATATAGTAATGAACTTTTATTTTACTGTTAAATTCTAGTTCATTCCATAAAGGTTTAGAAAGTGATATAAACTGATTTTTTTCAGTATTACTAATAAATATAATTGGTATACTAATATTTTTGATCAAGAAAGTGATGCTTTTAAACAATTTGAAACATTTTCAGCTCAGCATTAGTTGTTTTGTATTGCAATTCAATGATGATGCCTTATTAATTATTGTATGTTTTGAGATAAAAATATGCCAACTTAAAGAAAAAGAATTCTCTACTAAAAATATCCAGTATAATCAGTCTAAATGTTACAGCAGACTGTAAAAATTTATTGGAACTGAATGAACTTTTATATATAAGAAATATGAGTATATATTTTAGTATATGATTAAGGGCAAAAGAACAGTTATTGTATCACATAAATTTCACCAAAATGTAACTTTTAGTGTAAGAAAGAGTAACTTTTGAAGAGTCAATCTACACTAAAGTAAAATGTCCATAGCAGTCTCATAAAATATGAAATTTATAATGATTTCAATATTAAAAAATTAAAAAGATATTTGTTGACAAATGTATAGTGAAAGATTTACCATTAAAACTTAACAACCAAAGTTTAGAATAAAAAAAATGTAAAGGTGCATATATATTTTGTTGGTACTTGTGTTTATTATTAATAAATAGTGAACAAAAGAGAAAATATACAAGTGTGTCCACATATAGTTGAAAAGAAAAGGAAAAACATTAAAATCTAGCTAATAGTAAATGTGTGTTTGTGTGTAAAAGTTGTTAGTCATCCAGGGGAAAGATATTATCCCCAGTGGGGACAAAGTCTGCTACAACTTGGAAAAAAAGAGAGAAAGAGGAAGGTTATGTTCCTTTTATAGTCATTAAACAGTCTCATGTAATGCTATTTAATATTAAACCTTTATAACTGTTCCTCAAATTCATAAAAGTACAATAAAAATGTTTCAATTGTACTTTATTTTTTACTGGAAACTAAGTTAAAAATATCAAAAATTTAATTTTATATTGTCTGGGTTTGAGAACTTTATAGTTTTAAAAAGAATACAAAAAGAAAAATTTTAATTTGTTTTGATAGTTTCACAATTAGTGAAATAAAAATGACATATCAAAATAAATAGCCAGTATCTTATTAAATGTCCTCCAAATTGGGTTTGCAAAATCAACTTTTAGTAAAATTCAAGCAATAGGAAACTTGTAATTCAGCTTAAAAAATACCTTGTCAAAAAGATTTTCGGAGATTAACAAAGAATATTTATATCTGAAACATTAAATTTTTTTTCTCTGATGCATATTTATAAACTATGATTCATATTAACTAAGGTCAATTTTACACACGCACACAATTTTGTTTCTATTTATATCTATTTTCATATTCTAGTCTTTTGTTTTCAAATTCACTTGCAACATGATATTGTACAAAACTGGTCTCATTTTAAGAACAAATTTACTTTAATAGTTTTCCATTTTGCACATTTTCAGTATCTTTTACTCTTGTTATTTCTGATTTTATGCCAAATTGAACCATGTGGATTTTGTTAGATTTTACTGTGATACTGTTTTAGAAAGGTTTTTAGCTTGAAACTGTATTTCACTTGTTGCAAATAATATAATATTACTTCTGTGCAGTATTGGAAATGTAACCCACCTTTAATTTAATCTCTCTCAGTGAAGTAATATTCATAAGAAAATCTGTTATGCTTTTTCAGCTTGTGAAAACATCAGATATTGATTATAAAGATATAAAATGTAAAATATTTTCACCAACTAGTCACAAACCCATTTGTACATTGTAGAGACATGGATATTATAAAAGATAGTGAACTGCAATGGACCAAAGAGACTTTAGAAAATATGTATTACTTTCTATTTTTTTTAATCATGAGGAGTATTTGTGTATAAAAAGAACTATCTCTTATAGTAAACATAAATTCAATAAATTTTAAGTTATTGCAGAAAAAAAATTTAAATTACGTTTTTTCTTTTGGAGTAGTGTTTGTTTTTCTTCTTTGTTGTTATTTGGAAAATGTTTATCTTGTTGAATATTTAAACTTTTCTTTTAGTGGTTATTTTTCTTTTCAACCTTCATCTTATACATCAAAGCCATCATTCTAGCAGCCAAATTTGGACATAAAGAGAAAGTAAAAACCAATGCCATTGATATAACTAATTCATTTTGATTTACTTTTTTTAAGATTTAGCACAATTTATTTCAAGCGAATCATTTGCTCATGTACTTGATATATTTATCAAGTTCTTTTTTCCTATTTCTGCTAAGTTTTTTTCTAAACTATTGAATATCAATACTATAACTTTTCTATGTGCATTCTTTATTAAATCTTATATTTATTTATTATGATCACTGAACTCTCAGGTATCATCTTTTTTTATTATTTCCTGCATTTTATGATTTTGTACAAATTTTAAAAAAAGGAGAAAAAACTGATTTTAAGCTTGAATATCCACATCCCACATTTTTCAGCAATCACTACTTATAGCTTTATCCAAATATCATAATAGTGAAATAATTGCATATGTTTTAATGTAAAGAATTATTGACTTAAATATTAAATAAAATTGTGAAATATAATCATATTTTTATCACTCCAGATTATATTTACATGTATAAGGGTTACTAAAAAAGTAATGCATTCTATTTATTTCCATAGAAACTATAACAGATACTGGAAAAGTAATAATGTTGTTGAATAGAGTCAGTTTTCTACTATGAAATACTATTTTACTACATGGGCACCGACTTGCATATACATTTTCATCAGAAATGGATAACAGCATCATTATCAGAAAAAAATGCCTGCATAGTCCATCTTTCATTCGCCTGAATAGATGAAAGTTGAAAAGCACTAAATTCAGTAGTTTCATGCCTTTCCTAACCCAAAAGACAGTACATATCACTTTGCATGCTGATGGCTGCATCTTGACCTTTTTCTTTGATGGAAAATTCACATGTTCACATTCAATATTTGGTAAACCTTCAACAGACATTATTGTATGTCAGTGGATTCAATTTTTTCCATTTGGAGGAATTCAAAGATAAACTTTTGTTATATACACTTTCATGTCAGATGTTATTTTGCCAGTATGCTGCTTATCTGTTCTCCATAACAAAGTAAAAAGAAATTGTGGGTTCAACCTTTACTGTATGCTACCAACATCTGCCCTTGATGTTATAACAAAATAGGAGGCATTACTTTCATAGCAACCCTTGTATTTAATGTCAACTGATTTTTTAAAAACATTTTTCTTTTCAGCTTTAATTTTTCATTTTATTTACTTTTATGTCATCCTTATACTTGACCTTTGGTCCCTTTGATAATAAAAATTGTTACTATAATAGACAAGTAGAAATATAAAACTGTAATAATTCTTTTATTATATGTGGATACATTAATAGGTCTAGAGACTAATGATGAAAAAAAGCACCTCTTTTACATAGTTTTCAGCATAATCTCCTTCCTTTTAAATGCACTGAACTTAACAGCTCTCTATTAATCACATAGATCAAACATTATACAGTGAAAATGTAAAAGGACAAATAGAAGTTCTCCAAACATCATGTGGTTGGTGTAATGGATAGTGTCAGAGAATGAGAGATTGGAGAGCCAAGTTTGAATTCAAGTCAGCTTTGAAAAGTTATGAATCTATCTCCTTTCCTTAGGTATGGGTTAAATAGTAAAACATGTATTTGGAAAAATTGTTATCTCTAAAATATTGTTAATGAAATATTCACTCACAAAAAAAAGAATTATTCATACAATCTTGAATATGTTTTGACTTTAAATAACACACAAAGGGTTGATAAGCTGTAAAAAACAAATCAATCAATCTCAAAAAGCCATAAGTTTGCTCTACTCACTCACAACCACCTAAAGAAAGAAAAATTCAAGTTTTTAAAGCAGTCTACTCAACTCACAACACATGATTGTCTGGGAGTGAAGTGTTCACTGACTTACAATACCAGTAGAGAGACCCCCCACTTTTTTTTTATAAAAACAACATGTAACACAGGAGCATTTTTGACCAACAAGCTATGTAGCCATTTTCTTCTGTACACTTCTCCCTGCTCATGATCATGATCGTAGATATGACAACTTGGTGCAGGGGTTTTAATTTTGGTACTTCATCGTAGGAGTGGGGACAATCACCTTTTCTTTTGAGAAATCATGTGCATCTGGCTGAGGTTCTGAGTTGTCGCCATCTGAAGAGCCATTGTTGCCCTAAATCCAGACACCCTTGCACTTTCAGAAGATTTAGTCTATTTACTGCCAATATCACTCTCTGATGTGATGGAGCCCATAATCAGGGAAAGATCTTTCAGGTGGTGTGGTATAGCAGCAATCAAAATTATATTTGGGTTATTGATACTAGTGACATGCCCTATCTGATCTCTCAAGGTACATTGGTTGTGCAGGTTTTTCTCATACACATACACATACTTCTGCCTTCTACTGCATGTGTTCTTTTTGATGTTTCAGTGGAAGCATTGCATCAATTCCTTTTAGAACTGATTTGGTAACAGTAGATCATGTTAGCAGGCACAGTAACGGATGTTTTGGTGTGACATTATTCCAGTCATCTGCCTCTATTATTGGGCATTGCTTCCTGGTGGCAATTCTTCTAATGTGCCAATGGCATCTCTCAATTACACCATTGCCTGCAGGAACATATGCACATCAGAAATGGAGAGGCTTTTTTTTTCTTAAGCAAAAACAGCATGGAACATAGGAGCATTTTGGCCAACATTGTAAGTCATCATTTTCTTCTGTACAGAAAATTTCAGATCAAAATTCAACTAGTAAATGTGTGAGGCTATGGACTTATTAATCTACCATCTCTCTCACACAGACTAAGAGGCAATATTATGTGATTAATAATTGTACCTGAAAGCAAGAATTTAGTGAAGGATGACTGAAATCTTTCCCCTTCCAAATTATGTGATATGGTTGAGGATTAAGGATAAAATCTTCTTTCCTAAATACATTTTATATTTTCAGCTAAATTTAATGCACAAATCTCTACAACATTTGGTATAGAGTAAAATAAATCTTGGGATTTTTTTTAAAGAATGCATTATATTGATAAAGAGACTTTATTATAAAATAAACATCAGTATTCATGTAATTCTTTTAAGTAAATATTTACTTTTAAATATATAAAAATTTACTTTCTGCTTTATTTTTATTTCTACTTACCAATACATGACTGTTTGTCATATGATAATTTTAAACCAGGAGAACCGCATATGCATTTATAAGAGCCTTCTGTATTCACACATTTGTCATCACATAAATTGTCTGTCTGCTGGCATTCATCTATGTCTGAAATGAAATATTAAAAATGTTTTATGCAATATTCAAATTGATTCAAGAAATAAAATAAAAGACAAGCTTACCAATTATGCAGATATATGAATGGAAGAAAAATATAAACCCTTATTTTCAAAGGATACATCAATAATGTAGTTATCTTTTAAAATAACAATAAACGCATATGTTCCATATAACCATATAATTAGCTGGCCTAAAATGAAATAGAAACATTTGGTTTTAAAAAACAAACTGTTGAGCTGTCTGCTAGAATAATGTTTGAGAAAGTATTGGGAGTAAGATATTAACTATATGCTTAATGAGTTGACTCTGAATAAGTATTGAAATTATCTTTCAACAAAGTTGTATTAACTACTGCTTAGGAGGCAAAAATCTGTTCTTTTTTTGTCATTAGATGGATAACATTAGGAACTTTTACTTTCAAAAGAGATCACTTCCTACTGATAATTGCTATTTAGTTCATTTTAGTATTTAAAAATGCTAGAACAGAGAATGTGATATTTATGATATCAGAAATAGCAATACAAATGCAGAAGGATGTATACTTATGCTTTTGATATGTTTCAACACAAACAATTGTTTGATCTGCTAGGTAAGCTTGATCTATTTGGATAAGATATTAAAATAATCCAGAAATTATACTGAGAGCAAACCACTTTCACACAGAAAATGAATTCAGAATGGACAAAAGTAGAAACTGGTATAAGACAAGAATGTATCTTCACATATTCAACCATTACAGTAATGTGATCCTGATAGATTTGGAAGTCCTACAAGGATTTATTATTGGTGGACACAATCTTAATTATATAAGATATGCAGATGAGACCACAATGTTGATAGCAGACATAAAAAGGAAACTGCAGGAATTCCTACAAAAGGTAGTAAAAGAAAGAGAGAGGAAAGAACAAAGCCTCAATTGTAAGAAGATAGAATGTATGGTTGTCAGCAAGGGGAACAGCCCAAGATGTAGGCTGTAAATTGGAGGTTCTGAAATCAAGTAAGTAATAAAATTTAAATATCTGGGCGGTATTCTAACACATGACAGAAAATGTGAGTCTGAAATTTAAAGGTGCATTGGAATTGTGAAAAATGCCTTCCAAAAGATCAATGAAGTATTAAGAAACAGGAAAATTTCATTAGAAAAAAGAAAAGATTACTAAACATCATCCCTCCTATATAGCAGTGAATGTTGGATAGTCTCCTCACAAATGGAGAAGAAACGAGGCAACAGAAATGTTGTTCTTCGAGAGGATGCTGAGAATAACATAGACTAAACATATGAATTACAAGGAAGTTTTAGGGAAAATAAAAACAAAAGATGCTTACACTTAGAATCAGAAAGAGAGATTTGAAATTTCTAGGGTATAATGAGGAAAGAGGGCTTGGAGAATCTGACACTCACAGGACATATTAAAGGCACGAGTAACCTACCTAACAAGCTTGTGTAAATAGATAGAAAAACAGGGATTGGGAGAAATAATAAAAAGACAAACCTTGCTAAGAGCTACAAAGGATAGAAAGTTGTGGAGAGCCATGATAGCCATCTCATGACAGGTCATGGTAGATAAAAAAGAAACTTATCAGATCACTACCAAACTCAAATAATGCAAAATTCACCTATTTTATCCATTTATTACATATGACATTGATTTTACTTGATACAACACAATATTGTAAATTTGGAAAACAAATTACTTGAGTAATTTTAGAGAAATTAATTATTTCACAACAATTAGATTTTTTCCATGAAATTGTTGATGGATTAGAAATTTCGTTAAATTGGTAAATTAAATATTAGGAGTAAATTGTACAAAATATAAATGGCTATTTCAAGACATAAATTTCAACATTGCACATTACTTTAGTTTTGACTAAACTATGCTGATGAGTGTACTTTGAGAGACTACAGAATAAATTTTCTCTGACAGATCTTCAGTAACTACTATTTAAAAAAAAATAATCTCATTATTTTCCACTCTCAAAAGCAAATCAAAAAGACAGACATTAATTTTGTTGGAGAAAATTAACAAGTGTATGACATTTTTATTTGTTTCTGTTTCAGATGTAACTTGACCATCAATGATGTTATTCTACTGCAAACATTATAACTAAAATAGTTACATACTTTACTGCTAATCAGCTTAGTGTACAAACTTGTGAACATATCTTTTAGAGTTGTGATCTTAAAACTGTGTTTTAGTCATTTTGTTTCTTATTTGTTTAATATAGGATGCCAGTGTCTACAAATTTATATTGATTTTAATTTTTATAATAGCCTGAAGCTAACAATAATGAATAAAAGTAGGCAACTGATATATTTAATATTTGTCTTATTTAATATATTTAATATCTCTATATCTTTTTTAAACTTCTCTGGTATATTTTGAAATTATTTTTTATAAACATATGAACATTGTTTAATTAAGATGTTTGGATGAAAACTGCAATATAGTATTTGTTTTAGTTACAAAAGGTAACATTTCTAAATATTTTAATAAATTCCTGTTGGCCCACTGAATAACACTAAGTTGTTTTATTTCTTTTAAGGAAAGCTGAAAAAGAAAATCAGTTTTTTATATTTCTTAAAAATCTCTGTTAATAAAAATATGAAATAAAAATTACTTTAGATAATTCATACATAAAGATGCTGATCCTATAATAAAATTTGATGACTTTAAACAATATAACTTGCAAAAGTAAAAAATGAAAAAGAAATTAACCATTATTTTCATTGTATTACATATGGTGAAAAATCAAGTATATAGTTAAGTTAGTGGACTGATCAAAGAATTTGCTTGTTTGGAGTAAAAATAATTTATTTTTGATGTTACTGAATAACATATTTACTATTTTCTTCCAGTATCTTCTGTCATCTTTCAGGCAAATTCATAATTCCATTTGTCAACTTTTATTTTTCTTAACAAGGAACTGTTCTTGGTACATTTTGCAGTCTTCTAAGGAGTTGAAACTTTCATACTGAGATAATTCTATTAAGAAAATGCATGTTGATATGACAGGAATCAAAAGTGATCTTTTTGAATGAGATTAGTTAAAAACTCCTAATAATAAAAACAGAACAAACTTTGGGCCCACCTGGGATCTACAACTTAATAATATGTATTCATATGCTTTATTCTATTTTTTCATAAATTTAATTCATTTAAATGTAAACATAAAATTGTACTATATTCCCCATATGTATAAGATTAAATGATATTGCAAGGTACAGCTGGGATATCCTGGGTTAGTAGTAATGATACAGTGATGCTGAAACCATACCTGGACTCAGGGTTATCATTTCATGAGTGTGCTTTGTTGGCAGTATTACTGTTGTTACTGCAACAATTATTGTATGAATTTATATTTGATTTTATGAGGAAATAAAAGAATAATACTTGGCAAGTCAATGTAATGGAATTTCTGACCTCAAAACTCATAAATTTGATGGGATATTTTGTCAATAAATTATTTTTTAATTAGCTTGCTATATAAATACTACGAAGAATGTTGTAATTTTTCCCACATTGTGACTTCTTCACATTTCAAATCATGTTTATAATTTGTTCTTTAATTGAACTAAATTGTTTAAATAAATGTATATCCTCTTTGTATTTTGCTTTAAGAAAAGGTGTTGATTTCAATCTTGAATAGGGAATGACTGCAAATCTTTTCCCCTCCTCTTTTATAAGCAGATGTCCACAAATGGATGTTAGGATATTTTTTTTAGCCTATAAAATAGGATGGCTTGCTGTTTGACATGATTCACTCCAGATCTGCCTTGTTTAGAAGACATGCCACTGTGTTCTCTTATCTGACCTTACTTTTTTTGTCAACACCAATTCTTAGTTTGTGAACTTTTTGCCCTCTTCCTGTTAATTTGCCTTGCATGTATTTTTTGCTTACTTGATATTTTTTTTATTTATACTCTGTTCCTTTTTCTTTTTATTTCAAACTTTGTCATTTCTGCTTGTTGGACAGTTCTGTTATTTATCTTACATTTAACCATAGCTACTCACTCATCAGTTTTAGTTTACATTTAAAGGTTTGGTGTCAAAGGCAAGGTGAAGTATTTTGCATTGTATTGTTTACAGGTATCATCTGTCTTTTTCTTACATTACTCTGTTGCCTTGCATATCCTGTTTAAACGACTTCTGTATTATGTGGATCACCAAAATAAAATTTGTCATCAAAGATTAATTACTATTAATTTCTATTTGTAATTAATATTTCAAATTCTTATATATGTGTGCATGTAAAAACATCTTACCTGTGCAGTTTTTCTGGTTAGCTTCTAATATATAACCTTCTGGGCAAATACATTGAGCACTGCCATTTGTGTTTAAACAATCATATTCACATCCAAATCCATGTAAGCATTCATTAATATCTGCAAAAGATAACTTAAACTATGATTAAAACTTAAAAAGTCTTCCATGATGTCTTGTCTGCAGAAGTATTGAAGTTGTCATATTCTTGGTTTCCCCAAAAAGTTATAAAGTGATTACTCCTTTACTCACCTCTTCTATCTGAAAAAAAAAGAAAAGAAAAATCAACAATATGTCAGTTCATGGGTTGATAAAATACTTGGGACATTTTAAAAGGAAAAATTAATTTGAATTTATTTTAAACAAATATTTTTTTTAATTCTATTAAACTTGTCTTTTAACAAACTACAGTAAATCATCTTAATATAAAAGGAAGATTTGCAAGAAATATGTGTGTTTGTGTGTGTGTGTATATATATATATATATATATATATATAGCATCCAATGTGCAGTAATGTATTAGTATGATAGTTGCATTCTCATTCTTTTATTGAGAAACAATTTATAAAATGCATTTCAGTATCATGCACTATTAAATTGTTTAAATCATGCTTTTAAGAATTTTCAATCAAGTATGACTGATAACATGACAGATCCAAGCACATAATTAGTAAGAAACAATTAAAAAAATTCACTATTTTATTTCTGAACATGAGTTATTTATGTAAATATATACTTACATATATGTTCCAAAATGATTTTAATGAAACTGAAATCTTTATAAGTATTTTAAGTATATTTTATTTGGAATTTGTATGTGTGCAAGCTTTCATATGTATTAAGCAGTACAAAAAAAAGAAAGAAAAAGAATACATACCAGATTGTTATACTGGATGTCAATTGATGAATCAGTGATGTGGATGTGTTCTCTATGAAATGGTCTTGATAAAAGCTTCTTAAGTAGCTTTTCACTTTGTGAAGAATTGAAATGATAATTCTAATTCTTACTTTATGATATGTCAGTTGTCATGATTATTTGTACAACAACAAAAAAAATGTAACCAGTGGAAATATCTGAGAAAGGTTTGACAAGAATCAACTTTCCATTTGTACCAGTCATAGGAATTTGTTAAGCACAGTAAAGTCTAGCTTACAATTGTCGAGATATAAGTGGAATTTATGTTGAAAAAAATACAACACTTTTGTATGTATTTCTTTTTTTCAAACACATACCTTTCAAAACTAGTGTTTTTGCTGGTTGGATTTTATCATTTGATTAAATCCTTTATTACAAAAAAAAAAAAAAATCACATTTTGATGGAAGATTCTGTGTTTAATATATTAATATCTTTGTCATTTATGTATGAACTCATTGTCATATTTTATGATAGTGTTAGTTATAATTATTTACTGACTTCATTGATTATTTGATTTAAAAAAAAAAATGTTTGAAGAAATGTGAATATATTTTAAAACTTAGTGATGAAACTTACTCAAAAATTATGAGAATGACTATATCTTACAGAATGGTTTGTTAAAATCAGCCCAAGCATCTTTGATAAAAAGTGCACTCATGCATTTCAATTAATAGAGTAATTACAGAATATAAAACTCATCAGTTTATGAATAATGTCTGATAACATCTAATTGCTGTGTGAGTAGTACAAGCATGTCTCAAATAATAATTTATCTTGAAATTAATGAATCCAATTTTTCTGTATATTAGAAATAAAAACATTTTGTGTTTATTATCAAGCATTTCAAGTCTAAAAAATAGAAAAAAATCTTGCACATTTTTTTCTTTGCTGTAGAGCTGAAACAGAATTCTCTTAAATATTATTACAAACAATTTCAGCTGTAAATTCTTTTAACTTAAAAATAATATATTTCATATTTCTTTCCTTGGATCAATTGGTATCTTTAAAAGAAGAAATAAAATATGAATAAATTTTTGATTGGTTATTTGCTGCTCACATACAAAAATTTAAAATGATAAACAGTGAACATGCACCTCGTCACAGCTACCCAGATTCAAGTAATTAGAGAAAATGTACAATGCACAATAAAGTCAAATGGTCAGTTTGTGTTAGGTATAAGCTGATCTAAAGTTAGATGGTTGCATTTTACCATTTTTCACTCACCGTCACCTTTCTTCCCTACCAGATTTGATGAGTCAAGGAAGAAGTGTCTGACGGCAACAGCATTAGGGAAACGCCTTCTCCAGCCAATTGGCATATTTCGCCAATTATGAATCACTTCATATAAAGGCAAATAGAAATAACAGAAAAATAAAAATAAGCTTATGATTTAAAAGTAAAATTAACTCTTTATTATGATAAGAGGATGTTTTCTTCAAATAAAGTTAGATTAAAATCTCTAAATGTTGAAATCAAATCTTTTAGCTTGACATAAATACACTTTTAAATAATATCTTAACCATTATAATCTTGTAGATACTGAAATATACTGGCCTATTTTGTCAAGGTCTCATGTTATGTGCAATTTTGGATAATAACCATGTGTTTAGGATAATGAATTCAAAGTCAATTTTGTTTGGTGAGACTTATTAACCATAACAAGTTGAAAAGGAAGATATGTGGTACATCAAATTTTATTGTGCAATTCAATGTATTCATTAATTACTAAAGATTGAGTCCATCATGGAAATAACCAATATAACTTAGAAGATAACAGGAGGGTAAGAATACTGTTTGGGAATTATTATACTATAGGTCCCTTCAAAGTTGAGGATAGTATCAAGATAAATATAGAGAATTATTGTAGGTACAAGACATTTTTTAGTGGTACTAGTCACAACTAAAGCATATATTCATGCAAGACAATGTTTCTTCACATTCTGAAAAGCTGATTATTATCCATTTTGGCAAAAAAGGTTTTAAAGACACCAGATTAATGAAATTAATGGTCCCAGCCCATCCAGATATTAACAGAAGACATGATCCCTCATTAAAAGAGACTGATATGAGAATGGAAAACAATATGCAAGCAAATACCCCTGGGAAGCAATAAAAACTGTTGCAAGTAATGTTAAATTCAAAGCAATAGAAAGTTAACAAAATCAATGGATCAGAGACTGATAAAGATTATCAAATGTCAAAGAGCTCATATTAATACGTAAAATTATAATAATTTATTCAAATATATGTATAACTGGGTGGCAACTCTGGTTCAATGTTTTAGTGCATGAAGGGATATAACAGTGTAGAAACCCTCATTCAACATTTCATTGCATGAAAATGCCTAATGATAATTTGGAATAGGAAATAATTATGGTTAAACTATGATAAAGCTCAAGGAGACTAAGGAAAGAAAGAGTAGATTAAAAATAATAATTAGAAGCCATAAACTGAGTTCAGATAAGACTCCACAAAGATTGGAACCTGAAATTGATGAAGTAGAGTTCATTAATATTTAGTATGACTAGATTTTCCCTAACCCACTTAGTTGCTTCTGGGGTAATATGACAAAGAAGAATTCTTTATTCAAAATAATACCGCTTTGGAATGTTCATTTTGTTAACAAATTTCAAGTTTGGAGATCAGCCTGACTGCATTCTAAAAAGGGCCATGTGTTACTGAACAATGAAAGTTATATAGATATCTTATTGAAAAATATACTACAAATCAATGTCAGGGATGTGCAAATTTCCTTATATAAATGAGAACAGACAGAATGGCAGGACATGAAGAAGACAACAGACAAAGAAAAAGTACATTCATAATCCATACCCATCTCAATATTCCTGTTTCTACCTATAATGACCACACAGATACAAGTCCAAATGAACAAGAATACAGGGCAAGACTTAAAGTCCTTTATATCTATGAAAACTGCTAAAAAAACATTCCTGATAAAAAGTTGTTGACCAGGCTACATAGAATGATTAATAATTCCTTATATTCTTTTAAATTCTATTATTTATTTTCATTAACCCTGTTGTTAGTTATCAACAGAGTTTGTTGGTTTGTTCTGTGAAATTGGTTTTCAACAGAGACAAAGACATTACCATGGCTCGTTGATAGTCACACCTGAATTCTTGGCGGGAATCACAACACCTACTGGGCAAAATCAATGTAAAACCTGGTTACCTCCCAGCATGCTGATGTCTACATGTGATGACCATGAAGATCAATAACATTGCTAAGTGACATCACTAAGAATACTATGTTTTTGCTAGCACTGGGATTGACTGACTAATGAAGTGGTTTTATATATGGGATATTGTGCTAATCATATCTTTCTTTTACTTTGTTTAGATTTATTTACAAATAAAACCTTTTTGGTTGCACTTTTCATAATAAAATCTGAAATAAATTATTGTCTATATTTTTAATAAAACTCACCCAGTATAAATCTTATAAATATGAAAATTTTAGTAACATTGATTTTTTTTTTTTTTTTTAATACCAATTTTATTATGAAAGCATTAACTTGCATAATAAAATTTTGTATATATCAGTATGAACTGAATTTTTTGCATGAGCTATCCATGTTTTCTGCTTGTTATTTGAGATTGTTTTTAGGATAAGCAAAAATATTTACTAAGTGAAAAAGTCTATTGATTTAGTTTTAAGTTATTGTTTAAAGAGTTGTAAAAAGGCTGTAAATTGTGATGGACTATGCATCATCTTATCCTTCTCTTACTTATTCTTTAATATAGCCATTTTGCAAAAAAAGTTTTGACTGTAAAAATATTTTATATTGTAGAATGTTGCTACATCAACTCATAATGATGTAGAACATACTTGTTTCTAAAGTGATAAAATATTTCAGACAAATAGTTGAATTTATGGGTAACTATTAGTTAACTATTAGTTGAATACTTAATTATCAATAAGTTTTATGAACATAAATACATAAGTTATTCAATAAATCTGCAGGCTAATGATGAGAAAAGCATTTATTTTATATAACAGATATTTATTATTTCAACATAACCACCTTTTTTGTTAATGTATGTAATCCAACACTTTTAGATCAAACATTATACAGTAAAAATTTAAGATCAAAATTCAACTAAAAACTGTTGGGATATGGATTATTTATCAACACGGATATGTTGAAAAACTGTTCTTAAAATAATTATCGAGACGCATTTTTTTTTTCAAAAATAATTTTTTCACCCTTATAGTTATTCTATCTGAATTATTTTTTGTCACTTTTATTTTTTCTTCATTTTCTATCATCCACATGAAGGAAATAAATTTAGAACAAAGTAAAATTTTGGTGGGTGACTTCTCTTCCTATTACCAAGTGGGTCGATTGGACCAATGGTTGAAATTTTTAATTAACTAAAATATATTGTCCATTCTATATAGGTGCCATTTCATTTTCTGAAGATCATTATGAAAGTGATAATGTCAGCATTACTTATTCAGAATCAGATAATGATATGAATGATGACAACAAAGCTGACAGAAAAATGATTCTTTAAACCCTTCAATGATGAATGAAATGTATTATTCAAAGGATAAGTCTGAAATTTGGTCTTCTAAACCAATTGAAAGGGCAAAAGGATGAACTTCATTCTACAATGTTTTATATCAAAAGCCTGGACCTTCACATTTTGTAAGAAGATCTTGTGATTCAGCCCTTTCATTTATATTGTTCATGAAGCTAAATCTGGAAATAATCCAAAAATAGACAAATGCTGAAGGAATTTGGGTCTTGCAGGGATTGATACAACTACAAAATCTAGTGAGCAATACACTGCTCAGGAACCATCCTATGAGATAAAAAAAAAAAAAAATGCACTTTGTGTGGTCCTAAAATGGATAGAAAAACAAACTGTCTGTCATATTTCAAAGCCATTTGAAAGTATTCTGTGCAAAATGCAGCAATGAATTGTAATTTTTTTTAAAAATGTAATTTGAATTAAGTTTGTAATTTCAACCTTAATGCAAAGATATATTGTAAATCTTCTGTTTCATTGAATAAATTTTGATTAAAGCTGTTATTTCTTTGTCCATCTATAATTAGCCATACCTAATATCATCAAAAATACAAAAAATTAGAATAGTTAAAAAACAAACAAAATAGAAATGGGTCCATTGGATCCAGGTCGTATTTAATGGAAGACAGTTTTCCTGGTAGACAGAGGGTTAATTCAATGCTATAAAAAAAGAGTAGTAAAAATATTTTTTTTTTAATAAATACTAAATATTATAAGTAACTTGTAGTTAGGATTCTTTTTCTCTTGTTGACTACTAAAGCTTCAATGACCTTCCTGATGTCATTAGTTCCCAACTCAAAATAAAACTGACAACTGCTCTCAATAATGACCTCCAGTCACTTGTTAAATGGAGTAAAGAATGTCTTAAATGAATTTTAACATCTCCAAAACAAAACTGCTCTCTTTTAATCACCATGGAGAACAATTTTTGCCTTTTGTCATAATATGCAAATTTATAAATTCACATTTCTTATAAATAGTAACAAGTTAAATCCAGCAGCCATCATTTGATCTAAAAGAATGCTCTCAAAATTTACTGATAGACCTTTTATTTAGCAGTTGTAAACAATTGAGTGAAACTTTAATTTTATTTCAAGTCTTTATCAGATTATCTAACTTATGATAACTTGCTCAACTAATTAATGGCTGAATCCAATTCAAATATAGGATGGTGGCCCAAAAGCCTAGACCTCGATCCTAGCTCACCAACTGTAGCAAAAGAATGGCATCATTGGTGTACAGTTTTTACAAACTATGTTGAGGATTATAAAGATACAATTCCTAACCAGCTTAGAGTCTGATAAGCTGTGTCAGTCCTATTGCATTTGAGTTTATCGAAACTTGCACAGACTATGATGCAGCACTAGCTAAATTAGACATTCTTATTAAAACCCTGAATGAGATTTTGGCAAGACATTTGCTACAAGAAAACGAGAATCAAGTAAAACTCTAGATGATTTCTTCACAGTAAAAAAATAAAAAAAAGTAAGACTAGATTAAAATTTCAAAGACTGTACAGCTAAAGACTGTGGGTATGAAACTATGCGAGATGCTTTCATTTGTGGAATTGCTTCTCCAACAATACTCCAAAGACTGCTAGAGAATAAAATATTAGATTTGCACTCAGCTTACAATCAATCTTCAGCCTTGGATTTGGCACAGAAGAACAATGATGTTTATGTCACCCCTATTCCTTTTCCAGCAATTGTAGTCTGTGAAAGTAATCTTTCTGACAAAGGCGATAAAAGTAATACCTTGAACCCAAATGAAATGTTAATGGTAGTTGCAAATTACAATACCGGAAGTGCCAACAATAATCACATTAATAGGAAAGCCAGCTTCTTTTGTGGTGGATGCCATACCATAGGAGAATAAATTGTCCAGCTTGGGGAGCCATATGCATGGCTGATGTGTCTTACCCTCAACTGGGAGGAGGCGTTTTTTGGGGCCCTGTTGTGGCCTCAACCATTTTCTTTTCAGCACTGTTTTATGGTCATCTGCCATTTTTTAAAATTATTTTTAAACTGATGTTATATTGTCAATCAGCAACTAATAATATACATTATGTATCTGCATGGCTGGTGCATACTACACAGGAACTCCTGATGAGGTTGAAGCCCCAAAAGGGCTAGTTTCAGCAATGTTTTTTTTTGTTTTTGTACTTTTTTCTAACTAAGTTATATTGTCAGTCATCAACTATAATAAGTGACAGGGCTTGTGCTTAGTATCCCAAACCTCTCAACCGTGTGGGGGCCCCATGCCAACTGGGGAGAGGAAGTACAGAAATGCTAATTTTAGTAGCACTTATTTTTTTAAATTGTCATTTTCTTTCTGAACTGTTCTTTTAAATCAATTAAGAGGGTAACATTTTTTTTTTTTTTTTAATAATAATAGTAACCATAAGTCCATGGCTAGTCATTAAAATAACATTTCTAGTCCTTAATTTTTACGTTTCTAAAAAGATAAAATTGAGAAAATGCTCACTTAAAAAATAGAAATGTTTAAAGATTTCAATAAATGAATAATTTTTCTGAAAACTGAAATATTGTTTTTAAAATAAATTTTTAAGACAATCCTGTTTGTGTTGTGTTGGAAAACTTTTTCTTTCAGTGGAGGTGTGCTGACAATCTTTTTTTTTTTCTATAAAAATTTGCAACTTAAACATTTTTTCAAGTAAAATTTAGTCATGAAAATATTTGGGGTTATTACAAAAAGAATAACATTTTCTCAGATTTTTTAAATAAAAAAAAAAAACCTGTTCATTATGAAAGTAAATAATTAATAAAAATGTACAGAAATTTTCATTTAAATTGGATAATACCCTGATTTTTGGTAATTTAAAAAAAGTACTGGCCTTTTCGCCCTACAATTTTCCTTTGGGGTATTGTGGCCCCCAGGCTGGGAAATTTTGAAATCGACATATAGTAGAGAAGGGGGCCCCCATATCAAAGTTTTTTCAAAACCCTAGTGCTGACCCTGGCCATATGTGATAAGTGTTCTAAAAGGAAACACTTTGCTAGAGTATGTCAGTCTCAAGCAACAAATACCACAAGTGTTACCATGTTTTCTACCCACATTGCAGTTACTAAATTGGAAGTGCTGGGTGGACTCTCACATGCTGTACCAATTACAACTATTAAAGGAAAAATATTGAATGTTTTACTTGTTTGTTGTACTTATGAATGCTTTATTAACAAAAATACAGTTCATTCCTTTAAACTAAAAATTATTAAAGATGAAACCAAAAGAAATAAGAAAAGATTATGTGGGGATTACTCACAAAAGATAAATATATACACTGAATCTGATTCCTACCAGTTGCCAAGGGTTGATGATTTAATTACAAAGTTTACCAAGTATTTTTCAACATTTGACTTAAAAAGTGCCTATCACCAAGTTAAAGCAATCTGACAAAAAGTATGCTGCTTTTAAAGCAAGTGGTCAACTTTATCAATTTACTTGACTTCCATTCAGGTTAACCAATGGTGGTCCCACTTTCCAACAATCAATGGACTAGACAGTAAAAGAAGAAAACCTGAAAAATATGTTTCCTTATCTTGATAATATTATCATTGGAGGTGGGAAAGAAAGGGAGCATGATAAGAATGTCAAAGAATTTCTGAAAGTCATAAAGAAAAGAAATTTAACCATAAATAATTCTAAATCTATTTGAAAGGTAACAAAACTGAATACTTTAGGATATTGTATAGGAAATTGTATCATTAAACCTGACCCAGAATGGATGAAATCATTACAAGATATTCAAATCGCTAAAGATGTAGGAACACTTAACAAGGTCAGGGGAATATTTGTATACTATGCAAAATCAATACATGGATTTTTAGATAAAATACATCCCTTAGTTAAAATTAATTAGTTCCCATTGAATAAAGAAGCTCTTTGCACCTTTGAGTCACTAATATCTGAGTTATGTAGAGTAACATTATGGGCTATTGAGCAAAACTTGCCTTTCAAGATGGACTGTGATACTTTGGATAATGCTATATCTGCAGTACTAAGTCAAAATGGAATGCCTGTTGCAGTTATGTCAAAAACAAGGAAGCAAAAAGAGATATAATAGTGTCAAGAAATAAGCCTTGGCCATAATCCTCATAATACATAAATAGAGAGTATCTTTTGTTACAATGTTGTTTCAAATTATATGCCAGATCAGCGTCTTTTATGTATGATAACTGAAAGCATACAAAATGAAAAAAATGCTAAAGTCAATGAAGGGAGCTCAATGAACTAAGTTTTGACATCAGATATCAACCTGTGTGGAGTAACATGACCATTAATGTTTTTAGTCATATTTATTGTGCATCTGTAATTCCTCAGGGTTTGACTCTTGTGGATTTACACGAAAAATTATGTTGTCCTGGTATATTAAGACTTCTGCATTTTGTAAGATCAAGAAATTGCTCCTTTTCTACTGAAGATGTTAAGAGAATATGTGCATCTCGCAGAGTTTGTACTGAATTAAAACTCTAGTCCTATTGACCTTCTAGAAGTACACTGGTAAAAGCTACTGAATAGATGAAACATATCAGGGACCTCTCCCAACAGCTACTTGTAACCTGTACTTGTTTTTAATTGTTGATGAATATTCTCATTAATCATTTGCATTCACATATCCAACTATGTGCAATTCAACATTTATTTAACTGCCTTGTTTAGTATGTGTGGAATGCCAAGTTATATTCACTCAGATAGAGGTTGTTCTCTTATATCATGAGAATTGAAAGAGTATGTACTGTGTTGCTATTAGTAATTTGACGCCATATCTTTCCCAATGTAATGGAGAGGCAGAGAGATATATAGGGGTTATATGGAAAACTATTTGCTTGAATCTTAAGTCTTAGAACATAATAGAAAAACATTAAGAACAAGGCCCTTTTGCCACAAGCCCTTCATTCTATTCAATTTCTGTTGTGTACTGGTACTAACTGTACACCTGATGAGCATTTTTTTATGTTTGAAAGATGTTCTTCTCATGGGAACTTGCTCCCATCTTGATTAAACCTGGACCTGTACTGTTAAGATGATTTGTCCAGACTAGCAAGAGTGATCCCTTAGTAGATAAAGTTGAACTGATTGATAGCAGTCCAACCCTTTGCCAATCAAGTATCCTGACAGAAGACAATCAACTGTATCTGTTTGAGATTTGGCTCCCTGTCCTGACCACTTCAACAAACTTCATGAATCTCTATCAGATTTTCCACTGAAGAAACTTGTAGTCTGACACCTGTTTATCTACTCTAGATGAGTCATTGACACCTCCTGAAAGTAAGTCTTCAAACAGAAAACCAATATCCAGAACTGATGGTATCTAATGTGGTCCAACCTGAGAGGTCAAATCATATATCAAAGCCCCCTATAGGCTATATGGGTTGGATTAAAATAAATTGTATTACCAATTAAACAAATTATATTCTTTTAGTAAATAAATTGTATTTTTTAGTAATTATAAGTATAAAAAGAAAAAAAAAGGTCCTTATTCTAAAACAGTACTATTGAAAGTTTGTGACAGTTGTACTCGACAATTAGTTGAGTAAAACTTGAATTTTATTTCAATACTCTATCAGATTATCTAACTTATGACACCTTCCATCAGCTTATTTGATGCTAACCTTCAGGAGAGCAAATTATTGCACCTTCTTGCTTTTATGTTTTCCACTAACATGAAGTGGAGTGATTATATTGAATCAATTGTTAGGTCTGCTGCTAGGAAAGTTGGTCCACCGTGTTGTGCTAGACAATTTTTCTCACCAGAATCCATCTAGCACATTTATAAATCTACCATTAATCTGTGCATTGAATATTGCTGCCATATCTAGTCTAGTGGTCCTGCTATATATCTTGAGTTTCTTGACAAAAAAAAGGGTCTGTAATGTTATTGATCCTGACTTGACATCTCAACTTCAGTGACTTTCCCACTAATGTAACATGGTTTCCCTCTGTTTGTTCTATAAATATTTTCATGGCTTTGGTATTCTGAATACTCATCCAACTCCTCTGTAACATATTTACTTTTACTAATTTTCTGTTTACTTACTATTAATAACATCCCTTGGTTGTCCCTCTCCTGATGTAAAATGTAACCATTCAATTAGTTCATTAAAACATTCTAAAGATCTCATGTCTTCCTGTCATCACTGACAATTGTTCTAATAAGCTCTTCTCCTTGGTAATGCATGATTTTAAGCATACTACCAGATTGGCAATTAGGTCTCATTATTTTGCTGTTGAAAAAGCTAGATGTAACTGTAAGTTCTATTCTAATAGTTTCTCTTCTGTGGAATTCTATTCCAGTTTTTTGTTTCTCTACCACCTATGATTTTCAAAAATTTAAATACAACATCAATCACCGTCATTTGATTTCCTGAATCCTGTTCTTTCTCCTCACTAAAGTTTTCTCACTCTCAGTAACCCCTTGTGTTGTAGTGGTTTTATTGCCTTGCTTGGGGTGAAATAATTAAAAAAAAATAGCTAAAAAGCAAAAGCAAAATTTTCTGAATTTGGCCTTTGATAACAATTTATCAAGCTGATAATTTGGTTTAATTTAAATCTAAAAGCACATTGTAATGACAAAAGATGAAACCTAAACAAAGTATAAAGAAATAGGAAAATTTTGTTAGAAATTAAGAAAAGAGTACTGAATAGCTATGTAATATCATCATTAGATCAGCCACAGTTGGACCTCCATAACAGTCTTCTCTATACATTACGGTCTTCCATTGTGGTTTGCAGTTGTTCCTTTAATAAGTTGCTACTTCAATCAATTGGTCATTGAAATTACATGTTAGATTCATTTAGTTAGTTCATTTCTCATGTGTAGATTAGACTTTGTGAATGATTTTATTCTTGCTTCTCCAACAATGTCCACAGAATTTTATTTCAGAAACAGTAGTTGTTTCAGTAGTTGTCAGCTTTTGCAAGTCACCATAGATCATTTCGTTAGTCATATGTTGCTGCCAATTGACATTTTCACTAGTCACCTGGGTATACACTCTATCAAGTTTCTTGTTCAATGCCTTCATCAGTCCATATACTGGAGCTATACTGTTTCCACTGCTGCTCTGAAGGATGTAACTTTGATTTCCATATTGTTTCCATCTTTTGCAATGCTATCCAAGCCTTTTTTGATTTTGACATCTATATCCTTGCTAGAAAAATTGATCTAAGAGCCAAGATACAGAAAGTTATTTACTTGCTTGAGGATATTGACCACAACATTGACTAGGTTGGCTTTCTCTTAATTGTACAGCATGTACACAGTTTTGATCTGATTGATGTACAGTCAAATTTGCTTGGCAGTTTTTTACTTGATTCTGAAGCAGCTATACTTGCTCCAATGTATTGGATAGTTATGTGATATTATTTGCAAAGTCTGCATCACATATGTCACTATCTAGCTGTCATTTACTTTTGGCTTTACTCTTCTTAAAACACATTTTTCTTCATCCTTTATGGTATGTCGTAAAGCATAATCTAGACCAATTTTGAACTCGCATGGGACTAGAGTAGCTCCCTGTAGAACATCTGCCAGTATCTCAAAGAAATTAGTAATGTAATTGGTAATGCAATATCAATTCTCCTAAATGTCAGTGAATGCTGGACAATTTCCTCACAAATAAAAAAAAAGACTTGAGGTAACAAAAATATGTTTCTATAGAAGGCTGTTGAGAATAACATGTGAGCAATGAGAAAATTTTAAGGAAAATGGAAGCAAAAAGTCACTTGTACTTAGAATCAAAAAGAGAGAGTTGGGAAAGAAATGAGGAAAGGAAGCTTAGAGAATTTGACACCTGAAGTACATTTTAGGCAAGATGGGTAGAGGGAAAGAGCGAGTAACTTACCTAACAATATTGTGTAAATGGATGGCAAAATGGACTGGAATGGATAGTAAGGAGACAAATATTACTTAGAACTACAAAGAATAAGAAGTAGAGAATTATGATGACACAGCACAGATTATAAGAAGATTGTAGGACTTGGTTCTGGTGTTTGAGATTTAAACTTTATAGTTATTCATTTTATTGTTGCATGAAAACCTTTAGGAAAGAGTAGAAAAAGATATTATGTAACTTATGAAATATTCATGAAACAAGCAGTGAGAAAAATATAAATTAACCAAAAGTTTTGAATCTTATACTTTTTATGAAAATTTTAAATTTCTAATAAGCCCGATTTAATCACATTTCTATATTATTTTTATCACATCTACTAAGGATAAAGGAACATTTTCAGTGTTTAACTTTAAATATTTATATAGTAAACTAATTTTTTAAATTTTGTATCACAGCCTAAATTCTACTGACATTTGTGTTGCATATCTATTCTGTATTTTTATTTTTATGACTCTTCTAAGTTAACCATTTGACCAAAATCATTTATTTCAGAAAAAGTTGCTTGTTTTTGCTTATAATAAGAATCATTTTAGATTCTTATTGTCTAAGAAATCTTACAAAATGATTAAAGTGTAATGAGTAACAGAAGTAGAAACATGACTTAAAAATGAAATGCAAGTAATTAGTCAAAGAGGTTATATATAAATGGAATTATAGTGCTTTCCAAAGATAAGTATTAGACAAAAATTAATATAAGAATGACCACCATAAACCAAGGTCTAGAAAACAAACCTTCAAGCATATATCTGTATATAATCAATAATATAAAATGGAAGCATATTAAGAGTATTCATATTTTATAGTAAGTACTTAATACATATATGAATTATAAGATGGGTATCCAAATAATTGGGGATTGATTACTACCTACCTCAACATTTACATTATCCATATTGAATTTAATTAGAAATATATACAAAAAAAACACTGCATACACATTAGATTAATTAATTTGATACATTTTTCATGCAATGAAACTAGCAAAAAATACTAGAGTAAATTATCTCTTAATTGTATAGACTTTTTCTATGAATATAGTTTTCTTTGTTCAAGTTCTATATATATATATATATATATATAAATAAATAAATTTTATAAGCATAATATATTCACTAGTATGTATATTTGATATACCAAGTTTTTATGTAGATTTGATCTAATTTGATGACAGTATAGAAATAAACTAAAATGAAATATCCATAATAGTCTTTATTAAATCATCTATTCCATTTTGATTAGGCAAGTTCAATAGTATGGTTTACTGGCAAAGAATATATTGTGTATTGACATTAAAATATTTCTTCATTTATCTTTGTTATCTTTAGAATGATCCTGTTCAAATAGTTGGCTGTTTTTCAAAGATTTTAGTATCAGTCAAACATGAAAAGAAGCTGGACTTATCAATCTGTATCCAGTAGGGAAAAACAGAAGTCAAAAATTGATTATTGATTTTGAAATCCTATTTTTAAACTTTTCTAATTTTTCTTTTAGTTTCTTTCCATATAACTTTATATTAGTTTTTCTGTCTCACATAAAATATTAAGATGAATGTGCTTAATGTTCTCAGCTTACTTTAATATGATTTATGAGGAATAAGTGTTTCTTTCTTTTGGCCAAGACAACCCTAAGATTAGTCCTACTTCACCAGTAATAGATTTATAACTGCAGTTACTTCTAGCTAGCTGCCTGTTTAGGACCAAAATGTTAATTAATTTTGTTTGTTCACTTATTGAAATAAAGACAAAAACTGTAAGAACTTAGCTTCCATTAAGAAAAAAAAATGAAGATAATGAGGACCTTATGGTCTATATGACTGTGTTGTGCTGAAATAGAGCCAAAATCCTAATTGGGTTAGGTGTTTCTGAACATTTAGAGCTTGATGAGAAAGGACTCCTCCTATCTTACTTTACCAATCACCTTCAAACTCTAAATGGCAACTTCTTTTTCTGGTCTTGTTACTTCAGTTCAATTGCTGGCAACTTATCTCCTGTGCAGGATGCTATTGATTGATTTGTACTCAAAGAAGTTTAGACATTGAATTGTCAAGCAGGTTGTGATCATTCACATAGCTTACATATATGTGTGTGGTGTGTGTGTATGGGGGTGGGGCGTTAGAGACAGGCTTGTTAATTTTGTATAACTTTTAGAAGAGTCATTGACATATCCAATATTATTCAGACACTCGACAATGAAAATATAAAGAAATTTGATAATCTCATTAATGTTGGATAAGTTTGTTAATATTTAAAAATATGCGAAAACAGCAACAACAAGAAGAAACTTTTTTATATGCATGAGTATAAGGATCTTTAGTTTTTTTTTTTCAATATCCAACTAGCAATTAATATCATTTTCTTTTAAACTCTTTTTTTTATTCTTTATACTCTATTCTGTTATTTACTTTCAATTGTCTTTACAGTGCATTTGATATTTAGCAAAATATGCTGGAACAATGTTTTACCCAGCAAATTCGAGCACAAATATGCATCATTCCAGAAAATTAAAATTCCAACACATGCAGTTATCCACAAGAAAGCTTTCTAAATCTCCAGCAAGTATTAAATGTGAAATAATATGGCGAATACAGCTGGGAAAAAAGTGAGTCATATATAAATTAAATGAAAAAGTAGTTTCTTACCAATGCATGTATAGTTATCTTCTGATAATAGAAATCCAGGTCCATGGCATTCACACATATGTCCACCATCTATATTAATGCATATTTGTTGACAGCCTCCATTATCCGTAACACATTCATTAATATCTGAAATAGCAGTTTCTTGATATTTAAGCATACTGAATTAAACAAAGATCATAAAAAATACATGCTATTATTTTAGTTTTAGTTTGAACTGAAAGTTAAATAAGTTGTTCTTTAGTAATAGATGTTGGAAAATCCAAAAATGTTAATAGTCATTGTGCACTATGTATCTGTAAGTAAACCTATTACTAAATAGTGAATTTTCAATAAAAGCAATAGCTTGAAGAGTATGCAACTTCAGAAATGTTAGCCAAAAAAGAAAAAAAGATAAATAAAATATTTTACATTTAGATTGCTTCAGCTATTAAACCTGTTGATTTGAATTTTGCAAAAATTTCACTTTCCCAATTGCAGGTAAATTAATATTGACCTTAATTTTTGTTTACTCAGCTAAAGATTGTAACTGTCAAAAATATCTTCAATATAATGAGGTGTGTTATTACACTGTTTCTAATAATGATGACTGATTTGAATAAATTTTTATTGTAAGAATTTCTAACAAGAGTAAAACACACTTGATTGTATGTGAAATACATAATCAAGTAAAGTACCAAGATCATATTAAAATTTATTTAATCACCATATAAAAATGAATGGATCTTTATTTTTAATTTGCACATTAAAGCTTTTGTACTTTGGACTGAAGTATAGATACAATTCTGCTTCAACTGAAATCTCCATTTAATTTTGCTTCTGTTAATGAATTTTACTATTTTAAAAATCTTGTTTATTGTAATTTAGAATAATGTATTATAGCAAAAGCCATTAATTGGTCAATCTTTAAAAAGCCACTGACTTAAAATGAATTGTGATAGAAGCATCTATTAAAAAAAAAAACAATTATAGAAACATTGAAAATTGGAAAATCTTCAGTAGAGGAACATTTTTTTTTTTTTTGATGCAATAAAGTTTTAAATATATTTTTTATTTTTTATTGATAAATAAGATAAGAATTATTGTTCCTTTATTGTCTTTATTTTGATATTGAAATTTTAAGACATTCGACATGTATTTGTATATTTATGGAATATATTGCAAAGGGAAAAGTGTGTAATAAAAGTTTGCTCTTTTATTTTAATGAGAATTATTGTTATTAATGAAGAGATGAGTCTGGATAAAGGAACTCATTTGTCACAAAATCTTTTTTTTTCTTTCTTTGAATTGTTTTGTTGCCATGATACATTCTGGAAAATAATTTGAAGTTAGAAGAAAATAATTCATTTTTATGCCTATTGCATCATGAGTTTAAATTAATTTTTACATGAATTTACATAACATTTGAGATAGTAAATTTTCTTAGCAATTATAATTCACTGTCCTGTCTCTTGAATCAAAACTTATTAAATGATAAAAATAGTAAAGGTTAACTAATTTGAGAAAATATCTACCTGAGCAGTCTTTGCCATTGTCTTGGAGTACAAAACCATTTGGGCAGGTACAAAATGCACTTCCTGGGATGTTGACACAGCCATAAACACAGCCCATTGTTTGGTTAAGTGGTGCATTGCATTCATTTATATCTGAGCAGTGAGCATGAAAACAAGAAGCAGGTTATAGAGTGCAACACATGAACTTAGTGTCATATGATAGAAATTGAGGATAAACAGTAAGATTCAAACACATGACAACATATCTGAAAATCATTTAGTTGAAGGAATTGAGGTATTAGAGCATTGCAAAGATTTATGAATCTAGCTGTATGATTTGATAATTGCTATTTAGTTTCATGCAAGATTTTAAGATAAAGCAGTGCATGTATTTGGTTTTAGAAGAGCTAAATAATTTTTTATGCTTTCATTTTAAATTAAAAAAAATAATTTGACTCTAGTAAATGACTTATTGTAAGTTTATTGATTTGGCATTGCAGCAGAGGTTATTCAGTTAATTTCACAATGTCTTACCATGTCTCTCCTGATTGAAATTGTTTGGAAAATTAATTTTGACCACTAGCTTAACTATTGAAACCAGATACAAGTATTTAATCTATAGGTTTGGTTGAAAATAGCTGGTAGTAGATTTTTCCATAATTAACCTGACTTGATTGAAAAATATGCTTATTGTTTTTATTTTAGATATTCTTCACTTAAAGTTGAGAATTTCTTTGTATTTGAAGTATTTGAATATTTTTTATCAAATCAGTTCTTTATTTCATGCATAAATGAACTCAAGTCTGTCCTTAACAAAGGATGGTTTGTTAATTTTAATGCCTCTAAAACTAAACTTCTCTCCATTAAACATCTGAGAGATCTCTCTCTGCCTTTCATCAGCATGGCTAATGCTAACCTCCAGAGATTTGTTGCACCTTCTCAGGCTAACGTTCTCAGCTGACATAATGTTGAATCCATTGCTAGGTCAGCTACTTAGAAAGTCTGTTCACTGTGTCGTGTGAGACAATATTTATCTCTAGAATTATCTTGCATATCTATAAGTTACCATTCATCCATGCTTAGAATATTGCTGCCACATATGATCTGGTGCCCCTGCTATTTACCTTGATCTCCTTGATAAGATCCAAAGAAGAATCAGCAATATTATTGGTCCTGATCTGGCATCTCGGCTTCAGTTACTTTCCTACAGCTATAAGGTTGCCTCTCTGTGTCTTTTCTATAAATACTTTAATAGTAATTTGCTTCAGTATCTAGACTTATTGAATTTAAATGCAGTACTAGACTAGCATTGAGATCTCATCAATTTACAATTGAGCTGGCTAGATATAGTCATAAATTCTATGCTAACAGTTTCTTTTCTCACACTTCTTGCTTGTGGAATTCCCTTTCAGCTCCCTGCTTTTCAGCCAACTTTAATCTAGAAAAAATTAAATGCAATGTCAATCACTGTCCACTATCCTCCTGATTACTCTTTCCACTTCCTGCTCATTATTAATGTTTCTGTTCGTAATTCTTCCACACCCTGTTACTCCATGTGTTTTAGTGGCTTTACTGCCTTGCATGGGGTAATACTGATTTTTTAAAAAATACATATGAATGCATTTGTAATAAAACATAACTGCAAAGAAATTTATTTACTATAAGGAATTCTCATTCTTAATAATGATGTCACTTTCCTTCTTGACTGTAAATAAAACATGCTTCCCATTTTTTTTTGGGGAATATTTCTATATTAACAAGAAAAGCATAACTTCATAAGTGCATGTAAATGCATAGATAATAAATAATGTAAATTTTTGTGTCTGAGATAATTTCATATGTTGATATTTGTAATTTCTTTATGCAAAAGAATTCTGTGAGGATGTAGGGAAAATACATCCTACTGAATACATTTTACATCTTTACAAAAGGCAACATTTTTATGAAAATAAAATATTTGGAATTAAAGATTATTTTCTGATGATATAACTATATATTTTCATAAATATAAAAATTGAAATCATGCTGGTTAATAAAAAGAGAACATTTTGGAAAGAAAGCGTGCTAATCATAGTTACATGAATTACGTAGAGTGCAGAAATGTACATTTATAAAATATTGGGCCAAGTTTAATATAGAATCAGATAAAAAATGGAATTTCAAAAGGACATTTTGCTCTTGACATCACTATTTTATATACTCTCTTGGTAATATTTATTGTTTTAAAAAATATTTTTAAAATGTTAATAAAACACTTTCTTTAGAAATAAGCTTCCCTCATAACTTAGAAAGAAAACACATTACACATTGATCATATATATATGTGCCCAGTCCCCATGATCACTGTCATAATTGCATTGGTATCCACTAACTCTCTCCCTTTATACAATTTAGGTAATGTTACACAATTGGAATCCCCAGAACAAGGCTTTCTTGATCCCATCTCAAAGGCCAGAAAAAGATGCATGTTCTGTTGGTATTTACCCACTTTCCTATAGTTGCAGGATTTGACACTAGGTTGGTTTAACATTGGGTGCTCATACACAAACATATATGCCAAGGAAAAATTTATTATTTGTTCAATCTGACTCTACCTTATGGTGCACATTTTAAGCAATCTTTTAACATCAGAATCCCTAGTAAATGCTCAAAATCAATTTTCTGCTGGTTGGTTGCTATGCAAAACAAATTAAAAATAAAGCTATTTCTACTGTCAGAATTTCTGGGATGAGGAATTGCCATTATTTTCACTACTTACATGTGGACCATTGTCCTCACTCTTTGTTGTTGTTAACATAATGTTTTATCTGTTGTTCCTGCTGGCCTACATCAGGTGTATGTCAGTCCAGGTAACCTACATGGAATTTTGAACTGTTCCTTTTGTTTAATATATGGGATAGATTGTTCTTGTTCCACTTCCCATGTCTAATGATATCTAGTTCTTATTTTAGTACGGCACATTTATTGCTCACCCCATTTACACTGAGTCCAAATACAGTGCCCGGCCCGAATTCATGAACTATTGCTTTAATCTACTAGGCTATTGTCCAAATTCTGTATGGATAATTTGGAGCTTTAAATCTACTTAAACTTGGTGCCTACTGATGATTCCTGCTACTTGTCACGTTTGATTGCACTCATTGAATGAAACTTCTCTTTTTGTTACAGCTGTTGCCGATGTTGCAGACCTTCTGTCATTTATCTTTCTTTCTTAGTGGATCATATATCATATTTATTTCTATGCTAGGCTTACAAAGGAGGTGCTCATAGCCTAGCATATACACTGATTCTTTCAGACATCTAACTCTCCAGTGTTCTTCTTTGTCTTGTATTTTCACTTAATTCCATAGAGGCTGATGACTACCTCCATACATGATCAACCATGCTGGATTGTCTCCCTCCTCACAACAGCTTTTTGATGTTTCTCCAGTCTTACTTTTAGGAGGAAGCTTGTTTCTCTTTTATATTGTTTACTACAACTTCAAGAAATGGAGTATACAAAGTTCTTGGTCATGCTTTCCCCTGTGTTAAGCTTTACTTCGCAGATATTTCTCTGTAGAGCATAGTTGCATCTAAATATTGTTCTGATGTTCTATGAACCACAGATCTGAATCTTTTCTGATAGGCCTTTTGTGTACTTCTTGACCTGTCTATTTCCACCTGCAGATACTTATGTTTGCAGGATAGTTGTTATTCTGAAGGGTATGCTGATTATTTCATGTTGGTCTGTGTCACCACATGATTTTTGACCAGTATTGTCAGCATCAGATGTTCACGATCACTGGTGACAATGGTAAACCCATAGCCTAGCCTTTCTCCCATTGGTATATGTCTGACTCTAGTTGGAAGAATGTTATCTGTAAATAGAATATCAACATTTCCATCAGATTATCTATTGGAATGTTAATACATTCTCCAAGAGGGAGGGGTCTGATTCCAATCCTTTTCAAACAACTGAGTGTTCTTAGTTTCTAACATAGGATGAAAACTTCCCTGTTTGTGGGTTGACTATGTCCACTAGGAATCTTCTCAGTGGGTGGTGTGCCAAACCCCTGCAGCTGACTATAGGTCTGAATGGACTACCAACTTTGTGAACCTTGGGGAAACATCTTGGCAGCTTGGTGAAGCATTTAATCAGCTGACTATACTTATTCAGTGTGAAGTAGTCTTTGTTCTTATTTAAGATCTGTGACAGCTTCCTCTCACTTTTTAAGTTTGGATCCTTTTTTCACTTTGCTACTGCCTGACTGCACTCACTGAAAATTCTCTTTTTATTAGAGCTGCTGCTGCTGTTGAAAACCTGCTGCTATTTGTCTTTCTTTATTAGTGGCTTATATATCATATTTATTTCTATGCTAGACCTACAAATAAGGTCCTCATAGCCTAGCATATGTGCTGATTTTTTTCAGATGTCTAACTATCCATTGTTCTTCCATGTATTTTCACTCTATCCCACAACATATGTAGTGGAACAAGAACAATCTACCTCTGTAGATTAAATAAAAATTGAAATTCTCTATAAGTTACCTGGATCAAAATGCACCTGATAAAGATGAGTGCACAGCTGTCAAAATATTGTGATAACAGCAACAAAGATGAGGACAATAGTCTGCACATAAATAGTGTAAATAATGATAACTCGTCATCCCAGAAATTCAGACAGAAGGTGATCAGGTAATAATAACAACAAAGATGAGGACAATAGTCTGCATGTATATAGTGTAAATAATAATACTGTTTTGTGATTCTTCAGTTTCTTTAAATAAAAATTTATTCAGTTTTTTTATTTTATATACTTATGAAAAATTGAGTAATATAATTTAGCTATAAAGAAGGGTTCATTAATGTTTTTTATACTAATATTCACCCACTATAGTGCTACTCAAAGTAGAAGGTTACTGTGTGGGTTGTATGTGTAAGAAAAGGTAAGAAGTTCAGTTCAGGAGATTATGTATATATTTTTAGTTTGATCTGGTTCTTGTAAAGATAGAGTATATCAGAGGGAGTCAGATATGTACTGGAGCAATATAAAGAACCAACCATTTTTCCAGCATCTTTAGATTGTATGTATGAGTTCCACTTGAGGTCTGGAAGAAAAGCTTGAGTCCCAATAGACATTCAAGGCAAGGAGCCTCCTTGAAAGAATACCCATCCATCATGATAGGTGAAAGTTCAGGGTCTACTCACAAATGGTGGAACATTACTACTTTGATTTTGGAGATATTGAATTTTACAAGCCATTGAAACACTAGAGCTAGGTCACTGGAGATATCAACTGCCAAGTTCTGGTTATCCCGTTTTTTTGAGGTGCATCATCTGAGTTATTTCTAAAGTTTAATTTCATTAGAGATAATTAGGTGTGTCATTACCATTTCAGTCATGGAGATTCTTACAGCTAGGGCAAGGTTCAATTACCCTCTTTTAAGACATGTATAAGAAACTTTCAAATGTTTGTGGAAAAATGGAATTGAAACAATTTTTAAGTAGAAGCTGAAATATTTCGCATAAGCACTATCAACTTTTGTAAGCCATAATACCAGCTATTTATACGCTCTCAGAAGAACTGAGGATCCTGAGAATTTTATCTTGTCAAAGCAGCCGTTTTTTTTTTTTTTTTTTTATAATAATCTCAAAATGAGTACCTTTCAAAAATTTTTAAGCTTAAGAAATAAGAAAAAGTCAGAAGGTGCTAAATCAGTGTTGTAAGGTGGATATCTAATGATTTCCCCTTAAAATTTTCTCAATATTCCCCCCTTGTTTGATGTGAGGAATAAGCAGAGTCATTGTTGTGGTGGAAAAAGATTTTCTGATTAAACTTTCTACAGCACTTTTTGCTACATATTTTTGCTAATTTTCTCAATACATTTCCATAATAAGCAACTTGCAAAATGCCTTCAGCAACTCATAAAACTGTTTCCATAACCTTTCTTTCTGACCATCTTATTTTTGTTTTGACTGGTCCTTTTCCACCTTTGGGTAACTATTGCTTTGACTTTAGGACCAAGTTTTATCTCCTGTTTACCTCAGAAAGTCTTCAGGATTTTGATTCCATTTATTTAAAATGTCCATTGAAAGCTTTGCTCTTATCTGTTGCAGATCTGGGTACAACAGTTTTGAGATGTAAGTTTGTTGAACTTTAATTTTTTCAGATAAAATTGTGTGGGTTGAACCAAATGAAATGTTTAGATTGTTAGCTATTATTTCTGCTTGTTGCTCTCAATTAAATCCCACCCACTCACAAATGGATGTTGATGGTCTATCAATCTGTATGTCGTCTTGTTCTTTGGAATGGACCTATACATTTTAAATTGATGATTTCTTTTTTTTTTCTCAAAGTATCAATAATGTTCTCAGTCTTCCAGCAAAGTTTTACCATAAATAGTTCTTGCTTCAGTTTTTACAGTATTGATGCAGCTTTAAAGAGAGTTGCCTTTAAACTGGTATTAACTTCAATCTATTATCTCAAAAGACTTTCAGTTCATACAAGTTATGACATGTGTCCAAGTTTACAAACAAATATAAAAATATTTGCATAGTTTTCTTCTGATAATCTTTTTTCCTCAAACTTTTTGAGTAGTTTTTGGAAAACTCATGTTTGGACTATTCAATGTTTAAAATGACTTCTTTTTTTTTTCCAAAATGTAAATAATGTCTATTCAAACATGTGCACCCACTAAAATAAAGTTCATGGTAATAAGAAATATGGTTGGAATAAAAAAATCCATTACTTGCTGTAATTATTTACTTTTACATTTTGGGTATGAAAATGTAAGTTCACAAATATATACACTGCAAAGTCCCAATGAAAAATTTACATTTCTTAAAAATGGTAATTGAGCCTGGCTTTTCTATTTAATAGTTAATACTAGTTATTTCACCCAGTGGGTTATTGGTATTTTTTTTAGGAGTTGACAACAATTTAGATAACCTCATGAGGTTAATAGCATTTTACTGCATATTGGTAACTGTTTCTTTTAATGACTTTAAAATGCTTACTGTATATGTGTTCTGATTTTCTGTTGCTATTTTTTTTACTATAATTTGATGAATTTCACTGGTCTTAGCTTGAAAATTGCATGTTTGTTCTTTTAGATGTGTAAGCATTAAAATTCTCACTTACATAGGAATTGAATTTTTAACCTTAATCTTTGTTGTCTTTCAGTATCATTTTAGAACAGGTATAAATAAAAAGTGAGCTATCAGATAAATATTTTGAATATTTATTGTTACAAAATTAATACATGGTAAAATTAAATAGGTCTTCATCCCCATTCCCCACATTGTTTTCTATGAGTATAATGAGTATGTATATAAGTAGCATTATATTAGTTATATTTGATGTGCTAAAAAAGTTCTAAACTTTTCAGGAGGTATATTGGTACCTGATTAAGTTTTAAATATCTGTATTTTTGTTCTTAAATAAATATGCTCCAAATTTTTTAATCTTCTTTTTTAGTTATTTATTTTTAATTTTTTTTCAAGAAATTATGATTTTTCTTTTTTTTTAACAGTTCTTAATTTTAGTCATGTGCTATAGGATGTCCTCTTTCTTTATAAAATAAGTAAACTAAATTCTCTACAAAAAAATTCCAGTGTTTAACTTTTAAATATATCTGCAAGCAAGAGTTAGATGCTTGAAAATTTGATTTCATTTTGACAAAATGGGGAAAATTGTCTGTTAACTTCTTCCTGTAAATAATTATTTTTAAAAGTATTCATTGAATATTCTTTGTGCAAATAATAATTTGGATATAAAAACTGGATAAGTTGCTTGTTGTTTTTGGAAAGAACAGGAAATATATTCGTTCCAATTGGTATGGAATGAAGACATGCTAAAAATATAAAAAAAAATATATAAATAAAGCAATACACTAGTGTATTGCTTTATTTATATGTCTTTTTTATATTTTTAGCATGTCTTCTTCACAGTAACTTATTTGTTTTACTTTAACTTTTGTGTTTTTTTTTTTTTTTTTTCACTTCATGAGTTTTATTTTTAACTTTGTTTTGTCACTTTGGGATCTTTGAAATAAAAAATAATTTTATTTATTGTTTTATTTAGAAATTTTTATACACAAATATTAGAAAATCGAATATTTATCAAAGCATTCATGAGTGCTGGGAAATATCTAAAATTTGTATACTTGCACAAAAAGAATAAAAAAAAGATTTAATGTATACTTTATGGTAAAAGCCCAAAAAATCTTTAAGCCTTTTCCTCATGTAAATGCTATTCCAAATTGTTTTTTTGCTAGTTCTTTAATATCTTTTCCTGCCCCTGCCTTAAACATTTAGTCTGAAGTAGTGTGAAATGTGATGCATCTTCCTGACAATTTCTAAAAATTTGACTTTCATCAGATTTTCTCATATGCATGAGATTTCATGCAGTATAGATAAAAACATTGATCCAAGTTGACTTGCGGAAATTCATGGGAAAGCCAACTTTCAAATATCTTGCATAGAAAAGAGATCAAAGATGTAGAATCTTATTGATTTGGCAAGTCTCCAAGACATAATTTATAAATGTTGTATCCTCCTACACAGCTTGTGTATTGATTTTGCAATACTTGTCATTTCATTGTCTGCACATGTTCACCAGTCATAAAATCGCTTATGACAAATATTTTTTCTTTTCCTTTTTTTTTTTTTTTTTAATGGTAAAACACTTGGAGGTTATCTATGCAAGGCTTCAGTCTGAAATTTTGAGTTAAGCTAATCAAGGGCAAGCTGTCTGCATTTCTACTAAAAAATATTGATTAATACTGAGAAATATTTCAACAGTTGTTACTGTCTTCTTATTTTCAGTAAGATTCTTATATGCCCATTTTGTTTTTTAAAAAAGAAGAAATGTCTAGTAAATAACAAATTTAGATATAATTCTTTTTAAATCATGGCAAAATTTTAATTTCGACTAAGCTTTGATAATCCATTAACATCTGTACCCTAATTTAAATAGAAAATTCAAAGTTAGAAATTGTATTTATTAGAATTAAAAGCAATTTAAAAAAGATGTTATAACTTTATTTTCTAAAAGAATCTAAGTGTTCCTATTCATACATTTTTCAAATATACTTTCATGTAGCTTAGCCCAAAAGGATTTTGTGTATAAATGGAATATATTTAAGTTTACAGACTTCATTTTTGTTCACATTATTTAACTACATTTGATTTACTTCTGGAAACAAATCTAAAAATTATAAACAGGATTTTTAAATATTTATTCTAGAAGTTTGTATTTCAAATTCCTTATGCATTCTGTTTTTTTTATTTGTAATTGTGTACAATATATGACAAGGAGCTGAAATTTTCTCATCCTCATCCTATTCCTAAAATCAGTAATGACCAAACATCAGCATAGTGATCTTGGGAAGTGACTCAGGCTGAGAAATTTTCAGTTTGCATATATACATATATAGGCTTACCATCTATTCAAGTTTTTGATATAAGTCTTTGTGATATAAGTTTTGTTTCTTGAAGCTTAAGAGGTGTTGAGTCATGAAAACGTTTCATTGTAAAAGAAAATTACATCCATAATAAAAAGTGAAAACTGGCTGACTAATTCTTGAAATATATATATATATATATATATATATATATATATATATATATATATATATATAAATAAGGCTGACTAATTCTTGAAAAATATGATGTGTATGCGCATATATATCTAATGTAAGTATGCATATATAGAGTGGGGAAGCAAAATTTGGAAAATTGCTTCAACTTTTAAAACTCACTTATACATAAATAGGTATATTAATAAACTTCATAGCTAATATCAAAATTAAGAATTTATTCAAAGTAGCTTTCATAATTTTCAATTACAACAATATGATCTTGAAAATATGCACAACGTCTTGACCACAATATCCTTGGACATTTTTCTCTCTCCTCCTTGGTAGCAACCAGATGGTTAGAACAAAGGCTGGGTGGCTATAGGTGTAAACTGCTTTCACATGTAAGACCTCAACAAGGCAATGTTTTTGGTTGGGATTTTAGGTGATCAAGTGGGCTTGTTGCAAGTACCAAATAGTGTTAAGATTACAACTCTGATATATATTTATTTATTGTTTTTAAGGTACACATGGAGCCAAACATTTGCAGAAAGATAATGTTTTTTTTTTATGTATAACAATGATTCATTATATTCAGGGAAGGAAACTAATAAATATCTAAATAAAAAAAGGTTTCAAAGACATTTATTTCATGAAATGGTCTGCTTGTTCACCCAACTATAACCTGATTGACAACTTGTGGAGCATTCAAAAGAGTAATGCTTACATTAACGGACAGCAATTTACCAACAAACATGAACTCTGGAATGCTATTCTGGATGCCATGCAGTCTGTTTCAGAGGAAGAAATATAATAGCTCACAAAATCAATGGATGAATGACTTCTAAAATCTTTTTTAGAAAATGGAGCCTACATTTCATCATAACGTTGTCAAGTTTGTTGTCATTATAATGACAGTTTTCAATATTTTTGCTCAAAACAGTTGTCTTTGTAAAATTTATGTACAATCTGTACTTATAAATTTTAATTAAAACGTAATGTTTCTTGGAGTTTCAGTACTCTGGTTAATAATGTGAAACTTGGAAAGCCTATTAAAATTTATAAAACTGTTGCCACATCATAAGAGTGACCATATAGATTTCTATAATTTTTATATATTATGTGAAATAACCCAAACATTAATAGTGCAAAATTTTCTGAAAAAATTAGTAATGTCTAATATGTGTGATAAGAATTTTTCAGATCTTCAAAGGAAAATTTTATTACTTGTTAAAACATATTTGAAAAAATATTTATCCATATTTTTCAAAACAAGATCAAATCAGTTTTAATAAAAGGAATAATAGACAACTTTTATAAGTTTAATTTTAAAAAAATGTACAAATATACAAACATCAATACAATTCCTTATTTTTTTAAAGATTTGTTTTTAATAATTTATTAAAAATATACGCTTTAATATTAATATACATAATCTCAGCACAGAATTTTCTTTTATGTATGTATTTGAGTAACTATTGTTTGATGTTTTTGTCAGAATTATTTGACTTGGTTGTACTTAAAATATACCTGATTCTGTTTAGCAGTCTTTAAAAATGATCATCACTAAGAGTATATAATGGCTAATATAAGTGTTACAAAATATTTTTCAGTTAACAATTTAAATGTTTGTATAAATTAGCATATGGATGTATGGTGGAGTAATGGATAGCAGCTTGGATTGAGAAATTGGAGAGCATATTTCAAATTCCAGTTAAGTGAATGTAATGAACACATGAGTTCATTACATTCACTTAACTGGAATTTGAAATATGCTCTCCAATTTCTCATACCCTTAGGAAAGGTATAAATCCCTCTCTTCTTCCCCCAGTTATGGATAAATAGTAGAACAGACTTATAGCCTTGGGTGGCAAACAGTCGAGAAGAATTCAAAACCTGTGGAGGGTCATTGTGATATGCACCAGTTCTCTGTATTTGGCTCTTTCAAAAAGTGTGGTTGGTTCTGCACAAGGCTTCATCACTTATAATCAAATGATATGTGCAGGTAGTCTGGCTGTTGGTTTTAAGAACTTAGCTGCTTGACCCTCATGTTGAAAATGATGGGAGAGTCTGGTATTATAAATTAGCATACTTGTATTAGCAGTTTAATTTTAAGTCGTAACTTTAGATTTTGCTTAGGTTCATTTTTAAAATTTATAAATTTAAAAGAATTTTTGAAGAGTATTGATAAGATTCATCCCAGCATAAATATGTATCAGTTGTGTACATATATTGTCAAATCAAACTGTTCTTAATTTAACTTTTAACCAATACATTTAATACTTATTTATACTCAAGTTCACCTAATACAAGTTCCAAGAGCCACTGAAATAGCAGCTTACTGTTAAAATGGTTATGATAAATGAGGTGTGATATGAGTAAAAGAGGTGGTGGTAGGAAAATTATAAGGATAAGAAGGATAGTTAATAATTGACCCTTGACTTGAAGAGGTTAAAATTGTAGTGTCCAGGAGTCTGTTTCACAAAGTAGCAATTCTTCATTTGGAATATGGTGAAAATGAAGGTGATTTGACTCTGTAGAAGTGGCATAATGTATTGTATCATTAAGTCTGAACTGGTGAAACTAAAGAATACAGATATTTTGAACATTGGCTATACAAATAACAATAGAGGTATGATAGGCTTGTTACATTGTGTCTGTGAGTAAGAGGTTGCCAGGTAGAGAATAAGTCTTCCCCTACCAGACTGTATAAATAATTTGGAATTCTATCAGTGTTGGTAAGTGAAAGTTGAGCAGTTTCAGCTCAGATATGGCAACAATATTTAATTTTTGATCTAATATGACTCATGTAAAGACAAAGCATGGTAGGAGTAGTCAGGTATTTCCTGGAACAATAGAATGAGCCAATCATTTCTTCAGCATCTTAGCAAATGCATTGTATATCTGAGTTCCAAATCTGGAGCAAACTTGAGAACAAGATGTTTAATACATGGAACCTTTGTCTGACAAATGAATTGTCCCCTAACTTACCCCCCCCCAAAAAAAGTATGCTATTTGGTAATTTAGTCAGATTTTCATAAGTATGTTGGGTCAAGGCATGATAATTTTGACAATAGTGGAACATTCTCATGAAGTCTTTTTAAAAATGAATGGAAATATAAATTAATTATATGGAAATAGTTTACAAGAAAGTTTTGTTTTTTGTTTTTTAAATTGAATTTGTAAGTGTTCAACCAGAATATTTAAAATGCAAACATGATATTTGCAAATTGAAATTGAGTGATTGCTTTAATGCAAAAAAGATGGAAAAATATTACCAAATAATTCAAGGTATAAAATAATGAAGGTTAGTGATGCTTTTCTGCATATGATTTCAATGTGTTTACTAAATTTACTTTTTAATGATTTTCTTTGTATTTTTTCTCTTAGAGATTTATAAAGTTGCAACTTTAGTATCATTAAAAGTTTGATAAAAATATTTTGATTAGTGTTATTTTCATTTAATTTTTAAGCTGAACACTTATGTCTATTCCTTTTCTTCAAAATACAGGACTTTGAGCACTTGCCATTTTTGCTGATTTTAGTGGTATTTCCTAATCATTATAATTATAAATAGATTTTTCTAAAATCTCACTAAAGAATAATATTTCCATTATAATCTCATTCAAGATTTTCTTAAAATAATAATACTGATATTATTTCCTGTAGAAATATTTTAATCTATTTCGTGGCAACAATGTATAACACACAGATATACACATTATTTGCAATAGAAACTGAACATTAAAAAGTCAGCTATAATTATCTTATAAAATTGGAGTATTTGCAATTTTTTATAAAATACAACCTTGTATAAAACTTATCTTTTAATATTTTTAAAACTAAAAATGAAATATTCTTCAGGAATTAAAGACTTGTTTTTTATTTAACTTACTATTTTAATAATATTTTAAATTAAAATTTAAGCAATTGCTTAAATGATAAATATATGACCCTTGAATTGTGAATGCCACTTTTTGACTTGACACATAAAGACAGTAATGCAAGTATACCTGTGCATGTGATTCCTTGGCTTGGGTTTCCTTCAAATCCTTTGTTGCAGACACAATCTTCAATACTTAGATGGCTTTTAGATTTTGTATAAGAATTCTCTGGACACTTCTTACAGGTCTTGTTACTTCCAATATAATAGGTGTTTTCAGGACAGACTGTGAAAGAAATGTTTTATTTGTTAATCTGATATACTTATTACAAGCTTAGATTAATGAAAATCAGTAATGAAGATATTCAATATGTATGCAACATATAGTTACTACTTGCATTCTTTAATTTCTGATAAAAAAAAGATGGGGTGTAGTTATAAAGTCATTCTCCAAAAATCAGTTGTTAAAGATTTGGATTTTGGTGCCATTACTTTTTCTCTGTTTTTTGTATTTGTCCAATCAACTGGTCATCAAAAAGGTGTTCAATACTTCATATGTTCATTAGAATTGTTTGTTTTTTCATAGTTGATGTTGACATAATCTTAAGGTTTGAGTAGTCAGGGATTTAAACAATGTAAACCAATTTTTCTAACAGTCACAATTTTACTCAGCAATTATGCAATTCATCAATTATGAATTCAGTTACTAAAAAATTATCATAGTGGTTTGTGACCTCAAACTTATTGTTGTGTAAGCGATCTGGGATTGCAAAGGAAATGTTTGTCGCAGATTATTTCCACGTCACAGAGAATAAATCACTAAGTTCAGACTCGAACATCAGGGACAGAAAAAAAATGCCGAAAACTAGATTCGCAAGTACTATTTCATAAATCACAATGCACGCAACCAGTTAGAAAAATAACTCACTCTCCAACAAACGTGGCAGCCAAAATAGACGACTTTTTTCCACCTCGATTCGAGAACACCAACTGCTTTTATCGGCCGAGTATTTTTTCCATTTGTCGACATCTGGGAGAGGATGTTCAGTATTTTGCATATCAAAATACTTTTATAGCAACTCCTGCGATGGACTTGTTTTTTAAGTCAAATATTCCATCTTCAGCATGTCATGCGGAATATGTGCCCTTTTGTTTGGTAAGTAATTTTCTTTTTTGCCACATTTTCCATTGTAGAATATATGTGACACGCTGTCTTTTGGTTTGACAAGGTAAGTCGCCATTTTCTTCGCTATATGTTGTTTTTAAAATATTTGCCTTAGTGGAAATGATTTTTATATTTTTCTGAAATGGTAAATTAAAAAATGTTTCCAACAGCTTATTTATATAAACTAAAATAAAACAGACTTGTATGTTTCAAATTCAATTATATGTATTTTGTGACCTGTACCATGTAATTACACATCTCATAGTGAAATATAGATAAAATTAACTTCTCTTTTTTTAAATATTAAATTTAAAAATTTGAGTAGTGTACTTAATTCACTTCTTCTATGATCTCAAATATATTTCATTACTGTTGATCTTGGTCATAACTGAGGTCAATTATCTCCAACAAGTTTATATATTCTGTATTTGGGCTATTTTATTAATTGGAATTCTAACAAGTTCTGATATTAAATTTTACACAGATTGATTGTCAACGGGTATAATTATACACTTCATTTTAAACATTTTTGAAACATAAGCAAGTGAACAAATTTACATATGTAATTTTTCATCAGTTTCACAAGCAAACTATAATTAGGCTAAAGTTTTTCTAAGAAATATATACTGTATATCTTTGCAGATAAGATGACATTTGAATCATTCAAAAACACCCTAAAACTAGAGGTCATCTTTATAGGCCAATACAAATATGAGTGACTTACCCCTTTTGACAACAAGGGGACAGTCAAACCACAATTATGTTTTAAACTAATTATTAAATTAAAAAAAAATTCAATTATTAATTAATCTAAATGAATTTATTTGTGAAAAGAGGATTTTGTAAAAAAAAAATAATTAAATTATAGAAACTTTTTTTAAGTCAGTCAACACCTACTTTATTTAATTTTATGAAATCTTTAGAAAATATCCTTTGAACACTAAAAACTTTTTTATTTCTATGAAGATAGGTCTCCAAAGAAATTAAATCAGTTGAAATTTTATTTTTTTGATTTTTAAATCAGTTGAAATTTTATACATAGATATATACCCTGAATTAGAAAATAAAATAAAAATTGTAATAAATGTTATTTTGTTTGGAAAATGTTCAGTTACATTTTTTATAGATATATTGTAGACTTGAATTGTAAAAAAAATATGATTAAAATTTATTTTATTACAAAAAATGTCATGAAATTCATAATGTTTCCAAAATTATCATCATTCTACTTGGATACTTCTGAAACCATATTATTAAATAATAACAGGGTTTTATTAATCAAGAAATGTAATGTCAGTAAATTTAACATGTATGTAAACAAATCTGTCAGTGACCTTGTTTAAACTATTACCATTCTTCTTCTTCTTTATGTACCATGTCCCTTCAGGATGTAGGTGATCATGGCTCTCGACTTCCACCTATCCCTTGTAGCTCTCAATAAGTTTCATCCTTTTGCCACCTCTCTCAGACCATGTTCTGTCATCCACTTGCTTAAGCCTGCCAAGTATGTCATGCATTGCTTTCCCTAGTCTCTCTTCCCCTCTATTCGACCTGAGAGTATCAGATTCTCCAGGCCCTCCTTTCTCATTACATGTACCAGAAATTTCATCTGCCTCCTCCTGATGTTAAGTATAAAACTCCTCCATGTTTGCATCCTCTTCACAACTTTCTGTAGAAGGTTTTGCAATTTCTTTTTTGTGTCTGCTATCAGGACTGTGTCATCTGCATATTTTATGTTGTGAAGATTGTGACCACCAAGGCTGAATCCCAGTAGGATTTCCAGTTCTCTAAGAATTGCCTTGCTGTATAATTTGAATGTCTGGTGAGAAGACACATCCTTGCTTTATGCCCCTTTTCTATTTTGTATATCCACAGAACTCATTCTCTATGCGCATGCATGCTGTTTGCTGCCAGTGTAGGTTCTTGATTATTCTAATATCTTTCTCAAATATATCAAAGTTGCCGAGCAGTTTCGACAGATCCTTGTGGCGTACTTTGTTGAACGCCTTTGCATAGTCTATAAAACATCCTTCTGCATTTGTATTGCTCTTTCTGAGAGCATTCTGAGCATGAATATTGCATTCCTTGTTCCGGTGTCTTTAATGAACCTGCACAGTTTTTGTCCTATCTCCGGCCTGATTCTGCTGCACACTCTATTCATCAGAATACGGATGATGAGTTTTGTTATGTGGCTCATTAGTCTGATTGTTTAAGGAGTTCATATTCATTTGCACCTGGTTTCTTAGGCAGTGCGATGAAAATAGATCTGCTGAGATCTTCCAGTATGTCCCCACTGTTGTGGATTTCATTTATTATTTCTGTGATCTTGTTTATGCCAACTTCATCTAAGACTGTCACCATTTCTGTTACAATTCTGTCTGGCCCTGCCACCTTGTTTCTATTCAGTTTGGCCAGTGCAGTTTCTACTTCAGTTTTTAGGATTTCAGGTCTGTCAGTAGTTCTGTGTATTGCTGGTTGTTCTTTTTTGCCGTGGAAGAGTTCTCCAATATACTTGCTTCAGCGTTAAAGAATTTTTTCCTTCTCTAATATGAGTGTTCCATCCTTTGATTTTAGGCAGCCTGTTGATGAGCATGTCTTTTGTTCTGTTGTCTTATTTGTTTGTGCATAGCTACTTTGTTGGTGATACTCAATCTCTATTTCTGCACATTTTTTTGTTTAGCAACTCTTCTTTAGCCTGCCTGCATTTGGTCCCTATTTTATTGTGTAATCTGTATTCTGTTTCATATCTTGGCAGAGTTTTCTGCATCATGTTGAGAAATTCATCAGTCATGTATTTATTATATGTTTCACTGATAATATACTGACAGTTCAAACAATTTAAAGGTAATAAATTATCATATTACCTTATTATTGTTAATACATTCAAGGTATTTCATCCATTGTATTGATATATCATTGTATCAGTTGTTTGGAAGAGAGTTACATTTTCACCAATATAAACTAATACCATGAGATTCAGACTGAAATTTTGATCTTGTTTTATCTGAAAGTTATTTTCTCCACTGATACATATGGTAATTTAGTAAATTTACTTAATTTTTTTAAAACTTCATCTTTAAATAAACTTCATGGATTTTATTAAACTAAATAGAAATCTTAATTTGAGTTTAATTTAAGAAACATTGTAAGCTTATAACCATAGCATTGTATTAATAGTCATTTTTTTAATTGATCAGTAAAATCATAAACAATATCAATAGAAATAAAAACTTAGATTATTATTTAAAATTAAAATTAGCTTGAAAAACATTTTATTATACAGTAGTTATAAAAATATAAAATATATTTAGTTTAAAAATTTAAATATAAACATATATAAAAACTGACCCCAAAATATTCAGTATTCAGTCAGTATTCAAATGCTGATAATACTACAATATAATAATGTAAATCCTGTTCAGAAAACCTTTTAGATATTTACAATACACTCGAAAATTTGGTTGCATGCTTTGGTCTCAAATTTTTCTATATGTCATTAAGTAATAACCAGTAAAGAGTTATTTAATTTTAGACTTGACAATAGTAATGACAAACAAACAAAAATATTGCCCATCATTTACTGCTTACTTACACTGACAAATATGTCCATCATCAGCTAGTACTTTACCATGTTCTGTGCAGTCACACTTGTATGAGCCTATGATATTGATACACTTCTGGCTACAGCCGCCATTATTTTTTTTACATTCATTTATATCTGTGAAGAAGAAAAGAATATATGAAATAATTTTCAAGCAAATTTAAATTTTTGAGGGAAAAGGCCTTTTATTATCAATATTAATGATAAATCTTTGGATTTGAAGACCAAGATATTTTTGATGAGCTATCTTTCAATCAACATGTCAGTTGTATTAAGCAAATGTAGAAAGAAACTGAAACTCATAGTATCAGGAGATATGCTTGTTTCAACTTTAAACTTTATCTCATTTAATAACTTAGCTTTCTTCATGTCCATAATATATTGGTTATGTTACTTTCATTCTAATCATTGAGTAAATTTATAATTTGTTAATACTATATAGGGAGCAATTGAATTAGCACATTTGATGCTGTTCATTAGAAATGGGTTTTCTAATGAATAATTTATTATGAAACAAAGCACTATTTAAAAATATCAGATACTGTAATTAAAATACCCAAACTCTAACAATAACCTATCCTTTGCCTCGAGAGAATTTATACTTGTTATTCCTTTTTATATTAAAGCACCATGTACAAAATTTGCATTTGATGCTTCTTATACAATGTAGATACTAAGGGTTTTGATTGATACTGATACAAATATCAGCAAATAAATATAAAAAATATTGAGCCCCAATGTATATATTAGACTTTTGGGTACAGTTTGGTATTTAAAATAATCTCATTTGTTTTGTAGCACAAAAATAAATTCAGAATTTTTCAGTACTGTAACACAGATAGAATTATTAAGAGATTAATTTTACATTTTTGTAATGAACATTATCTACTTGTTAATTGGAGATTGCACAAAGTAAATCAATGTTAATAACATAAAAGTCGGAAAAAAAAGAAGTTATATTTTTATTAAATCAACATTTTAATACATCATGGATAATTAACAATACAATTGTTTTCTAGAATGCTCTGTTGATGAGAAACTATTGGATTACATCTCAAATAATTTACACAGGTTTGGCTTTATTGTAAGGTATAATGCCTATTAGCTTTCATTAAATTTTGCCAGGGAAGACTCATGAACACAAAATCAAACAAACTGGAAACAAAGATACTAGATAATGATACTTTTAATAAGTGATTTTGTGATTTGAATATCGACATTTAAAAATTCATTCAAAGTAGAAGTAGAATTCTGAAGTGTTTTATAATAATCATGAAAATTGTGATTACTGAAGCTTGAGCAATGTAAAGAATACACAACTTGATTATGTTCAGCACCTGAGAGAAATATAGATACATATGTACTGATAGATCTGAATTGAAATTCAAATATTACATTTCTTTCAGTTTTGCTGAACTTGCCCATATACATAGGATTTGAGAAATTTCAACATTTTGAGAATATTTTGTATGTCTGCTGGTTTCAATGTTTTTCCTATATCTTGAAAAGTCTAAAAAAAAAAAGTTACAAGCTTAAGTCATTTTCATTAAAAAGAAATTATTGCATGTTTTTATATTGGTTGACAATTGAATATATATGTATTTTTATTTTTATCTTCTGTATGCAGAACTTAGAGATTTCTAAAAATTAAGTAACTCAACAGAAAGTGTAATCACTTTGTCCTATGGCCTGTAAAGTAATTTTGATATGGAGAAAAGAAATGAAGTAGCTAGTATTAGGCAATATAGCATTTTATAAATTTATGTGAACTCAGGTTAGTCAGAATTCAAAGGGTATAATAGAAAGGCGGAATCAATAGTGCCAGCTGTTTCTGATCTTGAAGCAGAGAATCACGAATCAAGTTCTGAATGCAAGGTACTATTGAATTGATCAAAAAGAGACAGTGAAATTGAATACAAAATACAAACTTTCACCTAAAAGAAACAGTTATCAATTAACAGATGCATTCCAATTGGTAATTTGACCAAAGAATGAATACTATGGAAATTTTACAAAGTAAGCAATATTGTATGTATTATATAATAACAATCATTTTTAAGTGATAATAGTTTGGTCATATTTACAATTTCATTTAGATGGAATATTGTATTAATTTCTTGTATTTTTAATTTTTAACAAATTTCAATAATCTCAATCAAATAAGGTAATTTTTAACACTGTGTGTAATTTTATATTTCTTATGAAACATTTTATATTCTTTGTTTTTAACATTTAAATATACTTTTCAGTATTGTCTTTGTTTTTACAGAGGATTTTAGCAAAGGAACAATGTTTGAAACTTTGTAGTCATTGAAATTTTGTCAGTAACTGTTGTATATTTTTAAGATGTTATAAGTAACCTAATTTTGTAAATTCAGATAAAAAATAATATACTAGAAAATTTGGCAGATGTTAAAAAAAATTACTATCTTGATCTAACTTTTAGAATTCGTATGAAATTTCAAATATAATTTTCTCTAATATTTAAACCATTTTGTCATATCTTTGTAGACCATGTCAAATATTTAATATATGATTTTTTTTTTTAAATTTTAGTGTTTTGTAGAAAATATTTTAGCAAAAATGAGAAAGTGCATAACTCTCAAGTAAAATGGCTTTTGATAGAATTTGTAAACTCTGTAACTCCAAACTCTTTCAATGATCAATTTGATTAGATAATTTCTAATCAATTTAACTTCAATGATTTTAAGTTCATTTACAGACTCTTGTGGATGATAAAAAAACAGCTGTGCTAAATTTAAAAGGAAGAAAAAAAATCTATTGTTAAAAAGAGTAGAAAATTGTAGTTTAATGAATTTTTTCCAAATCCTGCATGACCTTTAGTGATAATAGGCATTTATTTTATAATCTATCTTAATGAGTTTTATTTAGTTATTTATTTCTGATCAATATGGGATACAGTTGTTACCTAAAAGAAATTCAATACAAAACTTGGAATAGCAGTGACTAATCTCAAGTTATTTCAATGTAGCAATTATCCACCAATAATCAAATAAGGTGATTGCTGAGAACCAATCGAATTTCACTAAAATAAATACAAATAACTTCCTTTACAATTGAAAATCTATGGGTAAGATAAACTTAGAATAAATTTTATAGTAAGATTTTATATGCACACTATGTTGATTACAGTTACTTATCCTTGAATTAACATTTTATTTCAAGTTCTTTTTTTTTTTATTTAACCTTGTTTATATTATATACTGTTTAAACCAGCCAATTATGTTTATTGGCACAATGTATAAATAATGATTAAAGAATTCAAATTTCTATCCTTTCTGATCAGTACAAACATTATCTAATGCTGTGAAGTTTAAGTTGAAACTTTGGAATAATAAAAAAAGTAGTAAAGAGCAACAAACTTCTTCTTACCAAGGCAAGTGACTCCATCAGCTGCCATTGTATAAGTGTTCTCTGGACAGGTACACTTAAATGAGCCAATCAAATTCTCACAGCCAATGCTGCATCCACCATTATTGACTTTGCATTCATCTATATCTAATTTGTAGTAAAAAAAACAAAAAAAACATAATAAAGTTATTTGAAATTTAATTTGTTAATAGAAGAGTTGATAGATTTTCTTGTTTTTTATTGATCTATTGATTTTGATTTTTATCACCATGTAACTATACAAAACAAGATGTTTGCTTTTTTATTGTATTTTCTGTTTATTGAAGGGCTGCTTTTGGTAGTATTTATATAAACCTATAATCTATAAAACTTGTTCAAATGACACCAAATTCAAAATTTATTTAATTTATCATTTATATAACCTTATATTTTAAATTCCATATTATTACACTGTATATCATCCTTGGATATTAACACATTTCTGTACTTTTACAAGTATATGATCATATAAGCAGTGACTACCATCCTGTAATACATTATTAAATGATTCTTATATCTGTTGACAAAATACACTAAGAATTGTAAGTGAACCAAATGAATATGTCAGGAGTCATCTCATCATGTCTTATAGCTGTTCATTGGAAACTAGGTCTTCTGATAGTGCCAGCTGGAGAAATAAAATATTGCAGAACATGTTGCATACCATATACTCTGAGAACAGCATATATTCTTTTTGCAGGAATGGCAAAAGAACAGGTAGAAAAATATTCTGGATGTACATGGTACTGTTCAATGTTCCATTCACAAAGGGACTGAGCCAGTGTGTCATGGCCAAATATATTTTGGAACATGTCATTCACCAGGTCTACATTATGCACAAACGCACACAACCAGCAGTTACATGAAGGTAGAATCTACTCTCATCACTAAATAATACAGAGTACCATTCAATCCCTTAGGTGACTAACTCATAACACTATTGGAGACATGTATGATGATGTGAGATAAGTGAAAGTCTGGCTAGAAGTACATTGGCCTCTAGTTCTTCAGGAAGCAAACGATTCTTAACAGTTGATGCTGACACTCCTTGGAAAACATTTGCTCTGGTCTGTGCTTTGGATGCAGTGTGGTCTTACAATGCATCAGTCTTCATGAGCATCTGTATCACATAGCCATCCAGAAAATGTTCACTTGACAACTATTGCCAGTTTTAAAGTACAACCAATATCACATATCCAAGATGTGTTGCAATTCTCTAAAATGACCATTCAGTTTCTCAAATGTTCACAATTCATCACCTCTCAACTGGCTCTTATTGAATATGTGCACATGAATGCACAGAACCATATCACGTGTCTCCATTTAAATGCACTGAACCATATCACATATCTATTTAAAGCTTAGGCAGAAATGGAGAATTGCTATATGTATTATTATGTCAGAAGATTTTGAAAATTTTATTTGAATATCTGCTACCTTCTTGTGTGTTCCCAGCATAGTCCTTTAAGGTTGTTGGTTCCAATCTGGCTAGGAATGACTGTAAAACACTTCCCCTCCCCAATTTATAGGTAGAAGCACACAAATGCATGCTGGGATTTCTTCCTAGCCAATAAAATAGGCCAGTTCTTGGTTTCATCTGACACAGTGCTGGTCTGTCTTGTCTTGAGGTCAAATGTTATGTTTGTTTATCTGAATTTGCTCTCATGTGTCAAACTCAATTTTTAGTTTGTGAACTTTTTGCCATATTATTGTTAATATGCCTTGCATATATTGTTTGCTTGTTTTATTCTATTTTTGTCCTGTCCTGTTGTTTTCTTTTTCTTCTTATTGTTTATTGCAAACATTGTATATTCTGTTTGTTTGGGTAGTTCTGCCATTTGTTTACATTTAACCATGAACACTCACTCTACAAATTTTATTTTCCATTAGTGTATATTGTATCACATATTGTTTTCACATGAATAGGTGTTGGTTGGAATTCCAGTTATCAGCATGAAAATTAGAATTGATGAATTGAATTCATATTCCAAGTGAAATTCTTTGTTCACTTCACAGAGATGCCCTTGTCAATAGCAGAGGTCCTTCTAAAATATTACATCAATAAGTCTATAGAATAATGATAAAAAGTATTTTTATACAAAAAAATATTTATTTTTCAATGTAATCTCCTTGTTTGTGAATTACACTTAATTTAATGGAGAATATTAGTTACAGATGGAACATATGAAAATTTCTGATCAAAATTCACCTAATAATTAGATATTAAGCTACAGAAATATTGATCCACTCTTGTATGATTCCATTGCCATAATACTGCCATGATGATTAATAGAGAAAAGATTAATTACTGGCAAACACAAACCACTCTCTCATAACTACCCTATCTGCCTGGGCAAGAGCTCTTACTCTTGGAGTCAACCATGACAGAGTTCAATTAGTATTTGGAAGCTATTTTTAAACTCAGTAGGCAAACCATTCAGACAAAACTAAGTCTTTACTATCTTGGCTGTATTGATCTTTTGTAAAATTCCCCAGTTTTTAATTACTTATTCAGTACAAAGTGACTTAGTCAAATGATAAATCTAGTGTATATTCTTAACAATTATTAAGCTGATGCAAAAATCTCCAGCATTTGGTGACAAAATCCTGATTTTATATAAATTCATAACATCAGTATTCAGTCATCAAATACTTTCTCTAGATTTCTAGAACTTTACAAAATCTTTCTGGTAAACTTCTTGTGTATGCCATCATAATGATTGCATTTTTTATTTGAAAATTTCTTCAAGATCTTGATCTGAAAATGATAGGTGTGGAAAATATATTGTATGTGGATGAACTTTCCATCCCAGTTGCATTTCAAAACAAGAATGATATTAAAATGCAGCATAATTCCAGTTGTCTTTCTTACTCAGAGAGAGTTTCTCTTTGAATGCATTATTTCTATCAGGTCAATTACTCATTGCAGTTCTGTGCACTAACAGTTTATTTAGGTTCCAGCAATTCATAATGTAGAATCATTTTTGAGTCCAGTTTTATTTTCCTTCATTTGTGAATATCTTGTTAAAAAATTCTATGATTCTCCTAATATTTAAAAAAATATTTTACTGAGAAATTTTATATCAGCCTAATATTCTAATAATTATTGAATATTATCAACATTTTTGACTTTGTAATAGTGTGTTAAATAAGAGTCTTCTATCCCTCCTCTCTTCATTCAGTTTGGGGTGTTAACTTCTACTGATAAAGTAGAATGTATTGCTTGTAAATTCTCTTCAAATTCTACTCTTTCCTTGTCTGAAGTATCTTTGCCAGACTTTCCACTTAGTCTCTATTGAGTAATATGTGTATAACTCTGTTCATGATTTATCTGTTATCTCTAAACTGAATTTCCACAAAACATGTGAAGTTAATGGTATCCCTGCAATAGTCCTTAAGAAATGTATTCCTGAACTGGCTCCTGTTCTCTCTAAATTCTGCAATAAATACTTTGCTGCTGCTTGCTTTTCTCCTTGTTGAAAATCCTCTTTAGTAGTTCCAGTCTTTAAGAATTCAGGCAAACTGTCTGATTCTTTTATCAGGCTACTAGCCTTCTACCTCTTTTTGGTTAGGTACCTCCACAAAATCGCTAAAAAAAGAGCATAGCTTGATGAAAAAGACGCCAAACTTGCCGAAAACTAAATTTTATTGTCTAAATGCTTATGTTATTATTAAGAGGAAAGACCAAAGTTTTTTTTTTTTATTTTTTAAAAAATTTTCCTTTTTTTAAACATTCTAAATTTTGATTAAAAAAAAACTTTTTTCTATTTGTATCAGCGGAACTAGTAAATAACATAGACAATTTTTAGCATGTTTTTTTTGGTATGACACACATTAATTTGAAAAATCGTGCAAAAATAGAAATAATTATCAGATGTTAATGAAACTTTCAGAAACTATTCACAGATGATCGAAATTATTATAAATATGTTTTTTTTTATGAAAGTCATGGTAGAAATATTTTTTTTTAAATATTTATTACCCCCATAACTAATTTTATGAAAACGCTAGAAATTCGATTGCATCGGTTTTAGTGATTACAATAATTAAAAAGCACAGGGCTTTGAGGAATGCAAATCATGTTTTTTTTTTTTTTTAATTGGATACGCAGTACCTGAAAATCAGCTCTGAATTGTAACATACAAAACTCAATAAAACAAAGATATTATTTAATTTCAAATGCTTTTATTTGCTTTTTAGTTGTTTTTATGAATATGGACAATATTTTCTGAAAGCAAAAAAATTTTTTCGATGAAAAATGAATTTTTAATACAATTATTTGTTATTTCATTAATTATAATAGATTTTACATTTAAGTTGTTAAAATATTATAAAATTAGTTAAAAGCTGCATCGGCTTTCATAAGTGTCCTTATGAGATAGATCTTTTTTAGCACGTTGTAAATTGTATCATTTTGACTAATCAGAAGATCCCCAGTAATTAAGAAATGTAATTTTGTGCTTATAATCGAGCTGTAATTATAAAATGCGGAAGACCAACCAGAATATAATTAAGTTGCGTTATTTGAGTTAAGCATTGTTCTCCGCTGTTAAGGCCTTTTACTTTTGAAACACGTGGGAGAAGTTAATTTGATTTTTCAATTTCAACTGAGAAGGGTACCTACAAGTATCAGTATCATCTTATGAAATTTATATGATCTTATTTTTTATATTAATCTCAGTTACGACATTTTTCCATAAATGAAATATCAAAATTAATAATAAAATGAATGCAAATTCAAATAACAGTAGGATGTAATAAATGTACATAAAATTATAGTATTTTATGTACAATTCTGATAAAATTTCATAAGAAAAGTACCTATAAATTAATTAGATACCTTTCTTAAGAAATATGAAATTTAATGTCACTCTTAACAGTTTTATTTTAATTTCTTTACAATATATTTCCCATAAAGCATCATAAACGTAAAGGTGAAAGCTAAGTACAAAAAAAAAAAAAAAAAAAAAAAAAATTAGACCGCTGAAAGTTTTCAAGAAAAATAACGGGGTAAATAATTTGTTCACGTAAATGTAAATTATTTCACTTTTCTCCTTCCGTAGAACAAATTAGCCTCATGGAATTCGTAAATATATCATTCATCACATGTCAAGAGACGCGAAAGTTTATGACCTGCTTTGTTTTATTTTCAAATTACATCTTTTTGGCACAAAAGCTAAGTTGAGTTTGGTTCAAAATATTTTAAATAAACATTATAATTTCTGATTTTCTTAAAATAAGTTTTGAAAAAATGATAATTGATATTTAAAAAAATTTCAAAGTCAGATTTCCAGTTTTTTTTTAAAATGGAAAAAAATGGTCAATTTTGCTGACTCAAAAAAAAAACTAGATTTTTAACGAAAATTTCGGACGTGCTAGGAACGATTAAAAAATGGAAAAAAATACCCCAAAAATACTTTGACCTTTCCTCTTAATAATAACAAACATTTAGATGATAAAATTTTGTTTTCGTCAAGTTTGGCATCTTTTTCATCATGCTATGCTCTTTTTTTAGCGATCTCGTGGAGGTACCTATTTTTGGTAAAGTACTATAGGCTCTAAATCAACTATAAATTGGTTAAGCATTTCACCTTATAGGGTTTTCTTTCAGACAAGCAATATGGCTTTTGCTTCTATAGGTTAACTGCTGATTTATTAATGGTTACTGGTGAAAGACTCTATCAAACTTTAGATCAGCTCAGGCTGTTGCTTTGGATATCTTGAAGGCATTTAGCATGTTGGTCTTATTCACAAGTTTAAATTATGGTACTTTTGGATGAATTTTTGATCTGAATAAATCTTTCTTAGGAAATCATGAAATGAAATTTGTCTTGAATGGCCACTCTTCTAGATCTTTTTGCATTAATGCAGGAGTCCTCCAGGGAGTCTTATGTCATTCCTAATCTCATCAACGACCTTCCTGATGTCATCAATTCTCAACTCAGTCTCAATGTTGATAATACAAGTATTTAATTCTGTCTTAATAGTAAGTCTGATCAGTTCAATGTGGTCAAATTGGCAGCTGATCTCAAAAATGATCTACAATCTTTTGTTAAATTGAGTATGAAATGACTTGTTAATTTTAAAACCTCCAAAATGAATCCGCTTTCTTTTAATAGTCTTAAAAAACCTTTTTTGCCTTCCATCAGTATGGCTGATACTATCCTCCAGGAGAGTGACTCATTGTGCCTTCTAGGGTTAATGTTTTCTGTTGACATAAAGTCAAAAGATTATATTGAATCAATTGCTAGGTCTGCTGCTAGGAAAGTTGGTTCACTGTATCATGTTTGACAATTTTCCTCACTAGAATCTATCTTGTACATTTATAATTCAACCATTTGTCCATGCACTGAATATTGCTGCCACATCTGGTTTGATACTTCTGCTATGTATTTAGATATTCTTGTTAAAATTCAAAGAAGAATCTGCAATGTTATCGGCCCTGACGTCTTGGCCTCAGTCACTTTCTTACTGCCATAACATATCTTCCCTGTGCTTTTCTCTAAATATTTTCATGGTAATTGTTCTGCTGAATTTTCTTCTTTGGTACATTGACTTACAAATTTATGTGCAACACTAGATGGCAGCTAGATCTCCTTATTTTGTAGCTGAAATGGCTGCTAAATGTAACCATAAGTTTTATGCTAACAGTTTCTTCTCTCACACTTCTTGCTTGTTTAACTCTCTTTCAGTCTCTTGCTTTGATCTTCAAAAATTTAAAAGCAATGTCAATCATTGTTTTCTGTCTTCTTAATTCCTGTTCTTTTATTGTTCTCTCTACTTAATAATGTTTTTCTTTTTCTCATATTCTTTCATTCTCAGTAGTCCCTTGTGTCTTAGTGGCTTTATTGGGTTTGAAATGATTAAAAAAAAACACTTTACAGCAGAATAAATTTTAGAAGGAAAATGTCATTTTTCTATGCTCTTCTTATCAAAATTCTTTTTGTTATGGCTTTTTTAAAATTTCTTGCTGCATATCTCAGTTAATATCTATTGCCTGTGTAAATACCAGTGCCAAAGGAAATTATAATAAGTTTAAGCATTAGGTTTCTCCTTTATATTGCATTTTAAGTTTCATGACTTTTACTATTTTTTGTAAATTTTTTTGAATATGTTCAATTGGAAGTTTTGCCAACTTTACTTTTTTCCAACATGAAAAGTGAAAGAACTCTTTTTTTTTTTTTTTTTTTTTTTAAGAAATGTTGTATCAAACCCTGATATCTGTTATCTTGCAGATTACACAAAGTTTTCTATCATATAAATTTTCTTTGATTAAAAGCATTTCAGGATAATTAAATCTCATGAGAAATACATAATAATATTCTCATTTCCTCAAAGGTAAATTTGTCCTCAAATATAATGAGCACATTCTCTGGAAGGCTAATTGTGTGTACATTGATGGACATATTTTCTACTTAGTGGTTTATTTTTCTTTCTGAATTCAGCATTGAACAAAATGGATATTTACAATATATTCTAACCATTTCCATAATGTGTTACCTCTGATGGATTAATCATATATAAAAAATGATAAATACAGTAAAATCAAATAGCATTAAGTGTAATCGTTTAATGGCTTTGATATTCGCAAATTGTTTATCTTGTCTGGCAATAGACTAATACTTTTAAACCTTTTACTTATTACCACTTACTGAAGTCAATATTTTTTAATGCTTTTTGTTTTGTTTCTAACTCATCTGTGATCAACAATCATGAGTGACTTAATAATGATGACAAAAGCTACAGAAATTTAAACCATATGAAAATTTGCAAAAGAAAATTCACTCAAAGAAATAATGTACATCTTCATCAATGAGGAACAATGGTTTAATATAAATTATTTGCTTACCAATACAGTGAGATTTATCGGCACTAAGTATAAAGCTTTTATTACAATGGCAAACATAAGATCCTAAGGTATTTAAACACTTTCCACCTTGACATGCCTTCTTGTATCGTTTACATTCATTGATATCTGAAAAGAAACAAGGAGAAAAAGGCTATTAATATTAACTTTTTGTGTATGTGCTAAGTTTTACTTGAACTTAGAAATTCTAAGATTGGAATAAAATGGGATAAAACTTGCTTGATATTTGGTACATTTGACCAATCAAGAAAGAATAGCACTTGGTTTTATTAGATGTTTTTATCAGATTAATTCTATTGGAAATTAATAAGAAAAACATTTAATTTCATTATATTTAATTTTTGAAGATTGTAAGATGACCAGAAAACATGTTTACATTCTTTTAAAAATGTGGTCCAACTTAGACAAGCAGTATTGATACATTGTGCCCTGTAAACTATTTTTAAATTATTGTAAATTAAGCATTTTGCTTGTTGATGATGTGACTGCTTCCTATTCTTGATAACTTTCTTTCTTTCAACTAAGCTGTCATTGACAAGTAACTAATCATCATTGGAAATGTGGTCAGGGAACATTCAAGCAGTTTTTAAATTAATAATTTTTGTATAGAATATTTTTTTTCAGTGGATGAGTAATATTTACAAATGCATTTTTATACTATAACACATATCCAAACAATGACTGCAGGAATGATCACCTCCCATGACAACAGAGGAGAAAAGGCTGCAACACAGAATTATGGAATACTAAAATCTAAGTTTAGCAGTGGCCAAGAGAAACAAGGCAGTAGAACCAGATGAGATTCTTATAGAGATGTTGACATGCTTAGATGATTTGGGGACTTACAATCAGGAGGAAATAGTTGAAATTTCTGAGGAAAGAGTGCTAAGAGAATCTAGCACTCACAGGACATATTTGAAGACAAGAGAAATGTGGAAACAGTAACCTACTTAAAAATGTGTGATGGATGGCTGAACAAAGATAGATGGATGATGGTAACGAGTCAAAAATTACTTAGAGGTAAGTAAAATGTTATAGCAGCAAAATATAAATTGATCTCATCAAATATATCTTCACATCATAGTCAAAGAAACCTGATGCAAATTAATGCAAACACCATTGATCAATAATCATGATGAGTCACATAACTAAACTAATAGTTATGATTCTAATGAATAAAGTTCATAGCTGAATTAGACCAGAAATAGAACAAAAACAATATGGTTTTGTTTAAGACAATAAAACAAGAAATGCAGTTTTTGGGAATGCTATAAGACTGAGCAATAGTAAGTGTAGAAAGATGAATACTTATGTTTTATGGATTATACGTGGAGAAATCTGAAAAATTAGGTAAGTTTGATATACCTGGAAAAGACAAGGTAGTAACCATTAGGAAGATATGGTTGTTAGGAAAAAAGACAAAGTGTGAGTTATGTATCAGAAAAATAAAAATCAGGCTGGTGTAGAAATTTAACTATCTGAATAGTATAGTAACAAAATAGAAAATGTGATAAAGAAAATGTTGTTGACAATAAGAAAGAGTTAGAATTGTAGGAACATATAACAAGGGAAGAAAGTATTGGGAAATTTAACACTCACAAGGTATATTGAAAATAAGACAAAACAGAGTAAACCTTGAGTAAACTACTTCATAAATTTCAGCAAAATGGACAGCAAGACAAGTACCACAAAGTCAAAAGTGATTGTAAAGTGGCAAGAAATATTTATAAAAACAAAGGACAAGTTGTGTGGAATTATGATTGTTAATGTGATTGTAAAAGTCAAACCTGATTAGCTTTAATTTTTGTTTCTTTAAATTATCATTAATAATAATTTACAAATCTATAATGTAAGGATAAGATAACAATTGAAAATAATAAAAATTTGTTTTTCTGTAAATTTTCTATTTCCAATCCAGGTATAATCATTAAAGGAGGTCCTTACCTTTACAATTATGTCTGTCTGGGGATAAGTGATATCCTTTCTTTTCACAGCGGCATTTGTATGAACCATGTAAGTTTTCACATCTATCTTCACATCCAGCATTGTTGTCCAGACATTCATTTATATCTGAGCATTTTTGGAATTAAAAGAAATATACACAGAAAACATTAGTGACTTAAACCAAATTAAGTTTTTCATTCAAGTCTCTTGGTGGCTCTTAACTTACAAAATGACTTAAGTAAAACACTGAACAATTGATAATGTCAGACTCTGAAGAAAAATTAATTTCTTTTATGACTTGTAATTATAAATTGTGTGTGTGTGTTAAATTATTCTTGCACTTGCTCTCTTTGTATTGCTTAAAATTTTGTAGAGAACTACTTGCAAATCAGTAAGAAATTCAGTAGGGAATTAGATGAAAGAAATTGATTTTATCATGTTACTGAATAAAAGATGTATTAGAAAGATTGATTATTTAAAATGAAAAAAAATCAGTATTTGTATCTTTATATATAACAAAGAATCCTATGAAAAGTCCTGCTTTTATCTTTAAAAAGGCTTGCTTTCATCTACACATATATTGTGCAATGATGTTTTGTAAATTTTTTACTTAGTACTCATTAAATGTGGCAATATTGATCTCTCCATTATAAAAAGATATTTTGAACTTGTATTATGAATAGTTTAAACTCTATCAGGTTTTGATTAAATAATGATTTTATGAAAGTAAATTAGAAAGGCACTGTATTGAAAATTTAAAAAAAAATATGATTTTTAATTTATTTGTATAATTTTATTTATTTTATACACAATCCTCAGTTATTAACTGAAGTGGTCAGTAGCAGACAGTATTCCAAAATAAATCTGGCTCAAGGAGATTTCAAGCATAATTGATTGAATCTGAATTTTACAAATGTTTACCACTATATTGTTAAATAGGTACAACATTGAAACTGTTGATGAAGTTGGTATTTATGCTATGAAAAAATACCACATATATTAATTCAACATGAATACTAGATCCACTCAATCTTGGTATACCACTTTAAGGAGCTAATCAAATACAGTAGAATGGATCAACATAAAAATTTGGGTTAAACTGTACAACACTAAACATTTATCTATTCTTTTTTATGAAGAATTACTCTCATAACTAACAAAAATATTTATTCTTGAAAGTTGGATGTTTATATTATAATTTTTTTTTAATTTGGAACAGAAATAAAACTTCATTTTATGATGGGGTTTTGAAAAGTTCTTCACCCAAACTACTTCACAAAATTTGACCAAATGACTGTACATCTAATATATAAAACATATAGGGCAACTTTGAAAATATTTTTTATGGTGAAAATTACATAAAACAATTGATATATTAAAGTATCATGTTTATATATATCAATAATAAATTAATTAATATATTATATATTGATTTATATATATATATATATATATATATATATATATATATATATATATATATATATATATATATATATATATATATATATATATATATATATATATATATATATATATATATATATATATATATATATATATATATATATATATATATATATTATATATATATATATATATATATATATATATATATATATATATATATATATATATATATATATATATATATATATATATATATTATATATATATATATATATATATATTTATATATATATTATATATATATATATATATATATTTATTATATATATATATATATATATTATATATTTTATATATATCAATATTTTATATATATATTATATATATATCAATTTTATTAAATTAAGTATTTATTCAATGATGACAACTTTAATAGTATGTTACTTTTGTTTAATAGGTAATTAAAATTTTGCTTAAGAAATTAAAAAAAAATTTCAAAAATTGATCAAGTAGAGGATTCAGAGAAAAATCAGTTTATGAATCTTGGAGAAATATGGTAGATCTGTTGTCAATAGAGAGCATTACTTGTATAAATTAGAAATATTTAATTGTTGCTATTATGCAGTTGTTTCTTATAGAACATACAGTGGATTATTTCTCTTGCCTATTGTATTTAATACAAAATGTGAAATATTGTACATTTTTTATGTAGTTGATATTTGAGTAACAAACACAAAAGTGTGGTTTATTTCATTAATATTCTGTTCTCTATTTACATCATTCATTGACATAAATATTAATAGTAAAATCAACAAAACATAGTAATTTTTAAATCACATTATCACCTTCAAATATGTTTTATAGTCTTGCTTTCATCAACTATAGATTTAATTATATTTCTGGGGAGGTTCTTTTTGTTTATTTACAAATGTACCATTGCTACAGATGTTTAGCTGTGATATTTTCTAAATAACTTTTTACATATATACTTGTAAATATACTCAAGATAAATTTAATTCATTTGAAGCAACCTATGATATTTTTGTGAGTATTGATATGTGTTAGTTTATCTATATTTTACTTATTTCTTCACAGAATCTGTCTATATTTTTGAGATGAGGTATTATGTACACTATTTACATTATTCAGACTATTGTCCTCATCTTTGTTGCCATATTTATTACAACGTTTTGGCTGTTGTACACTCCGGCCTTCTTCAGGTGGTTGGAATGTCGGACTGAACCCTTTATTTCACTTGCTGGGGTAGACTGTTCTAGTTCCACATGCCATGTCTAATGGATGTCAGTTATCAGTTATCTCCTGTTAATTCACATTTCCAAGTTCTCCCCTGCCTTAACCTGGTATTGAACTCACAATTCTTCACAGAATGTTTACATGAGAGAGATTTAGTCAATTCAAGTTAATTTACTTTAGATATTGTGTACCAAATCGATTTTGGAATCCTTTATATTTTAACAATAATTTAAAAGTTTTGCCTATGATTTTGAGAAGTATCATTAATGTTCCAACATTTTCAGGTGGTTTAAGCTCTTTTTTATGCCTTTAGTTTTGCCAATGCATTTTAGTCCATTCATTGTTTTTTCTTTAAATTTCTACTCATCAATAGATTTATTACAATTTATTACATCTATACAATTTTTTTAAAAAATTAATTTATTTTGTAATTTTTAATGCTAAGTTCCTTCAGGATGCATATGGCCCTCTACAGATCCCTTTTCTTTGTTATCTGTGATTTGCCATGATTTCTCTTTGAAAAAATAGTGGAGTAATTTCTTGTTGCCCATCTTAGACTGGTTGCTACCTAAAACTAGAGAACTCTGTCTACTCTGCTTTTTAACCCATAGCTAGAGAGAGGTTGGGTGAGAGATGGGATTATGTCTTTCCCAGAGTATTTGGTTGAATAGGCTAGGCACATCCATGTATATGTTAAGCTGACATAATGAAAAGTACAAACAGATTAATTGATTACTCTAACAAAACTACCTAGACTTTGGGAATTTTTCCAATTTCTTTATATTTTTGATCTTGCCAATATAAAATTTCAACTGATCAATTCTATGGCCTTCCTCAGGTATATTGTCTACATGGAATAATTTGTACAATAATAAGTCAAGTTATGTTTTTAAAATAGTTATGCAATTAAACAAATGTTATATATTTAAATGAAACTTTATCTGAGCAGTTTCTAGACTGTCATCATTAACCAATATACATAAAATGTATTGATTGCAGAATCTTTTTAGTCTTGTGAAAATGACAGGTGAAAGATAATTTTGCCTTATAAAATTTTAAAATTAAAGAAAAAAGTAATGCATTTTTTAAGCATTTAATTTTTATATTAAACTTATTTTATATTGCCATTAAGTTCAGCTGATCAATGTCTTTTTTTAATTACATAATTTTTTTGTGTTATAACTTAAAATAGAATTAAAGATTCTATCAGTTTTTGTTAATTAGCTTATTGACAATTCAAATATGACCATATTAAAAAATTTGTTAAACGTATTACAATAAGTGAAAAGTTACCACATTACTTTTTAGTCAACATTATTACATCATTGCTTATAATGTAAACTTAATATTAAAAAAATAGAGATTTTAAATTTTAATATATGTATTACAATTTTTATATTTTTGACATATGTTACACAAAATATTGTTCAACATCATAATATATATTATACATGACTCTAAGGAAATAATAACCACAAGTACCATAACCTATTAGAGTTATAGAGGTACAATATGCTCTGCAGTCATAATAGCAGGCTCATCACTCTTCAGGATGATTTCAACTTTGTAATTGTCCTTCTCCTAAACTAGTTGCCCTACCAAGGCAAGAGAGCCATAGTAAGATGGACTCATGCACAAAATGAACAAAACTAACTCAGGAAAATTTGAACTCTGCACACATATTCCACTTTCTGTACCAATAACTATTACCCATACATTCAAGGTCAATGACAATGGTTATCTTTTGTTGTCTTAATTCTTGCTATTTATTTGTCTCTCTCCTTAATAATGTTTTTTCTTTTTCTCTTATTCTTTCTCACTGAGTAACCCCTATGTCTTGGTGGCTTTATTGCCTTACTTGGTGTGAAATGATTAAAAAAAGGGTAGGAAATATTTGAGTAAAAACCATTGTGTGTTCAGAATATTTTCTCATGCTTGTTGCTTAAAATATATGAGATTATAATTTTGTGAATCTGTTACTTTTTAGAGTTATTTACACTTATCAAAAATAAAACTCACTCAGATATACATACACCAATATTATATTTTAATTAAATTACTATAATTATTTTTCAGTTAAAAAATTATTTGATCTAATAAAGGCATTTACACTCATATAAATATTATCTTCCAGTTCAGTTTGGATGCAGGCATATGCTAATCAAGTATATCATTAAGCATAAAAAAGATAAATTTCTAAGTTTTTATTGGTATCATCATCATCCTGCGGCCTCAGCCGAGATTGAACTCACTACGCCTTTCCAGTATTCCTTATCTGTCATAGCTCCTAAAAGATCTTCCTTAGGGATCAATGTGTCTCGTTTTATCCTATCTGGAAAGGTTAACTTGCGTGATCGATTGTCAGATGATGGGTGCCTCCAGAGTACAAATGATGACACAAGTTCATCTGTGGCAAGTGCACAATGCCCGGAGAACTGGACACGTCTTTTGCAAACTAAGGTTGATACTCTCGGCAAGTCTCCATATATCATTTATAGAGTTGGGCGAATAATGAGGGCGAATGGAGTCTCTCTGAGCCTTGGTTGGCAATCCATTTAGTGATGGTGTCACGATAAAAACACCCTTGATAGCCCTAGCGAAGCATCAAGAATTCAGCTATTGACAAGATTATATTTATTGGTATAATTGCTATGGCAATGTTACTAACTGCTACTAGTGGCCTAATTAAATGGCATTTTGTCAATTTACACTATTTACATTCTTCAGACTGTTGTCCTCATCTTTTTTTTTTTTTTGCCATACTCACAACTTTTCAGCCGTTGTACAATCTGGCTTTTTCAGGTGATTGTAATTTTAAACTGAACCTTTTATTTTGTCCAGGTGTTTTGGGTAGATTGTTCTTGTTTCACATGCCATGCCTCTTCCAGATGTCTCAGTTATCTCCCTTTATTCCAACCCTCCAAGTTTTTGTTCACCACTGCAGTAGCCAGGTATTGAACTCACAACTCTTTGGGTCAAGTCTCTGGAACCAACCAACACATTTATCTACTGGGCCATGTGTCCTCAAGTGGGATAACTGAGACATCCTGGAGAGGCATGGCACATGAAACTAGAACAATCTGCCCCAGTGGATGAAATAAAGGGTTCACTTTGAAATTCCAATCATTTGAAGAAGATTGGGGTGTACAACAACCAAAATGTTGTGAATATGGCAAAAAAGATGTGGACAACAGTCTTAAGAATGTAAATAGTGTAAATAATTACAATACCTCATCTCAGAAATATAGACAGCATTTTGTCTCTTCTTTAAAAATGTTTTGCTCTTAGAAATAACCTTTTTCTCATAACTATTCCATATTTAACTGTGCATAATTCTTTCATTTCAAATAAATAAAACCTCTTCTCTACTTAAATGAAAAATAAATGTTGCAATTTGATATGAAACTGTAAAAGGATGGGAAATGTTATATTATTGCAATGACAGATCCAAATGAATACATTTTGTCTCCATCCTTGTCAAATATATTATTTCATATAGTTATTTGTTATATATTAAATACAAAAGTGAAAAATGAAGTTTAAGTATTAATTCATGAGCCATTTTAACTTAGACAGTGTTGTGTAATCATACTACAATACAAAATTATATCTATTAGTCATCAATACTAATAATATAAAGTGAGAATTTTGACTTTTTATGCTTATCTAAAGACTAATTTTTTTTTCAGCTATTTCAGTGTAAATGATGTAGAAAAAAAACCTGCTTTTAATCAAATGATCACTAGAGTAATTTTATTAAGTATGAGTAAATTTTCTCCCAGTCAATAACACTAACATCTCAGAAATTACTTGACTATTTGTCTTAGAAAATTGACTGGAAAAATCATTTTCATGCTTGCTCTCAAATACATATTAAAACAAGGTAAGCTACTGTTACGTTGCTCAGAGAAGAAAGCTAGTAACCTTTCACTAAGGCTTTACTGAACTTAATTCACAGCAGCAATCAACAAAGGAAGAAGAACGCAGCTTTTAAAGAGGAATGGGGACGTGTGAAAAAGTCACGTGGACAGTAAAGATAGTTTCCTATTTTCTTTTCTTTTATTTTCTTTACGAAAATATAACATTCTCCCCCACTTGCAAAAGAGATCGTAATTGAATAGGTTTTATAAATCCAGTCGTTGGATTGGTCTACGAATCCTGCTAGACCGGCGTAGAGGTAGTTCACCACTGGAAGAGCCAGACCTCTGAGAAGGCTGACTTTCAGGATTCTGGCTATATTCACAGATTCATTTTCCGTGGAAGGTGAAGAAATATTAACGGGACCTGCATCAGGCAAAAGGGTTGAATCTCGTGGTCCACGTCGGGTTGAGTATTTTCAGGTCCATTTTGAGGTCCATCCGGGCGTGGAAAAACGTGCCAACCGTCTCAACGCCACCGAATCTTCCCCATCATTGTGGCGTATTTTGGCATGCGTAGGATTGGCCTCAAGGAGTTCCACCACCTCAACGAGTTCCACCACCTCAACGATAGGGTCATATTTACTTCTGCCATCGAATCGTTTTAATAATACCTCCCCAGGCTCACAGAGCCAAACAGGCAACGCAGTACCGGTGGAGGACCGCCTTTCAAAATTGAACATTCGTTCGTGGGGGTTGCATTATTAGTGGTACATAGTAGAGGCGGATAGCATTTAACACATCATGTAGAACATCCTGCCAAGCACTAATTGGTAACTGTTTCGATTCCAGGGCCAATAATATGGTATTCCAAATTATGCCGTTGTAACGTTCAGATTATTATTGCCTCTAGGGTTATAAGCAGTAGTATTACTGAATCAATTCCAAGTCGTGTTAGAAATTGTTTAAATTCTCCTGACACAAACGAAGTTCCTCGATCGGAGTGAATGAACGAGGGAAGCCCGAAAATGGAGAAAATACTTGTCAGGCACTGAATAGCAGTTTTTGTAGTTCGAAAAGCAATCGCGGCAAGGAAAAAGGCAAAGGAAATCGACTATATTCGTCGATGACAGTAAAGTATATATCGGTAACCTGTCGGGGATACGGGACAGGCCCTTTGTAGTCTATGGAGAGACACTGAAATGGCGCAGTAGAACGGATCAGAACATTACTAGTAGAATCGAAGAATTGGGGTTTTATTTTGGCACAGGTCGTACATTCAGAAGTCACACGTCGGACTTCATCAATGAATATGGCATATTCTGAGACCTTACAAAATGCCAAAAAGCGCTGTACCCCAGGATGTATTAAGGAATCGTGTATCGGTTTAAGTTCCTTCAAGGAAGAAGCAGCAGCACCACATACTCTGGATAAGGTATCCACAACTGTGTTTTCATTTCCAGGACAGTGTTTTATGTCGTATGAAAAGGGAAGAAGTTCCATTTTCCACCTTATAATTTTATCGTTTTTAATTTTTCCGCGATTAGCAGGTTTAAACATAAAAGATACGGCTTGTTGATCAGTAATAATAGTAAAATGTTTACCGGCAAGAAGGTCTCTCCATTTACGAATGCATTCGACTATAGCATATGCTTCTTTTTCGACTATGTGAAGTCGTATTTTAGAGGGGTTTAGCGACCGAGAAAAGAATGCTACAGGTCGCTCAGCTTGTAAAAGAGTGCCTCCAATAGCCTTTTCTGAGGCATCGGTTTCAATAGTAAATGGCAATTCATCATCAATAACTTTTACAGATGACTCGGCAATGTCTTTCTTAAGTTTTTCGAAAGAATTTATAACTATAGGAGGCATAGGGGAATTGTTTATTTTCGACCAGTGGACGAATTTTGTGTGAATATTTAGGTATCCATTTCGCATAGTAAGCAAACATACCAAGACACCTTTTTAACGAATTTGAGGAGGAGGAGGCATTTGTAAAAGTGGTTTCAAACGCTCAGGATCGGGTTGGATAGTTCCGTTACAAATTTGATATCCAAGCATGTTAATAGAACAAGTGAAAACTCTGATTTTTCCGGTTTATTTCAGGTTGTATGTCGAGGCAGCCTTTAAGAAACATTCCAAATTGACATCGTGCTCCTCCTGGGTTTTACCACAAACAGTTATATCATCTATATACGAAAAGGTTCCAGATAATTTGTTATCAGAAATGAAAGAATTCATAAATCGCTGAAAGGCAGAAACCCGTTAGTAACACCCATGGGTATTCGTTTAAATTGGTACAGACGGTTTCCAGCTTGAAAGGCCATATAGGGGACGATCTTCAGGGCAAATTTCAATCTGATAGTACGCTTTGGACAAGTCAATTATACTATAGATACGATACTGGGCTATTTGGTTTACGAGATCTTCAATTCGAGGCAAGGGGTAGGCATCAAGTAAGGTGAACCGATTAATAGTCTGGGAGAAATCGACTACCAATCGTTTCTTTTTATTAGGTGACGAAGTTACGACAATTTGAGCACGCCACGGAGAGTAACTTGTTTCAATTATATCATCCTTAAGCAGTTGTAGAATTTCTTTTCAATGAACCGACCATCCTCCGCGCAGCGGTAATTTCGGGATTTAGTAGCAATGGGTTTGCAATCAGGGGTCAAGTTTGAACAACTTAACAGGAGCACAACTGATCTTGGTTAGAGCGCAGATTTTTAGAATATCCTGAGATCCACCAAAAGAAATAGTGATACTCTGGTGTAGTTTTAAGAAGGGCACTCCGGTATAATATCCACACAGGAACCAGGAAGTACTGTAAAGTCAATTTGTTTATATTCGTAACCATTGAAGATAATGTCCTCAGTACAATATTCAGATAGTTTGAGGGAAATGGCAGATGATGCCATGGAAATTATGGAATTCCGTTTAGACAGTTTCATTGTTTTAACAATACGGGCACTGATAAAGTTATCAGAACTACCGGTGTCTATGAGGGCAGTTAATCTCTTTCCTTTTAATTCTAAAGTTTTAGTAACTGGAGGAGACCTATCATCGTCTTTTAGCACGGGCTACTATAATAGCTGAAGTAGAACGTGAAGGTGCTGGCATGGTAGAACGGCAAACTTTAGAAAAATGACCAAGTTTTTCCACAGTTTAGACATATCTTATCACGGGCAGGACAATAGCGACGATTATCCTTAAAATGACGTTTTCCTCCACAGTTGTAGCACTTGCCATGAGCAAAGGCAGCAGACAATTGTACAGAGTCACCTCCGTACGAGAATCAGTTAAGTCTGAAAGCATTTTTTAGTAGTAGTAGTGGAAGTGGCCTCCTCGGCAGAATCAGTAACCACATTTTTTAGTCCTAGTGGTAGTAGCAGCAGTTGATCCAATCTGAGAAGTGTATGACTCAGCACGAAAAGTGAGCCTGTTCTAAGGCTCTAGCACATTTGAGTAGCCTCCTTGAGAGTTAGCGTATCATTTTCAAGCAGTCTGGCACGTATTACGAGGACCGGAGACCACGTATAAATGCATCACGGACAGATTCATCCCTGTAAGTAGTAGCAGTAACATCTTGGAAGCAACAGTCAGCAGCAAGTCGATTCAAGGCCTGAAGGTATTGGTCTACAGACTCATTTTCCTGCTGCAGACGTGTAGACAACAAATGTCTAGCGTGAATAATACTTGGAGACTTGTCATAAACACTTCTCAGCAATTCAACAGCATGTTCAAATCCAGAACAACCCTCGATAACATCAGCAATGGTAGCACCGATATTTAAATAAAGGACTTCGAGTTTGTCAGGGTTTAACGAAGCAATAGTTGATAAGTAATAATTAAAATTTACGGTACCATAGTCTCCAGAGCTTGCTAGCCTGAGGGTCTGCAGAAGATATATCAAACTTGTCCAGACGAATAATCTTGTCCATGAGGAAGTAAGTTCAGTAAATTGTTACGTTGCTCAGAGAAGAAAGCTAGTAACCTTTCACTAAGGCTTTACTGAACTTAATTCACAGCAGCAATCAACAAAGGAAGAAGAACGCAGCTTTTAAAGAGGAATGGGGACGTGTGAAAAAGTCACGTGGACAGTAAAGATAGTTTCCTATTTGACGTGGACAGTAAAGATAGTTTCCTATTTTCTTTTCTTTTATTTTCTTTACGAAAATATAACAGCTACTTAAATTTTTTAGTGTCAAATATAATGGGGATGTTATTGCCATTGGTTTTTCTTTTTTTTCTTTCCTTCCCCATTGCTGAGGGTTGAGGAACATAGATATTTGTTATAGTTTTTGAATTCAGAGTTGTCCTTCTCTTTTGGTAGCTAATCATGGTTAGAGAGCCCAGTCTATCTTTCTATTTAACCTATAGTTGGTGGGGGAAAGATGGATTCATACATTTCTTCTGTGCTTAAGTGAATGTTAAAAAACTCAACTGGAATTTGATTTTGTCCCTCTGATTTCTCATTCCAAGCTGTTTATCCCTTACACAATCCACACATCCAGGTTATTGCCATTAAGGATTTTAAAAAATATATGAAAGTATGTCATTCTTTTTAAAATAATGTTTCTGTACTTTCACCTAGATTATTGATATTAACAAAAATTTTAAATAAAAAATAAGGTGCATGATAAAAAATGTCAAAAGTCTTTAAAAGTTTGAAAAATAGTTGTCATTGTTGTTAAGTGAATGGATGTCTGTCTTACCACTATTCTTTTTTAAAATTCTGATTTTTCTCTTATTTTGTCAGTTTTCTGGTTGGATACATTGACTGGTTTTAGGCTAATGGAAGTATTGGATTTTATTGTTTGTATTCACTGATTATTTCTTTGCTTTTTTTAGGGGTGGCAGTTCTTACAAATAAGAAAAGCTACAACATTTCTGTAATTTTCATTCATATATTCTGCTGATTTTTGTATTCTGCTTTTAATTTCCTTAAATAATATAATAATGAATAAATAAAAATAAATTTCTGATACATATTTGTTGTAGCTATTGATTTAAAAGTTGACAAATATTAACATTTAAAGTAATTTTTTTTATCAAATTTCAGTTGTTATCGCCCATATATTTTAAGAAAATATTTTATGCATATTCTAAAGTGTTGTAACCTAGGAAAGGTTTCTTGAATGAGGAATAACCAAAATGGAAGTTGAAAATGAAATGGTAATCTTTATAGCATCAACAAAATACAATACTTGCCAGTGGCATGAAGTAGGTAAACCACTGCTAGTGATGGACACCATATTACCCCCACTTACAATAGTGTCCAACATATTTATGAGGATTGGGACGTGCCCATTAGTGTTCATAGGTATGCTATATAACATAAAGTAAAGCAAATATTACTTGATAAATGTCTTAATGAAATCATCTGAGCATAAAATTTCTTTCCTGTATAAAACAATTACAATATCTATTGTAAGTCTTATTGCAACTTGTACAGTCTCACTACTTTCTGATCTCTTCTACTTATTAATGATGATCAAAAAGATTTATATTTATTTTATGATTGTTTATAGTTAAGCATTTAATTAACAACATGCTAAGATAAAACAATTGAAAAATTAATATGATAACTTCTTGCAACAACTTAATGTATTCTAATTCAGTAATTTAAGTATTTTCTGTCATTTAATATTTTAAAGAAAAACATCACTTAAACAGTAAGACATTTGTGTCTTTTATCTGTACCTCAGTTCAGACATGCTTGTTCTTGGAACAATGCATACATTTATCTGGTTTGGAACACGTGCAGATTATTGTGACATTTTTGTATAATATAATATGTATTTATTAAATGTTTTAATTGTGTATGGGTGTTTATCTAGTCTTTCATTTCTGTTTATTCAGTGTTAATTTACCAATAGATACACTAATGCTAATATTAGTGCCTAGTGAGTGGGAAATGATTAAATGTGCATGATTTGTTGTGAGATGCAAATACATTGGCTGGAATTTATTTTTTAAGGGAAAAACTTTTATAGTTAAAATTTACATTTAATTCCAAAAAATTGATCTAACAAAAGAAACTTTTAATTCTTACTTGTAGATGCTTAAGTGCCACATCATGTTGAAACACCGGTTCCCATAAAATCACCAAATTTAAGCAACATAGAGCCTGGTCAGTACCTAGATGGGTGACTGGTTGAGAATACCAGGTGTTGTAAGCTTGGATTTATGGGTGATGTAATGGATAATGGCTAAGAATTGTTAATCACAAAGCCAAGTTTCTATTCCTGTCGAGTTTGTTATATTCAATTACATTCAAATACCCTTGAAAAAGGGATGAATCCACCTATTCTCCTCCCAGCTATGGGTTAAAACTTGTCTCTGTAAAATCATTATTATCTCCTCCCCCACATCTCAAAAAAAAATTCTTGCAATCTAAAAAATATTTTCTGGTTTTAAATAACTTGTAAAGGGTTGATAAGCCATAGAAAATGAATGAATTATTTACTTGCTGATAACAGCTAGTTGTTTTAGCATACAGTAGACAAACATCTGTTTCATGCATTATTAAAAGTGTATAAAAATTATTGTTAACAAGGTACTGAAATTGTGAACAATAAAGTCTGGGCATTATGTAAACTTTTGAGCCTTACTAAGAATATCTCAAAGCCTATGTCGCCTAAATTTTTTTTAGCAATCTTTGTCTTTTTTGTTCCTAAACAATGTTAAAGAAATCTTTTATCTGTATAGTTATATTAAGATTCTATTTGACTCTACTTATGTTTTAATCCTCTATCAGGAAAAAAATAATCAATCTTGACTAATAATACTTACTATCACGGTGGAGTAATGGATAGCAGCTCAGATTGAGGAATCAGAGAGCCGAGTTCAAATTCCAATCGAATCCAGTACATTCACTTACGTGCTAATACCATTGGGAAAGGTATGAATCCTCTTCTTCTCCCCCTAGCTATGAGGAAATAGCAGGACAGATTGGGTTCTATAGCCTTGGATGGCAACTGGTCTACTGCAGAAAGAAATGGCAAACTACTATGGGAAAAAATCTGCCTCATCAGTCATACATTGAAAGATGCATGATTGCCTACGTGTGTTATCATGCATGGCACATAATTGACTGATATAGAATTAAAAAATCTTTCTTTTTTTTTTCTTTTTTTTTTTTTTTTTTTTTTTCTTTTTTTTTTCTTTTTTTTTTCTTTTTTTTTTTTTACAGGAATGGACTTATTTTTAATTACAGAATTACAATGCTGTAGAATTTAGTCATAAATTATACTTAATAAGATCTGTTTTGATTGTCCAATGATCCACTAGAAATAAAAAAAATTCTATACTTTGGAGCGTAATAGAAAGGATATGCACATTGTTTAGGGATGTTATTGTTACCAACTTTGTCTTAGCTGTCAATTGATTTTCCTTCCAAACATTCATCATTGTAATTGGTTTTCCAAAACGAAAATTAGGTATAACTCAACCTTCCATATTTAATTCTAGGGAAGGATTTTTCAAAATTTAATCCACCTTGAAATAAACTATTTCCTAATCTACATTTTCTTACTTTCAGAAGACCATTTTGTTCCTTAAGTTCCCTAAAATATTGGTTAGCATCTTATACATTTAATTTACTTTTGTTCATCATTCTATAAATTATTTACTCTTTATGATGTAACTTTTTGTTAAATTTGTTAAAAGTTTAAATATTTATTTAGTTTTGTATTAAAAGATCTATTAAAAACATTGCATTTCATTCTATTTTATCATCAGATATTTTAATGTAATGTTAACTGCACTAAAAATGGCTGAAATGATGGTCATACTTTAAGGTATCAAAGACAGTTTTTTTTATTAATTGGTATTAAACTTCCAGAAATAAATCTTTTTAGATTTAGTTCAGTTGAATTCAAATCCGTACTTAATATCAATAGAATTCCAAGCTATTTTAATAGAAATATGATCTGAAAACAATGGAACCAGTTCCCTAGCTCAGCCAGTTTCATTAGTTTCTTGTAACAAATTTTACTCTTATCCTTTCTTATTGCTGCATAAGATTTTTTATTTCTTATTAATCATATTTAAAACCATTAGAGGTAAAGAAAAATAACAAAATAAATATTGTCTACTCTTGCAGAACTCACTAAACAAGTGGCAGTGCTAAATATTGCCAGAAAATCAATCCTAAAGTAGAATTCTAAAGACAGAAGAAAAACTTTATGTTGACCGAAGAATGGAAAATTATAGAATTAGCGCAAAATGTTCAGTATATCCTTCTGTTTTTAACCTTTTTATTAAAAAAAAATTAAACATATATACACACACATAAAAGTTTAATGGTCAGAATTGAATCAGACCAGGAGACAGTAGTATTAAAAAGTGCTTAATATAGATGTGAAAAAAATAAAATGAAAATAACAGGTAGAGCTTTTAACTTTAAAAAGCAAGAGATATGTTGGTTTCAACCTTAGGGAATCCTCAGGCAATTTTTATCAAATGACCCCTCAACACTTTATTTTTTAAAAAAACTAATTTAAAAAATAAACGAACACACACACACACACACATGACATTGGGTGTAATATAAAGGGAGGAGCAGGATGTGAAGAAAAAATTCCCAAAGGGAAAGAAAAATATCTAAAAAGGGTATTATAAAAGTATCAAAACTGGTGGGGGTAATTGAAATATACATTTTCTTTTGAATCAGAAATTAAGGTTTTGTGTCATTGCATACATATTAGAAATTCCTCTTATAAACATGAAATGGATAAAGAAAAAAAAAAACAATATACATTTCAAAATTTAATTTTCAATTGGATAATTTTATAATACTCTTATATAAGATCTCTAAAATTTTTAACAAGGGCTCTGTGTTTATTTATTTTTTTTTTAGAAAAACAATATCACTTTCATTAGTTTTTTAAAAAAATAAAGTGTTAAGAGGTCATTTGATAAAAATCACCTGAGGTTGAAACCAAGGTAGAAGACTCAACTGATCTCTTGATTTTTATATATTTACTGCACATTCAGAGAACATAACTTGTAGTACTTGACCATCATTTCCTTTTACTATAACCATCTATTATTATAACCTTTTCATATTTGAGCAATTAGTCTATAAATTTATACATGTATCTGTTTTTCTTATTTGTCTCTTTTTAATAGACTTATTAGATACTTAGATTATTAGCAAATAAATAAGATTCAATTTCAAGCTAGTCTGATTTTGGATAGAAAGATTTTTAGTTTGGGACATATAAGTTTTAGGTATTGTTCTAGAATAGTTATACATTTTTCTCATTCTGTGCATAGTAGAAATAAACCTCTATGAAATTCATTAATTGAATAATTCTATAAAGCAATATATCATTTATACAGAAAAAATATAAGCAAAAATAACAATCAGTTTTATGGATGTGTACAGAAGCTCAGTGTAAAACCCCTATAATAAAATTGATTTTTAAGTGTTTTCATGCATGCACTCAGTTCATTTCCTTTAAAATATATGGTCAGGAACGTTGGGTTAAGATAATATGTAACAATACAGATATAAAAACTAGAAATGTTCACTTAGAAAGGTATCAGTTTTTTTTTGCCTTTTACAATATCTATAGTTTAGATTATTTTTATTTATTTTCTGTAACTACACACACACACACACACATATATATATATATATAAATTATTTTTTAATTGAGGTGCACATGTTACTTATTTAACTGTTTTGTATGTTATCCGAATTTCTTGACATATTCAATTTTTAAGATATTCAGCCTTGAAGAGAACAAATAATAGAGACTGTACATTGTTGAACCTTCAACAGCAGAGTAGAGTATCGCTGTTTCCTTAATATGAGAAATGTAACTTCAATCTTTTAATACATATTAAATGCTTATCTCTGTTGCTTTGCTATCAACAAATATATTCTTTATGCATTGTAGAATGTGGGGCTGATATTATTTAAATGGAAGATACTGGAATATCAGATATAAATGAGCATTTCTATAAAACCAAAGACACTGTGGTAGATGAAGCTGATTGACTTTAATCTTCCTTTATCCCAAAAATGATTGGATTATGCTCTGCCCACCAATTCAAAATGATAAGCCTCAACTTAAGTGGTGTTGATAAAAGATAGACTGTTCTATCAGTAAAAAGCTGAAACTCCTAATAGAATACAATAGACTTTGAGATTATAGACTGTGCACAGAGGACAGTTTTTATAACCTCTCATATATATCTTAATACACACAAGTCAAAGTTAACAAGATTGACATAGTGTAAGGAGTGTGTATTAATACCACTTGATTTCGACATCTTCTATTGATCTGATGAATCATACTGTGAATTCAAATACTCAATTGTACTTGAAGTTGATGTGTAAGAAAAAACTATTTCAGTCGTATTCCTCTAATCAAATAAATACGGTTTATGCTAAGTGAAATGCAAGAAAGTATATTGATAAAACTGTAAAGAAATGATTTAAATATAGAATTTGTCCCCGACAAAACAAGGAAATAAAATGTGAAGAGAAAAGAAAATGAAAGTTAATTACTTACTTAATGAAAGCAATGAAGTTAATATTTCAAAAAAGAAATAAACCTTTTTCTTAATTTCCAAAGGGTAAATGTTATTGTAAAGGATTTTAATAAAGAGACAAGTCCAAAATATGAAAATAATTTGTCACAACTTTAAATCTGATGCTATTAAGTCTACTTCACCTCCATCTTGTGAATAAAAAAAATGTCAGCTCAAAATCTAAAAACTGACCTTTTGACCAATGTTTCTCTAATTTTAGTTTTTTTTCTATACTTTGCCAAAAACGTGATTATTACTGTTATAGACAAGTGTATGGTTGCAAGAAGGAAATACGACAACAGCAGAAATAGATTTACGTGATTTATTTCAATATGAACATGTGGTTTGGGGACAGCTACTTTGTGGTATAGTTCATAAGCCGGCTCCCGGTCTGGGTTGAACTCTCATAGTAGTTCACACTGGTTGGCGTGGCGCTCCACCTGCTGACTGACCCTGACAGGTCTCTTCCCCGGCCTCCTTGTTGACTGTTGCTAACTGCTGCTGACCGCTCAGCCTGACTGTGACAGGTCTCCCTGGCCTCCTGTTGACTGCTCTTGTACTTCCCCGTGTGACCCCTTTTATGGCGTTTTTTATGGCTTAACAGGCTCGTAAAACGATAGTATAATTAGGAGGGAAGCATTTTTATTGGTCGAAAAATAGAAACACTTTAAAATATTATTTTATTTTTCGACCGGAACTCATGCGTCTGGAATGCGTAAACGACGATAACGGTCATTTTGTGACGGGGGCCTTGTCCCGTTCACATTTGGCTCTCGCTCTTGAGTATGTTAGTTTATTTGCCTGTAAATCAGCCGAGATATGTCTTTTATTTTATTTTATAACAAGGCTCCCCCAGATCTCGGTCTGATTTACAGTGAGCGTTATTCGTGTATATTTGGGTGATTAATTCATGATAAAGTCTCTGAAGCGTGTGGGAAGTTGTCCTTGTGTTCTTCTTGTTGGCATTTGTTTTGGTATGGAGTTATTTGCTGAATTATGTGTCCCAGAGGGATGTGGAGGAGAATAATCCTGGTGACTGTTGCATGGTGGAGGCAGAGGGATTATATTAGATAGATGTGTTGGGCGTGGAGCCAGTCGTCGGATATGTGTACGGTGAATCCAGATTGTATCACCATTATCGTTTTGCACCTGACACATCATATTGTACGTTTTTATAATGGTGTAATTTCCTATCCAGTGCAGAGAGGATTGGGAAACAGTTGAGTGTGGCCGGTGAAGTAAAACCTTGTCACCTACTTGTATTGGGTCCTTGTATGTGAGGCGATTTAAGTTAGTCTTAAGTTTGTGGTCAGCTTGGCCAGGGTGACGTGGTGGTGAACCTGCTTTAGCAGAGCATTAATTTGCATTCCATATGCTCCAGGATCGTCACTTGCGATTTCTTTTCTGTGTAGTGTAGGTAGGTCGATGTTGGGGTGACGGCCAGTAATGGCATAGTGCGAGGAGACACCGGTGGCGCTGTTGGTCGTGGCATTTATGGACGAAACGACAGATTCTAGAACGTCTGTCCATTCACAGTTCCTGTCTTCACATAACATATAAAGTGCGTTCTTCATCGTGCGATGTTGTCTCTCGATATTTCCTGAGCTTTGCGGGCGCCAAGGACAGTGAAGTTCTTGCGTGATTGACATCTGGTTACAGAAGTCCAAGATGGTTAGGATGTAGCGTTTTCCCTTTGAGTTGGGCATTGTGACAAAGTCTATAAAGACGAGATCGAATGGTCTCTTTCCTCGTTTGCAGTGGCCAATGGGCCAGTGGGTACATCTACCGTAGTTGCCCTTGCACTTAGCACATGTGTCGCAAGAATCAACATAGGCCTTGATGTCGCGGTTTTTGAATTCCCACCAGTAGCTGGAAAGGAGTTCTCGCATACGGGTAACACTTGAGTGGTTGTTGCCCTGGTGTGTCTGGTAGAGGTATCTGGATCGTAGTTTGTATGGTACAACCAATCTCGGAGAGTGTTTATTGTCTCTCATCATCAAAACGGAGGTGCCTGGTTCTAGAAAAAATTGGTGCAAATGTTTTTGAAAAGTGTAGCTCGGTGGTCATCATGATGATGATCGATATGAGGTTCGCTTGGAGTGGGTGACTGGAGGGCGCTGATGATCTTTGCCAGGGCGTCGTCCTTCTGTTGTTCATTTGTGATGCCGAGGTGGTTGCAGATTCTCTCAGTGGGGATGGTGGTGGTAGAATGACAGGCGAAGAATGCGTTGGTGACGCGCTTGTGGGTGCGGGCGTTTTGTGGTGTGTGAGTTTTGGGAATGAGCTGTAAACCGTTAAACTCGCCGAGGCACCAAGATGGGATGTATACGCGGAGGTCTGAACCACTTACCTTGAATGTCCTGCCTGCCGGTGTAGGGTCGTTCAGGGCTTTCGTTTTCTTATGTCCGCAACCTCTGCTGAGCATGTCAGCCCATACATTTGATTCGCCTTCGACATATTCTAAGACAAATTTATAACATGAAATTTCTTCTTGCCATCGTCGTATTTTGGCATTGTTGAACTCTCGTTGGTCCAGATATGTCAGCGATCTGTGGTCGGTGAAGATGACGAAGGGGCGGTTGTGAAGGAAATAATCAAATTTCAATATTGCCCACTTTACTGCATATGCCTCTCGTTCCGTCGTGGACCAGTTCTGTTTCGTCGAGTTGAATGTATGGGAAGCGACCGCTATGATATCTTTCTTCCTGTAGTGAACGAGATAATCAAGTACCCCGGAAAAAAGTTCGTGTTTTGTGTGCGATCTGCGGAAGAAGGAAAATTCGGGCATTTTTGGCTACGGCGTTCGTGAGTTATTTTCCTGACGCGTTACAAGTGATTTTCTTTCTTTGTGTTGTGAAAGCCACAAATTTGCTTTGAGAACGCTTACTCTTCAAGCTATTTCGGCGTTTACTTTGTCTCTCGCAAGATGGCGGAAAGACCATTTGATATAAAACTGATCCCCGAATTCAATGGTGATACTAGTGGACAGTCTGTGGTTGAATCGATCGAAAAGGTGGAACTGGTCTGCGAATTATGCGAGATATCGAAGATTGATCGGATTCTTCCTCTGCGATTGAATGGCGGTGCCCTTGCTGTGTATAGGCAGCTGAGTAAAGAACAGAAAAGTGACATTGAGCAAATAAAGCACGCTCTACTAACCGCGTTTGGAACTGACCGGTTCGTGGCCTACGACCAATTCCAGGCACGGCGTCTGCGACCTGGCGAGACAGTAGACGTATATTTGGCAGAATTAAAGAAGCTCGCCGTTCCAATCGCACCGCTTCCTGAAGAATGGATGACATGTGCCTTCGTTTCTGGATTGCCCAGTCATGTTAAGCAGATACTCCGCGCATCATCCAGAATGGAAGACCTGACGCTCAATCAATTGTTGACCAGAGCCCGTGCTGTCATGATCGACGAAAAAAAGAGGCTGATGAAGCAGTGGCCGCAGTTATTCAACCAATTGAAGTCAAAGAAGGTCCGACCCCAGCCATTCGTCACCATGGCGTTGCCACCTGCTATCGGTGCTCTGGGCCGAATCATTTTGCCAGAGACTGCCGCTATCAACGCGAAGAAATGCGCAGCGGGTCGGCGCGAAAGGCACGTCTCGATCTACGATGCTGTCAATGTCATAAAGTAGGTCATATTGCCTCTAAGTGCCCGGGAAATGGAATGGGGACGCGACCTCAGCACCGGCCTCTTCCCCGCACCGAGCATGAAAGTGGCGCTCCCTGTGATTAAGGTACGCATCAATGGAATAACGCGTACCGCTTTAATAGATTCGGGCTGCTCTCGGTCACTCACCAACGGTTCGATTTGCCGACAGTGGAGCAGACAAAAGATGGACGTACTAACGGCTGATGGAAAGGCTCTCAGAAGCCGGGGAGTTGGAAACATCAAACTCAGTATTAACAACGGTGACCCTGTCACAGTCAGTGTGTTGGTCGTGGACAGCGCGTTATTAGGTTTCGATCTGCTCCTTGGGATGGACATTATTAAGGAGCTGGGCGGCGTACGCATTACAGAGGCGGGCGAAGTCAAGTTTTCTGATCCGCCCATCTGTGCTACTTTGAAGATCAACGAGCCCGACTTTAGCGCAGAGTTCGACCAAAGGACGAAGACATGGACAGCATTTTGGAAATGGTCGGAAAATAACCCACCAGAAAAGCTCCAGAACTGAGTGTCAGAATATTCGGTGCCCGAACGCGTCAAGGAAGAATACCAGCGCGAATTGCAGGTGTGGCTGGATAACGGATGGCTGACTCCGTATCCCGAGGAAGAGCTTGGTCCTCCAAGAGGCCTCATCCCGTTGATGGCCGTGGTACAAAAGAACAAGGGAAAGGTGCGCCCTGTACTAGATTATAGAGAACTGAACGAACATGTAGACACATACACAGCTCATGCTGATGTGTGCGCACAAAAATTGAGAGAATGGCGACCGAAGGGATCCAATGTCTCTGTGATTGACCTTCGAAAGGCCTACTTGCAGGTACGCGTGCACCGGTCACTGTGGCCATTTCAGACGGTGATCCTTAATGGGACGAGGTACTGCTTAACCCGAATGGTATTCGGACTCAATGTGGCGCCGGCCATCATGAAAGCCATCGTGGATACTGTGCTATCCCAGGATGAGACAATTCATCAAGCGACGTCAGCCTACATTGACGACATCTACATCAACGAAACCTTAGTACCCGCTTCACGGGTGAGAAAGCATCTTGCTGATTTTGGGCTCGAATGTAAAAACCCAGAACGACTGGAGGATGGTGCTCGGGTGCTCGGCTTGCAGGTCTGGTGGGAGCACAACATGCTTTACTGGAAACGTGGAAGCGAGCTCCCGGACATTCCCAAACACATGACCCGACGCAGCGTGTTTTAGTTATGTGGAAAGCTGGTGGGACATTTTCCCGTGGGCGGGTGGATCCGCATTGCAACTGCATTTATTAAACGTAGGGTGACTGCTGTCACTTCCGGCTGGGATGACACAACAAATGATGCTCCCCTTAGACACATGATAGCGGAAGTCATTACTAGGGTGTGTCAAGACGACCCCGTACGTGGTAAATGGTGCGTTGACGGATGTGAATTTAACGTCTGGGTCGACGCGAGCTACCTTGCAACAGAAGTGTCTCTTGAAGTAGGTGACACTGTCGTGGAAGATGCGTGTTGGTTGCGTCCCGAGAAGGATACGCAACATATCAACCTGTCAGAATTAGACGCCGTTATCAGGGGAGTCACCGCGGCCCTTCAATGGAATGCAAAGGTATTGCATTTATTCACGGATTCCGCATGCGTGTATAAGTGGATAGCAGACACTCTTACGGGGAAGGCTAGGATACGTACAAAGGCTGCGAGCGAGATGCTCATTCGAAGGAGGCTAGACACACTGGGAAAGTTGGTAAGTGAATACCACTTATCCGTAGACATACAGCTGGTCAGATCACAGCAGAACAAGGCCGATACTTTAACAAGGGTACCCCAAAAATGGCTTGACGCTATTAAGAAAGAGGTAGAGCCGGTAGGACATGTCTGTGTAACATCAGCGAGCAACTATAACTCAGATTTACTAAAATCTGTGCATTGCCAAAGCGGACATCCCGGTGTAAAACGGACCTTATATTTCGTGAGGCAGATTTATCCCTCCGTATCCAAAGCTGCTGTCAGGGCAGTGGTCAGAGGATGCAAGGAGTGTCAGTCCATCGACCCAGCACCTGTGCAATGGCAAAAAGGACAAGTGAGTGTAAGCAAGGTGTGGCATCACTATTTAACCCTGATTGACTGGCCCAACCCGGTTCACTATTTGGCGGCGTCTGCGTCGACAGGATTCCGCAAGCGTCATTGACCACTTGGGGTCATTGTTCTTTGAACGTGGACCTCCGACGGAACTCCTCACTGACAACGACACTGCATTCCGCAGTGGACTATTCAAAGAGTTTTTGGCTTCGTGGGGAGTACACCTCAGATTTCGCTGCGCGTATGTCCCATCAGGGAATGGCATAATCGAGCGATGTCATCGGACATCAAAGAATCGCTGCTAGGAAGCAGTGTTCCATAATGGAGGCGGTGTATTGGTACAATGTTACTCCGAGAGACAATAATGTATCGCCCTCAACTGCGCCAGCCAACATGATTTATCAGTACAAAGTCCGGCTACGAGGCATTGACGCAACGCGTTCAACTGAACGGATAAACAAACGAGCGCCGTATGACTTGGGCGATCGCGTGTGGGTGAAATCTCCACATAGCCGGTGTACAACCCGGTACCGGGTGGGGCATGTCACTGGACTAAGTAACTCGCGTTCTGTGCTGGTTGATGGCATACCAAGACACATAAAGGACTTGCGTCGCTATGTAGGTACAGATACGTCAACAAGTGACACTAGCAGTGAGTGCTCAGAAAGTGAACAAATAATTACCATCGGAGGTAGGGCTAGCACCTCTTCAGATGGTGAAGACTCTGTGCGTGAGGTTGTCAGACCAGAAAAATCCTCAGAAGAAGAATCTTCAGAACATTCTTCAGATGATGAAGACTCTGCGCATGAGGTTGTCAGATCAGAAGAAACCTCAGAACATAACACACAATCTCCTCCAACAGTCGCCCCGCTCCGGAGAAGCTTAAGAATAAAGAGGCCCGCCCATGAGTGTCACTTATGTGACGGGGGGAGTGTAGTGAACGAGATAATCAAGTACCCCGGAAAAAAGTTCGTGTTTTGTGTGCGATCTGCCGAATTGGCTACGGCGTTCGTGAGTTATTTTCCTGACGCGTTACAAGTGATTTTCTTTCTTTGTGTTGTGAAAAAAAAATAAAGCTTTGAGAACAAAATATTCAGTCTTCTTGCATTAAGATTGCTCCACATGCGACATCACTGGCGTCGGTAGTGAGTGTGAAAAGTTTGGAGAAATCCGGAAACGAGATGACGGGTGGCGAAGAGAGACGGTCCTTGATTTTTTTTGAAGGCTCTGTCGGCATTTTGCGTCCAGATAAACGGTTTATTAACCTTGTTGAGTTCGTGTATGGGACCCATAAGTTTTGAAAACATATCTGACCTGATTTGTTCGTGAAGACGTGTCTTTAGGAATTGTCTGATCCACACTAAACGGCCGATAAGGCTTTGTAATTCCTTTTTTTTAATGTTGGAGGTTTCATTTCCTGATGGCACGAACGTATTCTGGATCAGCCTTGAATCTTTCGCTGTTTACTATGCGTCCGAGGAATTTTGCCTCTGATGTGAGGAAGGAACATTTATCTGGATTCAACTTGAGTCAGAATTTTCGGAGGGCAGTAAAAAATTGTTCGAGGGAGAGTATGTACTCCCTAAATGTCCTAGCGTGGACCAGGTTGTCGTCGACATAGGAAGAAATGTTGTCACGGGATGTGACCGTGGCTAGGGCTTCTGCTATGCAACGGGAGAAGATTTGTCCGGCAGATGTAAGGCCGAAGGCCAGGCGCGTGTATTGATAGCATCGATCCTTCCATGTAAATGCTGTTTTGTATCTGTCTCACTTGTCGATCTCAATTTGCCAGTAGCTGCTGCGTAGATCGAGGGAAGTGAAATATCTATTGCCTTTGCCGTTTTTGTTGAACAAGTGGTCGATCCTTGGCATTGGGTAAGGGTCAAGATCGACTAAGACCTTGTTGAGAATTCTTTTAAAGTTAGCGACGACGCGAATCGATCCGTTTTTCTTGCGTACGGCAAATACAGGGCTATTGAAGCCTTTCGGGTCGCTGCAGTTTTCAATGATACCTTCATCGGCCATGCGCTTAATTTCGGTATCAACGTCTGCTTCCAAAGTCTGGGCGATCGGGTGTTATTTCTGGCTGCGAGACTGGCCGTTGGCTGGTATGTGGATGGGTCGGATGAATGTGCCTTTCCTGCTGCTTTCGGTGCCGATAATGTCAGCGTAGCGAATGAGTAAGTTTGCAGTGGCCTCTAGTTCGTCTCGGTTCGGGTGTTTTGGTAGCGATAGCCCCATGCTATGCTTTAGCCAGGTTAGCTTTTGATCCAGTGTCTGGATGTTGGGCTGTAGTTCCATAGTAAGCTGGTTTTGGATGGCGTCAGCTTGGGCGCCATATGCTGGATCGTTGGTTGACGATGACGGTGATATGATTGCGGCTGTGTGTGTTGTGTATCCTGAGGAAAGTGTGCGTCTGAATTCTATTGTCGCATTTTGGTTGTCGATTAGATAGGAATCGAGTGTGTTATGAAATAGGATATTTTGGCCGATCAGGATCGGTATGGTTTGGGTAGTTACCAGCACGTTAACCTTTTTGAATGTGGGTGAGTCTCGACTGCCGATGGTGATGTCGCAAGTCAGTTCGCCAAGTGCGGTGGTGCTGCCGTTGATTCCTTTTACTACGACGTCGGAGCGGGTCATGTGTTTCTTGGCTTCTCTGGGTAACTGAGATATTGGTAAGATGCAGGTGGAGCATCCAGAGTCTAGCATTGCGACGCCAGAGAAGGTGATGTCCCTGAAGTTGAAGGTGGACTGGACGAGCGGCGAATGGTGAGCGAGTCCTTGAAAGTTGGTGTGATGGCTGACGTAGGGGCACGGCGAACGAGGCATCACATCTCGTCCTGCCCGAGGCGAAAATCCTGTTCCACATCATTTATGGCTTGTATATTATCATTCGTTGCGGCGATATGGGCCTGTGCCCGAGTGCGAGGTGGGTGGCGATATAGGCAGTTGCGTCCATGGAGGCAGGGGCGACCTCTGAGGTAGTTCTTGCACACGCTGATTCGTGGTGTGTGCTGATGGTTTCTGCGTGTCGGATGGTGGACATTTTCGGGAGGGTTGGTGAGGCCCATCTGCTGTGGGTTTGGTTGCCTGCTGGATCGGAGTGGCGTGTTTCTTTGGTTTGACCGCTGTGGTTTGTGTGTGAAATACACAGTGTTGTGCGAAGTCGTGTCGTTGGATTTTACACCGCGATCAAGGTATCTTTGAGCTTCGGAGGCTATGCCAATGGCTGAATAGTGGTTGTCCATAGTCTTGACAAGATGTGGGTAAAGATTTGAGTTCCAAATTTTCACCTTTTCGCTCATTAGCATAGCGCCGATGATTGAAATAAGTCCATCGACTGTTAAGTCTGTATTTTTGTCTTTTTTGTATTTGTTTTTTATGCGGACGGCTGCCTCTCTAAGGGATGTTTTTCAAGCCCGACCCACGAAGTCTGTTAATTTTTCGCCGTCTCGTGTCCCAGGCTGACACCAGTGTTATCATCAAGCTTATGGTTGCAAGAAGGAATTCCTTCAACAGTTCGAAATAGATTTACGTGATTTATTTCAATAGTAACAAAGTGGTTTGGGGACAGCTAATCTTGTGGTATAGTTCATAATTCGGCTCCCAGTCTGGGTTGAACTCTCATAGTAGTTCACACTGGTTGGCGTGGCGCTCCATCTGCTGACTGCTGCTGACTCCAGGTGACAAAGGTCTCTTCCCTTCAAAATCCTGTTGACTTTGCTGCTGACTGCTCAGCCTGACCGTGACAGGTCTCCTCCCTGGCCTCCTGTTGACTCCTCTTCTACTTCCCCGTGTGTCCCCTCTTATCGGCGTTTTTGTGTCGGCTTAACAGGCTGTAAAAACAACACAAGTATAATTAGGATAGTAGTGTTTTTATTCCTCGAAAAAATAGTTCACACTTTAAAATATTATTTTTTTTTTTGCCCAACTCATGTGTCACAATGTTATAACAACGATAAAGGTCATTGTGTGAGGGGCCTTGTCCCATTTAAATTTGGCTCTACTCTTGAGTTTGTTAGTTTATTTGCCTGTAAATCAGCCAAGATATGTCTTATTTTACTTTATAACATTACCTTATGTGAATTATTTAAAGAAATTCTGTATCATATAAAGTTTTTTCATAAATATACTCTCCTAAACATAAACTGTGTGCTTATTTCTCTGAAAAAATATTAAGTATGTTTTAATTTCTGTTGTATTTGAAACTATGGCAACTTGTCAGAATAAATTTGTTTAATATTAAAATTTTGTAAAAGTTACAGTTTTGATGATTTAAGTGTTGGTAATGAAGTAATACCTGCACAATTGTTCTGTTATTTTTTTCTGAAAGTTTTAGAGCACAAAATCATTGAGTTCTATTTAATTTATTATTTCTTATGGTTTCAAGCCTGTTTCTCAAGTAACTACCAGTATTTTTTTTTATATATATGTTATATTTTGCTCTTGGAATATAAGTAATTATAATGATAAACAAATAAATAAAAGTATCTGACCTGCACATGCATGAAGATTTGAACTGTCTTTATATCCTGGAATTGAACAATTACATCTGTAGGAACCTGGGATATTGATACAAGGACCAGGACAGGAGAGCTTTTTCTTTGATGTGCATTCATTAATATCTAAGAAAAAAAAAGAGCAAATAAAACAAAATTAACAGGAGAATTTTTTACAAATAATTATGTTAGAGACATTCTTATTTCTGTAAAGTTCTTAAATACTGTTTTAAATAATTTTTTGTATTTATATACCAAAAAGAAGCATTTTATTTAAGGAATTTTCAACAAAAATACCATATGATTTTAAGTTACCTTTTTCTACCTATAATGATAAAAGAGCAAATGAAATTTCTCATCTCTCTTCATTTGTAACTGAATTGAGAAGGAAACTATCTGTAGTCTACCTTTTGCAATTCTGTTATTCTTTCAGGTGATGCAAAAATTGTTTTTAAATTTTACTTTACAAAAAAATGTTTGCACATGATAAAAAATATTATATTATAAGTGTAATTTCTTGGGATACTGACTTGATGTTTAATAGGTTAACCTCATGAGTCACTGCATCTCAATTGTCAGTAGGTACCCAACAATAATGGCCTTGTGCCAAAATAAGCTTAGCTTAGTAATTATAACTGTAAAATTTTATCTTGTTTTGTCATTTAAGAATTGTGTTAGTTTATTGTAGGATTGATAGATTCAAAAGCTAAAGATTTTTTATTTATTCTAATCCTAATGAAAATTTATAATTGTTAAAAATTTTTTTTTTGTAACAATAAATGTATTTAGTATTTCATTTATTTATAGATTGGTAACAATGGAGTAAGAATCACATAACATGATTGCACATTTTATATTATTGGCTTTTTATTTTATGTCTCTTTGAGAATATGCATTAGAATAAGAGCATCCTTTGTTTATTGGTAAATTTCTTTTGAGATCAACTGAATATAAAAGTAAAAAAAAAAGTGTAAGTCACTTTTCAGAATATGCACATGTGTTCCTCTTACCTCTGACAAATCCAACAGTTGATGCATAACTTTTTAATTTACACATTGTCTTTAATAAACATAAGTAATTTTTTTTCTATAAGTGTTTTAACTGCCCTCTACCAATAAAATAAATTCCTTAATAGTAGCTTTTAGATAATTTTTGTTTCAATTTCTATTTAATCAGTTCTAATTGTAGATGAAAATAAATAAAACACATCTCATTACTTCAAATATTTCTCCTGCACATGTATTATCAACATTTATTTTCACATATTAGTCAGAATAATAGTAAGTAAAGCTGAAGATTTTGGTTGGTATTCCCATTTTTGCATCCACTGGCATGTTTTCTCTTTTTCATCATAAATTATACCATTGTGTATATTAAAAATGAATGTTATGCAAAGTAAATTTGTGCCAGAAATTAATTCTGTTAAACATTTATTCAAATTCATGCATTAAAAAATGTGAACTGATGAACATAAAAAAAATGTTTTTCATGCACATGCATATTATTTATTTTCATACATGTTAGTCATATTTAAAGCTGAAGATTTTGGATGGCATTTCCACTTGTTTTCTCTTTTATCAAAAATTGTATCATTTAAAAATGAATATCATTGAAAAGCCTTTATTGTTAATCATCATAAGACTTGTTTATCAACAGAAATTAACAGAACTTTTTAATATTATTAAGATAGTCATAACATAAGCAACTGCCAAATTATGAATTTCTGTACTGGTTCCATTCCATCTAACAAAAATATTATTAAAATAGACCTGTTTTCCAGTAATTATAATCAAAACCATCTAAAACTGAAATAGTCTTAATACAAATTCATTTGATTATTTGTTTTATGTCTACTTTGAATACTTCTTCAATGCTCTTTGAAAGAAAACAAAACCTTTATAACATTGCTTATATTCAATTCAAGAATATGATTCATTTATTTACATGAATAGAAGGTATTCTCTTAGACATCTGACTTGTCTATATATTCTACTTTACCAGCCTTTAATTAACTATTTTATTTGTCTATCAGAGAATATGAATATCCAACATTAGAATTCTATTTACGGAATAAAAAAAAATTAATAAATCTATTTATGGCAATGGGATATTGTCTTGTTTTCACAGTAATACTTAAGCTTCAGTCCACATGGGTTGTTATTCTTCAACAATAACATAAGAAATATTAAAATTTTGCAGTGTATAAGTTAATGTAATTGAGGTTAAAATGTGTTATTTGCAATAATATTTTTACATTCATCCTGCTGTTGAATATTTTTCAAATATTTGAAAATTGGTCTGAATATCATTTAATTTACATTTTGATTCCATATTTTGCATATTAACATTTTCATTAATTACAATTACAAAACATGAGCAATAAGAATTATGATATTTTGGGGTTAAGTTCAAAATCTTTGCAAAGATATTGAAGTGATAACTATTATGAGTTATAACCAGATCTTAGGCCAGTGTTCCTCTTTAATATTTTTTGCAGAAAGTAAATTACACCACTGTTATTGATGATCAAGTTGACTATATACTTTTTATAACATATTTCCTATTACCTGCTTTATTAGCAAAGATGAAAGGCCAAGTTTAATTGAAATTTTGAACTTGGTAAGCTGTTATATCAAGTATATAGGTCCAGAAAGATACTAAACATTTTGCAAAGAACTAGATTACTTTCTTTCATAAACAATGATCAAGAACATCTTTAGGTCTTTGATAGATTTCATAATTTAAGTAAACATTCAATAAATATTTTCCTTTGCTCATTTAGCATGTAACAGCATTCCAGCTCATTTAGTTTTCTTCCCAAAGGTAGCTCTTGCAAATATACTTACCATAATAAATTCTTAAAGGATTTTTTTGTCATGGTAGCCAAAGAAGTACAGTATAGAAGTTGCTTACAGAAAGAAGTATTCAGTTTGAAAAAGAAAATGAATGAGAAATATTAGGAAGAATCATATCTGAAAAATGATTTTTTAATTGCCATCCTTGTTGACATATTTAAGAAAGCAAAATCAATAAAACACAAGACTAGGTAATTAAATTAAAAGTTTTATTTACATTAGAACTACCATAGACAAAGGAAAGAATATACACAGGAAACATTGAATTTTAAATCAAGTTTCGAAATGTCAAGTGACTGACTTTGTCAATGACATACCCAGTGGATGTGCTCTTCAAAAGGAAAAAAAAATTCAATTTTTGGTAGAAACTATTTGAATTAGAATTTTGAAGATGCAGAATACATTTTCCAAAGTCACATTATGAGATAGAAGAATTTCCAAGGATTCTTCAGAAGGCTGAGTCCATGCTACCAATGTAGTGGCCAATTGTAACCTGAGGATTAAAATAACACATTAAATATATAAGCCACTCTCCGTTTCATAAAACATGTGCAAGTTCTTTAGGAAATATGACAGCAGAAACAAAATAGAAGTTTTGCCAATACAAACAACTTTACAGACAGAAAAAACATAACCACCTTTTTTTTCACTAATCCAAAAGGAAACATTACATATAATAACTTTTAGTGTTATAAAATATGGCTGCATAAAATTAAAGGACATAATCATTATGTACAATTTACTGTAATTATATTCATTTACTAGATGAAGTTAATTATGTAAATATGGATAGTCTTGGGGGTTGCATCAATCATAATGTCATGAATTTTTCTGATTTTTTTGTGTTCACTTAACTGGTTTCTACTCTTAATTTCTTTTTATTGATTATCAAATCTAGGACAAATATAAAGTAAATTTTTTTCTATACTTTGTATATACACACATCTTAAATGTTATAACAGAAAACAACCAGAATCTGAGCAAACAAAAATTCACTATATGGATAGAATTTTATTCCTCAATAATTAATACATAACACTTTATTATTATTTTTTTTATTTATGTTATCTTAAATTAAAGTTAAAGAGAAAAATTAAATCTTAGACTGTTGAAAGTTAATTTCTGATTACTCCTTTTATAATATATATATATAGGCAAATAAAAACAAATCTGAAGTTGAAACTAAAATGTTTCCATAAAAATTAAAAAAATAAAGACACAGATCACTCCATTTTCTAACTGTTGTCATATGAACATCTAAACAATGCACAAATGTTGTGAGCCCTGAGATGGCAGCAATTCTCTTCCAATCATGGTCATTTGTTCATTTAAAAACTGCACTGACCTCATCATTGGTAGAATGGTCTCTTCACAACCTTCTTGAGATATTTGAAGAATCAAAAAGAAAAGGGAAATATAAGTAGTTTATAATTATTTGAAAGTAAAAACATGTTGCCTCCAGACCTGGTGAATTTGAACAAGAGACCTCTGCTTTAGTAAAAGGTACAAGCAAATGCCTAAAAAATTGTTTTACCTTTTGACAAATATTTTAGATTTTTCTTTCTTCCATTCAACAGTATTGTTAAACAGCGCTGTTGCACAAGCCAGTTCCAGAGTATTTATTTGCCACTCTGCCTGCTTTCTTGATGATCATATGGACATAGATGTACAAAGGGCAGAAAAATTTGGAATGGGTTTTAAAAAAAGAAATAAAAAATGAGATTATCACTGTGCTGGAGAAGTCTAAAGGACAAAAGCATACATTAAGTCAGCTAAGCAAGAAATTATTATTGTTCTTGTAAGTAATTAAATTCAAATATTGTCCCATTTTTAACTTTTTAGTAGGAAGAGAGAAAAAGAAAAATTCTTATGGAAAACAGTTTTTCTTTTCTGTAATAACTTTTAATTGGTGTTAATATTCCAAATGGTTAGCAAACAGCAATTCTGATATGCAGCAGGATATCATCTAAGAATTTTTACTTTATTACAACTGAATGAAAGACATTTTCATATTCTAAAGAGATTTAAACCAAAAAATAAAAAGTAAATTATTTATTGGCAAGTTTTGCATATTTTAAAAATGTGATAAGTAGTTTAAAAGCTATTTTTGAAGTGAAATTAAATAATTTATGAAAAAAAATATCAAGATATTAAAACTGAATGAGACATTGCACAGGAATGTCACACTGGGCAAATGTTACATGAATAAAACCACAGAAAAAGACACTGTTATTGTTTTATGTAACTTATAAGCATATTTTTGCAATTAAGGAGGTTACCTGACAAAACATTATAAAGATAAATCATCAGTGATATACTGAAACTTAAATGCCATCTTTAGAATAGTGAATTAGAAGTGATACAAAAAAGTATTTTTAATATTAAAAGTGCAAAGTTATTTTTTGAATTTAAATAAATTTCCATCAGGAATATAATAATTTTTTTAAAGTGCATGCCTACCCACATTTCTGTGAGTTTATTGTATTTTTCTATAATTTATGATTCCTTAAAACTGATATTTATTTTCTTTTTAACAGCACTAAGAAAACCAACTGCTTCAAAGATTAAAAAATTTCAAAGTATCAATGTTATCACTTAATGACTCTTTGTCAATGAAAACTTTGCTTAACAGTTTCAGTAAGAAAAATCAAGTTCTATCCAAACATTTGCTTCAAGAATTGGTTTTTAGTAAATTAAGCATTTTTGTTAACAAAACCCAGAATTAATTTTTTTAACTTGATTATCTAATATATCAACTATTAAGTTTTAATAAAAGTAATATAAAACTTTCAAAATTATTTGTAACACCCAATTCAAATAATCTATTTTCTAAATATAATTAATTCCTAAAACAGGTTAGTTTTTTCTGTTGGATGATAAGTTTAAATTTATTGAATATAATTTCTTTACTTGATCTCCAAATATAAAGTATATCGAATAGTTAATATTTGCCATTTTTATCAACTTTTGTTTTTTGTTATATAAAGAAATGTTCTTTTATAGTAGTATTAAATTCTTCAAATTTAACCTTTTCCCAAACATTCTACTTCTGAAACATCAATGGATATTTGGGCTTCTAATGTTTTATGTAACTATTGAATAATGATGCAAAACCGAATGAGAATCATTTGAAGAAGGTTTTACATTAAATGATAAAAGTGCTAATTTATAGATTGTCAATGAAGAAAGATTAGAGTTTATAAGAAATAGTGAAATAAATCTGAAATTATTTTTAGAAATAGCAGACCAAATCTGGAATTAGTTTTTTTAATAATAGTCTTTTGCTATGGATATACAAGTGAATAAAATAAAATGTTTCATACAAGAGGATAGGGCTTAAATGAAATTTAAAGTTTGAAATAATTGCATGAAAACAGAAGAAAACATTTTAAAAATTAACAGCAAAGCTTACAATACACTAGAACTGTCTCACTTCAGCTCCCACAAAAAAAAAGGGGGTATTTATAAAATAAATATCTATTTTTGGATATTTCGCATTACTTCTGGTCCCCACACTGTTTATGGGTTTAGATTTGGAGAGTGTATCTCGAATTCTTAAAGCTTATGTGGTATTTATTATTTAATATTATCAGCATACATAAGAATTCATGACTCTGACAGATATTCTATATTAATTCATCAATTAAACCCTTTTCCATTATACTTTCACAATGCTTTCTGTTTTGTACTATATAAGAATTATTGATTTATATAGGCTGTTTGAAATATTGACAATAATTAATTGAAATTTTAAAGATTTCTTATCCAAAGTTTGAAAATCAACGCTTGAATTCAGATATTTGATTATTTTTTAATTACTGATACTATTCTTGATGAACCTTTTATTTCTATTATCACATTTCTCTATATTTAAGAGCTATGTATACAAGTAAAAAGGCTGTAGTTGTAATGGAGGACGGAATACAGCCCAACTTTACAATCAGTGATATAACAAGATGTTCTCAGTAAAACATGAAAGATTTTACATATTGTATTATCGACGAAACTACTTCTTTGAACTCCATTTTATAACTGCTTTTGCTAATGTTTTTCTTCTTTTAATGATAAATTTACTGTAAAAGGTTTTTTATAAACACATCTACACAGTGCATAAAAAAGCTGACAATAAGAAAAATCGAATTCCTGCCTTGAAACCAGATGTTACACTGGAAGAAACTGAGTGGTTTTAAGTATTTAATATTTCAAAATTGGCTGTTTAAAGACTGAACATTCTATATAACTTAGAGCAAGAATAACACTATTTTTTACCATTAACAAACCAATGAAACTGGAAAAAGATGACCAACAAATTGTCATCACTGGCACTGCTTCATTTACTCATGAGATAAACAATTGGGAAAATTAGACACAACTTTTAGAAAACAGCTCAACCATCTCACATTGAAACTTATCACAGAGTGATAATGTACTTCTGAAGCTTTGCAGTTACTCATGTTATTGACATGGTCAATAAGCTAGCATATTCAAATTTGGCTTTAAATGATACAAACTGAACAAGAGCTTTTTATGTCAAACTATAATGTATTAGTTTTTTGTATATTAATGTTGAAAATTATCAGTAAAATTCAGCTTTTTGTTAGGACTGTAAGAAGTTGCTTTGTTTTCTTATAGAAATTATATTTAGATAGATATTTCATTTCAACTTAGGCATACATGAAAAATAATCCTAAACAAATTATGTCACATCTAAAATATGTTGTAACAGCATCAATTTTGTTAAATAAGTATTTACTAAGCTGTCTTTTCAGTGAAAACATTTAAAACTTGGATTCATTTATCATATTTCTGCACTGCTCGTGACAGAAAATGAATAAACTTTATACTCAGACCTAGCAGCCTACTGAAATAAAACAACATATGCATCATACAGTAGTTTGTAGATATTTGAAAAAAGTGTAAAATACATACTTATTATTCAATCCGCTTGTTAGTGAACTATTAAAATGTTATTTGCATTACTTCAAGTCCCACTCTCCTTTTTTTGTTTCAGTCAATCATTATGGTTTGTGGAGTAGACATAAAGCCACTTATATTCTTACTTTCACACCTTAATATACACTTTAAATATTTTATTCCCTGCTCTTAGTCTATTTAGAATAATTCTTAAAAATTTTAAACATCAGAAGCATGAATGTGAAAGATACTTTTGATATAAATGACTTAAAAGTTACAGATTAAATCATTTTGACTAGATTACATGATGAAAGAATTATTTCTTACTATGTATACACATGCATTCCATCTTAAAACTTTCATAACTACAGAAAATGCAACATTTTTTTATAGGTTTTAACAAAACTTGCATAACTAAGAATTAATATCTAATATTTGCTTTTTCATGTAAACACACCAAAAATATAGACTTGCCATGATAGAAAGTGTTTGCCACTAGAGAATAGAATATTACTAAAATTTATTTTTATGACTTCCTTTTAATCAATATATTTCACATCTTATTTTTGGTAGTAGATTTTATGTAGATAATTTACCAAATAAACCAATGTGATATGCAAACCCCCAAAACTTGGGTACATTGAATCACCAAGTTGAAATATTTCCAAATGGAAATAAAAATATTTTCATTATAAATTAATGTAAACATCAGCCCAGTATTTATATAAAATAAACTCCCATTTTTGAAATTGTGCAAGTGAAATGAAATAAAACATTAAGCCTGTCCCTCAAAGTGAATTTATTTAACTGCAGCTTAAAAAGAAAATCAGAAATCTACTAGTCATTTAATGTAATAATACAAAAAATGATTAAGGAAAAAAAATGAACATAAAGAGATACATTATTATTTACAAAATACTAAATTTGATAATCATGTTTATCAAGAATTAGCTTGAAAATTTATTAAAATGACAAATATTAGTCACTATCAGCAAAATGAGAAAAAAAGTGAATTACTTCTTTAGAATTATTTTTCTTAATAAAAAGAAATGATTTTAATAATTGTGCACAGAGCAAATAAAATCATAACAAGGTATTATTATCTATAAGAATTTTCTTAATTTGAACCAAACCATATTTTACCTTGAAGAATGGATTTAAAAATATGATAATTATAAGGACATAAGTAGCATTCTCTTAAATTAAATAAACCTGACACTGCTGCAAAATTGTTAAGTATCTATGTTTATCTAAACTCATCTTCAATGTTCATATAAAATAAATTATTTTATATTATGTCCTCTTTCAAGTCAATAAGTTTAGTAAAATTGGATCAGGTCATCTCATTCAAATACACATTTGGGTCTATCTTTATATTCTTTACACTTCAAAATCTATTTCCCCTTTTACCCTTACAATCTAAATGCTCTTGTGTTGCTGGCAAGTTACTAGCCTGCTTAGAAGGCCAGAATAATGAAAGAGAACCAGGAGGCTGGACTTGAAGATTGGCAAGAGGTTAGCCTACCAAGGCACACTGGACAGCAGCAGTAATGACACAGGAAGACAGTATAGAAGGGCATGATCAAGAGAGTAATTAATCAAAACAAAGAACAGAATATACTTAAAACTGTTAGCTGGAAACACTTTTTTCCTTACATGTGATAATTGCATACCAAGGATAGAGAGAAAAAAAAAAAAAAAAAGCAACAGAATTTTCTTGTCATAACTCAACACTTGATAGTTATTTTATCTAAAAAATTAGGACATGAGGACTTTAAAAGTATGAAAAAAAAAAGGATGTTTTCATGAGTGACCTTACCTCTTTAAAATGCTTATTTTTTCTTAAGTGATAACTTGGCTAGTAAAAATTATAGTATATATGAAAATATGCAACAAAATCATATTTTTCATATCAATTACTGTGTTCATAGATTTGCATGCAAAGAAAAAAAAAATGCTGTTCAAAGTAATTGAATTCATTAGAATTATTATATATGCATAATATTTTAAAATATGAATTGGCTATGAAGAATTAGAGCCTCAGAATATTTTTAGACATTGTGAATAAAAGGCAAATTTCTTGTGATATTCCTCAATTTCATACCCGATCATGAACATGCAAATATAATCCAAACATCACTTGTTAACTTTAAATAAATGTAAATGCGAATTTTTCTGATAGTAAGTCATAAAGTTAGAGCTAAGTAAAGTGAGCAAGTAGATACAAATAAAATGTGAATGAATCATTTAAAGAAACTAGTGAAGTAATGCTGTTTTGAAAAGATACTTAAATTATAAGCATTGGATTCATATTTGCTTCTATAAGTAATCATAGAAAATGTTTCCTCTTGATGAAAAAATAGAAGAAATATTTACTATTTGTTTGATGCATTCTATGAATTACTGCTACATTTATTTTATCAAGTTTGAATATTTGCCAACTTAGAAAATGAACAAATGTTTTTATAAGTATTCTCCAGGCTTAAATCATAAAATTTTTCAGTTTTATATATTATTTTCCACTAGTAACTGTGAGTTCACAAATGCAGTTATTTTATAAGTGCACACACATGTAGTTGAGCACATTGCAATTTTATGAATTAATATTAACAAGTTTTTTTTATATAATTGAGAATAGAATGTCCCCACCAAAATGAAAGTGTCACATGAATAACATTAGATTCCAAAGTAGGACTAAAATTTGATTTCTTAAATATTTCAATTCTAGCAAAGACTCTTGTTTTTGGTAATTAAAAAATGCTGACCAATAAGAGTCTGATATGTTCCCAAAAATATAGACTGAACAGACTGAAGATTTAATATCTTCAATATGAATGACATGTTATGTTCACAACCATAAATTCTGGAGATCTTTGTGAAGGAAGAGGAGGAGTAACTTACCACTAATATCTTATATATGTTGTCAAAAAGATTCATATGAAAGAGTTGTTCAATATTTCATTATCATTTTAAATGAATAATATACCATTTATGACAGCTGTTCTTATAGCTCTGGTTAGAAAAATATAACTTAGAAGAAAACAGTAATAATTATACCATAAAGGAAAAAAAACAAGTAATTAAAACTAAATTCAATTATTGTTTATCACTGTTTATAAAATGAAATCCACCTAAAACTGTCCAAATTTCATGGTATCAAGTTTTGGTGGTGCTAACACATGTTAAATACCTCCATATATTCCAACTATTTTAAATTATTCTTTTTAGTAAACGCTATTAGTAAATAATTATTTCCTGTTCTGCCGGCCTTGATGAAGAATAGCTGTTTAAGTAGTTATTGGTTTTCAAACAGGCTACACATGAATCAATTATCAAATTTCTGTGAGTACAAAGATAATTTCACATGCAGGATTTTTTAATAGCTAGAAAAAAGTCCCTACCCCAACTCATATTTCATCCTGAGCAGGTAAATTAATTATTTTGCTTACTGTATCTCCTAAATAAGATAAACTAATCCCCCCCAACCCTAATAAAAAGAATAAGATGTATGCATACGTTAATTCTTAATGGTTGTAGGAAAAGAAACTATAAAGGGGAGATAATTAACAGTTACGAGAGTGGGGAAATGAAAAACAGCCGGCAGAGTAGATTTTTTTTCCTTTTTTTCCCCCTTCCTTAGAAAGGTATTTTTTTTTTTATCAGGTTTCTTTTTAAAATACAAATAAACGTATTAAAAAAATAAATAAACAAACAGAAGTGAATACTCCATGAGTTTCAAGCAAGCATGAAACAAAATTGGGGTAAAGTTTTTTTTTTTTTTTTTTTTTTTTTTTTTGACTGTCTGGCCCATTGGTTGCATCTTTTTTTTTTTTTTTTTTTTTTTTTTAAATTCAAGCAAAATTCAAGAAATAGTGTCACTTGGATGTCATAGCAGCTAGCCAGACATGGACAGGTCTGTTGTCCTCATACCGCAGTAGTATAACCATTTGAAAGACTAGTTTGGAACAGCAGTAATAGGAATATTAAAAAAATGTATCAGCACTGCTTTGGTATTTGGAGGCAAATCATCATCAAATATGTACAATATTTGGATGAAGTGTGTATGTAAATGTGTCTGTATGAAAAGAGGAGAGAATATTATATAGTTTACTTTCTCTTGGTAGAGGGAAGTGTTAAGTGGCAGGTATTTTCAAAATGAATTAATTACAAGCCTTGCACAGTCTTAAGGTAGGGTCTATTGTTAATATTATGAATAGTAAATTTTTTCTTTTCCCTCTTTCTCTTTTTTTTTTTTTTGTATGTGTTTCACCAGTTTTATCACAACCAGTCTTAATTAGATTGGTGGAAACATTTTTCTTCCTCTGTTTTTGTTTTAATTTTTGTTTGTGTTAAATTCACCTTCTGGCAGTGTCAGATTAAAAGCTGCTACTGACAAAATGGGGGTGAATAGTGTTTATGGGATAACAGTATTTTAGTCTTTGTCTCACACAAATTTTGAAATAACATGTAAAAAGGGGTACTGTGAATTATCAAGAAGAAGAAAATAGTGGTATTTTAAAAATGGAGTACAAGTAAAATGGTAGAAAAGTGATTGGAAACAAAAAAAAAAAAAAAAAAAAAAAAAAAAAAAATTACATCATTGAATGTGAAAGCATTTTAATTACATTTGTCATGGAAGGCTTTTTATCTTTCCTCCCCTTAAAATGCTTGACTGGTTAACTTTTTACATTCGATGAAAGATGGAATCATTTATCCACACACATTGTATTAAAAAGGTGAAACTGGTCCAATGAGACCAGCAAGTACAGTTAAAGTCCGCTGATAAATTACCTCGTATGTCTGAAAGCAAGATAAAGAAATTAGAAATATGTGAAAAGATAATCAGATGGTTGTTTGTTTCTTTTGACTTGGTAAAAAGATAACAAAGTTAAGAAAAAGATTTAATATTTTTTTTTTTTAAGGTATTGAAATAAAAACACCATGTGTATACGCATTGGCAAAGGTGACATTCAGCAACCATATATTCATTATCAGAGAGGGTAAGAGAGCAAGATTTTAAAAAAAGCCTTTGTTCATATCATATATTAGTGAGTTGTTTGATTCTATTTTTGTTTTTTTGTAGATTTTTCGTGTTTTGTTTTTTTTTTTTTTTTTTTGCATTTGGGGTTGTGTCTCCTAATTTTTTTCTGACTTCAAAATTTGAGAAAGTCGTTGTCATTCTTTTGAAGTCAATTGATATTGCATGTGAAACTGGCGAGAAGACTCTCTTTTTCCCTGCAAAGTCATCAGACACAGCTGAATGAAGATATCCAACCAAATACACCCAATGCACATTCACTCTAGAGAGCCATGGACTACCTGATATATAAGAGAAACAGCAAGGCAGGATAAAACCAGAAAAATTAAGCTGTCAAAGATAAAAAGGATAAAATTCTGCCAACCAATATTTGAAAACCTCAATAAAAGTCAGAATATTTAATTTTTTTTTTTTTTTTTTTCCTATTATAGAATTCGTGGTCAAATTTGGAATTAAAATTATATTTGCAATAATAGAAACTGTGAGAAGAAATGTACTTAATGATTTTGATGAACACCAATAGTTTCATCAAAATATCCTCCTTATGATTTCATACAATTGATGTTTTCAATTAGCAGTGAATAATCCCAGAGATCAGCACATTTTTTTAAAATCTGTATATAAATGTTTTAAAGAAAAATTGACATTAAAAGGTAAGAAAACTTTCTACCCTAGAACAGATATTTCTTTTTTTTTTTTTTTTTTTTCAAATAATTTATATAGTATACAAAAAGTCAGTATAGGAAAAAATTCAATGACTTTTTTTTTTTTTAAATAACTAAAAAAAAAAAAAAAAAACACAAACAAAAAAGAAACTTTTATTTCAACAGTAATAAGAATGACCTTATAGATATAATGCATAACTTTAAAAAATTTTAACAGATCTTTCAGAAAAGACTACTTTATTTCAAACAAGAAAATAAAAAGTCAGCTTTACTAATTCACTCATTGTATATAATTTTTACAAACAAACAATATTCATTTACTTATTTCACAATGCCATGTGTATGAAAATGTTTTCTTGGCAGTATGAGTTTTTTTTTCTTTTCTTTAAATAACTAACAACATATATCTAAAATGAAATATCAGATAATCCTGGACTAAAATTGGTAGTTCTGTGAACCCTGAATCTTGGACTTCATGAAAAAACCTGAGAATTTTTTTTGTGGGGGGAGAAAAAAAGGCTTCTTCTTCATCATAATAATAATCCCTGAGCCACATTCCCTGCTCACCAAAAGTTCCAAAGAACTAATCACTTATAATGAAAATAACTTTCCAGAATAAGTCACCTGAACACATCACCCCAATTACCAATTTAAATTTTCCATTATCTGTGAGAATGGCCCAGTCCCTATTCCTTTTTCACAGCCCAAGAAATAGTCATGAAAGTAACAATTACAGTGAAAATTTTAATCATCATAATTCATCTTTACCAAGAACTTGCTGTTTTGAGAATTTAAGTATTCAGTTAACTTGTTTTGTTTGTAGACATGGTAAATATTTGTTCCTGAATCTTTTTTATTTTTCCCCCAAGTATTTTTATAACCTTTTGAATGTAAGTTCAGTCTTCATTTACTCTATTAATAAATTAATAGACAGGTATAACAATATTTAAGAACAAATTTTAATTTATAGTTTTCAAAAGAATAGCACAAGAGCAAAAGAAAATAGCTTCAATATTTTAATAATCTTCAAACTTACTTGAAGACATTCATATGAATCAAGTAAAAGATTAATCACATTCTTTTACTGGTTTCAATCTTTTCATGAGCTTATTTTGGCACAGTTGTAAGTTTGAGATTTTTGGAGATTTTCTTTTTTATATGAGGTGGAAAGTATAGAAAAGAATAAAAAAAAAAAGAAGAATCTGATGATTAGAATTTCCACTGTCTCAAATTATTTACCAACAGACATTTTGTGGACACTATTTTTTTTTTTTCTTTCTTTCTTTAAATTTATATAGTGAGACACTAAAGGCCAGAGAAATGAAACATTTCAGTTTTACTTCCTACTGGATATAAAAGCCATTTGCAAAAGCATACAATCAAATTAGGAGAAATTATAGCAAAATTCCAACTGGACAGAAAAAAAATGTATTCAAAATGAAAATGAGAAAAAGTTACATTAGAAAGAAATAAGAATCTAAATTAAATTTAGCCTTCAATAGGAATATTTCTAAACTAATAAAAAGATCAAAAGTTTTTGTTTGCTTTCCTTATAGGATGACAAACTCAATTCAATAAACCTGGCAGTGAACTGAACAAATGACTAACCAATATAACATAAACAAGAAATGAATAAAAACAAAGAGATTTTTTATATTCTATCCAAGAATTCAATCTATCCAATGAGGCTGATTTATTGTCATATCTATTTTCTGAGTTGAATTTAATAACAAAAATGACTTATGTAAATGTAGTTTTGAAAAGATAAATAGGAAGTAAAATTTACTTATCAAAGTAATGAAATTCAAGTGACTTAATTGTGTTTTTATGAATCCTGGAGTTTGGGTCAATATAAAGTTTTCAGAAATTAATATATTTTCAAAAGACATTTCCCAAGTCACATAAATGAAAATTCACAGAGGATGTTGAATCTATGGGAACCTGTTCAAAAGCATAATTCACAAACATAGAAATGTAAATCATTTTGCAGTATACAGTCATTGAAAAAATCCAAGAAAGAAAATTTTTAATGCCGTATAAACTCAAAAAAAATTGTTATCAATCAGTTAATTCAATTATCTACTTTAAGAGTAGAAGAGATTTCCTTTACATGATTTTACATTTCACTTACTCAATAAAAAAAAAAAAAAGATTAATTAAGCAACATACCAGTAAACTTGCTTCACATATATGGTAAAATATTGACAAAAAATAAATCATTAACTCAGATGTTTTACACTTATAGATAGATAAATATCCCAATTTCCTCATACTTTTTTGAATTATCAAATGAAAAAATGCATTTTCTTTGTATGAAACCAATTAGCAAGTGAATGGAACAGACTGCATTTCAAATGGCATAATCAAAATTAAGATCAAGAGAATAATCATTCAAAATTTACTTTGTATTACATGAAGGCAAAGCTTTCCTAATCTCTCTCTCACACACACACACACACACAATATTTATGAATGATTAAAATCTTTGATTGGGATGAACTTACAGAAACAAATATGCTTTTGGTTTGTAATGACTGCAAAGAATGTTTTGTAAATGACACAATTACACAATTCATTTTGAATTATAAAATGTTTTACATCGCTCTTGTTCAGTCTGATATATTTAAAGTAGATCCATGAAAATGGATAAGAAGAATGTTTTGTCAGTATTATCAACTGAGATTAATACATCTTGTTTGATTAATCAAAAAAGTGAGGAGATTTATATCACAACCAAAGATATATGTAAAAAAATAAATCAATAAGAGATAATTCATATCAATTATAAAGAATACTGGTATGTTACAAAATAAATAAATAAAAACAGTAACTCAGATATATAATTTTTTCCAAAAATAATTTTTTAAAATAAAATGTTGACAAATCTACCAAAGAAAAATTTCAATATGAAAATTTATGTCATTGGCTGATCATTTTTTTTCTTTCCTTATTTTTTTTTAAGTCTGTTCATTTAAAGAAAAAAAAAAAGAAAAGCTAAACATAGTTGTTTTTTCATCAGCCAAACAAAAGTGGTGGTGAATTCATTTTGCAGGGAGTTTTACTGAATGTATGAAACTAACTTAAAATAAAAACAATTTTAATTGAAAACAAAACATTGAAAATGGCCTTTCGATGTTTTTACTAAAATACTTAATAGTAACTTAGGTAAAGAAAAACAGTACTGAATATGTTTTCCTTGATACACATAATGAAAAAAGGATTAATCAGCTGAATGGTAGTGGCATAATTATTTGGGTTTGATCAAGATGTTTAGGCTATGTGTGTGATTGTACATGTGTTATCAATGATGAGACAGTGTAGATAGGAGTGAGGGGGGCTGTAATTTAGCTAGGCCAGAATGACAGGGATTTATAATATTTTCTCAACTTGCATACCATAAGCAGAATAATGTTTCACATGGAGTAACTTAATTCTTGAAGTTGAAGGAAGAGAATGAAGTCTTTACCCTTATACATACTGGTTACTATAAATAAAAACACTAAGTTTGTTATTATTTTGGTCATACTATCACATTTAATCGGCACCATTAACAAAATTTCAAACATCCACATGAAACAAAAATATTTGTATCATTTTTTTTTTTCCTTTATGATTTGATTCTATGCTGAGGAGACAAAAAAAAGAATCTAACTCATTAAAGTTGTCACTAAATTCATTACTAGGCTATGAACAAAGAATCTAGTTTAAACAAACTGAAAAAAGAAAAAAAAATACAAAAACTTTACATTATTTTCCAATCAATCAGGTGTACCAAGACTCAAGTGTTCTCTTTTCAACATACACTCAACAAAGGCAATTGCATACACAAATAACTTGACCCTGAAAACCTCTTTACTGGAAAAGAAAAAATGTCAGTTTAGTATAAAATCTATTAAGGCAACTTATTCTTGTGGTGATTAGAAATTATTCCCATGCAACATGGTGACCTGCCAGAGTTCAGTGTTATCATGGTGACCTGCCAATTTTCAATGTTAGTTGAATACCATTTCCTTCTAGGAGCATTGTGCTTGGAATTCAATATTTTCTGTGTGTATGTATGTGAAGGGAGAGGGTGAGGAAAAAAAAAAAAATCTTGTGATATATTTGGATCCAAGACTTCACAAACTTCCGGCAAACTGCAGCTAATGCCAACTGAGCTATCAAATAGCCAGAACTATAAAAAAAAAAAAAAAAAAAAAATGATCAAATCATTTCAGTAGTCTTTTCATTTCTGATGTTTTTTTTTGTTTTTTTTTTAATTTGATTTTTGTTTAAAGAAGATGAAGACAAACCTAATAGGGTTCAGCTTCTTTGAAAGAGTTGGTTAAGTATCTCATAAAAGAGAAAATAAAAGTATCAAAATCACATGAGAAAATGGATATTCACAACTTTTTTTGCAGAATCATAACTGATTCAGATGCTTGATCTATAATAATAGACTCACAACCATCACATCTTTTTTTAATAACCAGATGAAAACTTAAAGGAATCCCAATTGAAGAAGAAATGCCAATATCCATACCCATTACAAACATAACTGAAATGATGGGGGGGGGGGGGGAGAAAAAGAGAAATGACTCAGTTTGTTAGGAGAGGCACAGGAATTATAAACACCTATTACTATGATGTTTGTAAATTCACATGATTACCTTTGATTCCCATTAGGTAGGGTCTGAATGCTTCATTTTGTGGCTGTAGGATTTTCCTTTTGTTTTTATAGTTCATTTGTAATATTGCACCTGTCAGTTGAATGAAAGCCAAATTTTTAAATTTTTTTGTGTAGAAAGTTTTTAAAAAAGTTGGGGATGGGGTGGGGGATCACAACTTGATATTTTTTTTTTTTTTTTTCACAACAACTACAGTGTATAATTGAAATACCAGTAATTTGTAGGAATAACCAAAAGGAGAAATGCTAATTTCAGAAATATAGTTATCATCATCATCATTATTATTATTATTATTATAGAAGTACATTAGAAATGGACATAAAAATTCATTCTGTTTTTTTGTTGTTTTTTTTTAAATTTTTTATGAAAAAGGTGAAGAAGAAAAATTTGAGTTTGGAATATAAAAAAGTAGAATTGTGTGTAGTATTAACTCATTGCAGCAAAAATGTTTATGAAGATTGTTCAAAAAAAAAAAAAAAATCAAAGTAAAATCTGATGCACACAGATCTACATGATATTCTTTTCTCATATAGTCTGTAATGAAGCAAAATAATCAGTTAAAAGAAAAAAGGTTTTAAATATTCACTACAGTAAGCAAGCTTGGCAACAGTATGGATATATTTAGTATAATTAAAGTAGTTTAGTATACTGGGAAAATTGTTATGCATTAGTTCCATGGAACATTTAGTCTGTGTGTGTGTGTGTATATATATATATATATACATACACATAGAGACAGAGGAGGATTTTAATAAAAATATGAGAATAAAATGCTTTTAACCATGCAAATTGTAAACCATTGTGATTTTAAAACATTTCCAAGAGACTCCTAAATTAGCATCTTAACTTTGTGCTACTAGATTAATAATGTTTAGTTTTGTAAATTAATTAGCAACTGTTATCAACAGACCAATTGCAATAGAAATAAAATATAACTCACAAATAAGGTGGGGGGAGAGAAAGAATTGGTGGTCTGTTTGCTCTAGACATAGCACATCAAATTTTTTTTTTTCTTTAGAAAGGCCAACAGGCAAGTATAGATTTAAACTGGCTCATTTTAATCTTTGTAATTCTGGGGAATTCTCCCTCAGTACTTATATCACAATGCAAGACAAAGGTAAATAGATGTGTACGGCCATAAATTGCTTACTTGTGTTTGACATTGTGACTGACTACATAGAGGTATGCAAAGTGAGGGAATGTTGTTAGGGAGTAATAGTAGGAAAGATAGAAGTAACAACAACAGGTATTATCAGCATCTCCCCACACAGCCAACATGAATGATTTCCTCAATGACAGTTTTCATAAGGACATGTTTGTTTTTTTTTTTTGGTTTTTTTTTTTGGCCAAATAAAATATTGACAAAACACAGCATGCTATAAAGCAGTCTAGAAAACAGAACATATTCTTAATAAAAAAAAAAAAAAATTTCCTTTTGAGGTCATATGAAGATAATTTGTTGAGAATCTTTCAAATCCAACCAAAGGACAAACAAAACAAAAATATTAATGTTAAAAGAAAAGTTCTGTCATGAAGCATGCTAAATATCTAAGGCATTTTTTTTTTCTTTTGTCAAGTATTTACTTATCTGGGCCAAACTTGTACAATACTTGATAATTTGTATGGATATCATTTTTATTTACGCATTTTATTTTTTTTCCTTCATTTTCTGCTTTTCGCAAAAGAAGGTAATTCATCATGCTCTGTTGCTTACAGTGGCCGGGGTATCTCATGACTAAAATATCACAGACTCAAGTAATGCCTCTAGATCACTGTAATGCATACACATATTGATAAAATGGAGGGAAACACTGCCAGAACTCTCTCTTTGTTTATTTATTTATTTTTTTCCTTTTAAATAATAATGCAGAAGTGATGATTATTACTTTCTGATAGTTAACAGGATGGAAGAAAAATGACATAAAACAAACATCAACATATCTGATTAAAAAAAGTTGGTGAGATATGTTAAATCTGATGTGTTATGCTTGGAGTTGGAACAGTTTTAACTGCTGAAGAATGTGCATTTCAAATTCCTAAATTATTAGGGATAAAGAAGAAAAGACAGTAATGATACTATTGGAATATTTTAGTTAATAATATATATACTCAAAATCAAATAGTGAAATATTGGCAATTTGATTAAAAAAAAAAAAAAAAAAAATGATTTATTGTGTGTGTGTGTGTTTTTTTTTTTTTTTCCTCAGAAGTATAATGAAACAGTTGCTAGTACAGCATTAGAAGTATAACATTGATAAAGCTTTTCAGCAGAACATAATCATACCAGAAGGAGAGGGGAGAAAATACAAAACAAAATAATGATGGTTGTGTTTGTTGTTTTTTTTTTGTTTTTTTTTCCCTGAACTCAGCTTTTCATACACAAAATTGAAAATTTTTATATTAAGAACATGCAGTAATGGCTAAAATATTGAGAATAAAAACAGGGTGTCTGATTTCATAAGTTGTTTTTTTTTTAAATAGCAATGCTTATTTAGAAAGCAGTAAAATATTATTTTGAAAGAATATCCACATCAGGTAGAGCTAAGAGAATTTTTTTTAATAGCCCAAGTTTTTTATTTCTTTTTAAATCCTAAAATTTATAACAAATTTTGATAGATTTAACATTTTTTTAATTTGTTGCAAAATGTGGCAAGTTATCATTAAATCTCTTGAATATGAGAGTAGGAAAATCTATGGAAAACGCTTAATTTCAGAAAGACTGGGGGATTTAAAAGGAGAAACAAAAAAAAAAAAAACAAAAAAAAAACTTTTAAGAATTTCAAGTTTATTAGAAAAAAATTATTTACAAAAAAAAAAAGAAAAAAAAGTAAAATAAAATGTAATAATAATGATAAAAACTGAAAAATATTACTGTTAGCATTTGCTTTTCTTAGTAAGCAATACCACCAGCAGTTAAACATCAAGATAACAATGCATTTGATAACTTTTAAATTTTAAAAACAATAACTCATATCCTTAGCACTAATATAAAACTTAAGATATTTGATGTCATCAAGAAATATTAATATTAATTGCCCATATTTTGTGTTTTTATGTGAATAATTAGTGTATTTTATGATTATAAAATGTAGAGAACTGACCAAATATCCAATGAAGCTTAAAGATGGTGGCATAATTTCATTTTCTACTGATGAAAGAGACAAAATAAAAAAAATTTTGTTTTTAACTACAATCATACCAGAGCCCATCATTTTCCTATTGATACATATGGAGAATAGAAAAATTTGTGCATATTAAAATTGAAAAATTATTGAATTATAAAAACACTCAAATTTGTAGTATCAAATTTGCAGATGCTGCTTAAAATCATCTGCATTTTACATTGTTGTGTATTTTGTTGATCAAAAAAGTGATTATAAAAAAAAAATATGAACATAATAAAAACAGGCTTGTAAATAATCCTCAAGATTTTTTTTCTAATGTCTGACAAGTGAGCATTTTTGAGTGTAGAAATATACAGATAATGTGAATATAACAATTTGAATTGTAAAGAGTAGAAAAATAGTCATTTTCACTTTTTTTTTTTTTTTTTTTTTTAAAACGTTCCTCAAAATACTGTTTAAAATGATAAATAAATCCAGCAGTTTGAGAGAAATACACAAGCAGTAAAAATTTGGGTGGGGGTGGTGGGAGGAAGGTAGTGACTGGGAGTGAAACAGCAAGCAGATTGATATTTAAAAATGCATCTGGACAACAACCCAGGTTCAATTGGAAACCAGGACGGCCAAAATTAACCAAAATGTTAAAATGGAATGGAGATTTTTCAGTGGGACGATTTCTTTATGGCATTTGACCACTGAATATACCATTCAAGATCACAGATTAATCAGATTTGTACACATCAAAAGACCAGAGAGGTGCCAGTGCCAACAATAATCAAATTATGGCAACAGAACTAAAAGCTAATCCAAAAATAACTTGTTTTCAATTTCCTTTTTTTACATTTAAAAAAGAAAGAAAAATTCTCCAAAAATTTAAATCAATCAGTTTTTGGTGTTTACTGTTAAAATACCAAGCAGTAAAACAAAATGTAAACAAAACTTGATTACAAAAATTATGAATTCATGCAATAAGAGCTTTATTTTCTGTAACTAAAAGAAAAAAAAGTATTTTGAAAACAAAATTATCCCAAATATTCAGCATAAAGAGATTTCTAGCTATCCTTAGAACAGATAATTATGTGCTTATATGAAACAATTGACGGTCTAATGGAGGGTTAAAAAAAAAAAGAAAAAAAGATATTTCTAGAGATAAATTCACCATGTTTACAACAAATAAATAATTATGCAATTCACATATACTACAAAAAGAATTGTTGGCCAAGTTATTAAAAAAATTCGGTGGTATGCAGCAATAAATTCTTTGTGGATATTTAGTCAGTTCTCAAAGCATTTTAACATGGTTAGAAGTTGTCATATAGCTACTTTTAGGATTCCTAATAAATGTACAATAAAATTAAAAATGTCTCCTCTTTATTTTCAAAAATTCTCAAGAAACCCAGTTTAAAATTAATTTTTTTTTTTAATTCAATAAATTACCAAAAACTTGTTAAATATAACTTTTATGTAGATTTACTGCAGTTCTAAGAAAGCTTTTGAACTTAAATATTTGAAAAGCAATTCCTAAATCGTTCCAATATTTTTTCTTCAGACCACCCATTCAAATCAGAAGAGGTATAAAATATTTATTTATAAAAAAAAAAAAGAAAAAAAAAAAAAAAAGCAAAGCTAAAATATAAAAAGAAAACAAAGTCCCAATCTAGGCTTATGTCGTAAATTCAAAACGCCATGGATGTGCTTTGATTTTGTGAAGACGAAGCGCATCTGAACGCTTACAATTCTTCCCACAGATTTCACATGTAAAGAGGACTAGACCCGCACAAGTTTTTTCGTGTCGATTTTTGTTTGTCCTAAAAGTAAATGCTGCCCCACATACTTTGCACAGTGATCGATTATGCTCACGTTGGCTGTGAGCCTCAAAGATGCTCCAGTTCTGAACTTCAAATGCGCAAAAACTACACTGAAAATGTCCCCGTTCGTTGAAATTTGGTTTGGGGCTGATTTGGCTGCGAGTGTGCTGACTTGCAGAGGCTCGTACTTTCCGTGACAGTGCAGTTCCAAATAACTGTGAAGACATAGAAAACTTTGAGGCTGCTCTCTGGAGAGTTACCTCATATGTCGACTTGACGGTACCACTTGACTGAACATGGAAATTTGGAGAAGCAGAGTCTAAAGGAGGAAAAGAAAGAACAGAAGAGGACTGGTTTTGTTCAATTGGTGAGCTATTTGGCAAACTTTCTGCATGCTGGCTCATGTCCACACCTTCTAAAGACATGTCTGACTGGCCATTAACAGTCTGATTATTATTTTCATATCCATTGTCAGGTGGTTCTGGTTTGACAACAACTTCAAACTCCTGACTTTGTTTTTCTGATAGTGCATTATCATTGGAGGCAGCAGGTCCATCCTCTCTTGTGGAAGTTTCAGAAACAGTTGACAATGGTGTTTCATCTTGTGTTGAAGCTTTTAATTGCAAGTGCTCATTAGCCTCATGCCGACTTGCAGCAAATACATTCATTACTCTACTAGCTTCAGTTTGAATCCTATGCTTCCCACAAAACCCTGAACGTAAATGATTACGTAAATGATTGTGGCTTCGAAACATAGCACTGCACATCATACATTTGGTAAAACGTCCTCTCTGTGACTGTAAAATAGAGGAGCGTATTTTGTTTCTCCTGGAGCTAGTGAGTAACTTTCCTAAAATTGAACTCTGACCAGATGATGTGGTTGTGGCTGTTTGTGATGTGTGAAAGTTGGGCATTATGGCTGATCCAGATGTAAATTGGGAACTGGTACTTTGGAGCCTCATGGAAGTTTCACTCTGGAGCCTCAATCTGCTCTCTGTCTCAATACTCTCGGGAAATGCAGTTGCTCCATAAGAATTTTGAAGATGGATATTATTTTCTGCCACTATCCGACAGCTTTCATCCTTAACTCCGGGAAGGTCAAGGACGGAGGTTGTTAACTCTTGAGCAGTTTCATTTCCATAGGAAAGTTCTCGTTGATTGGTATTATTTGAAACTGGTATATCAAGGCCATTGCTCATGTGATAACCTTGATCATGTCCATTCTCATGGCTTGACATACTGTGAGAGTGATTGACATTTTCATCAGATCTTGCTGCTATGTCTGATGGTTTGTGAGAGTTTTTGGATGAGCTGCTACTGATGCTGACATTGCGTAATTTTTCATGGATTTTCACAACAATTTGGTTATCGGGCTCTTCAGTGGCAATACAGATGATACCATCGATTTCAAGGCGACTGCTGTGCTCAGAGTCCAGCTGCTCACAGCACAACTTAATGACAGCATCATAAATGAGTTTGTTTAGTTTCACCTGACCAGCCATCATTCCCTTTTCCGAGAGAAATCACAGCCACACTGAGAAGATAGCCATACCTGTAAAGAAGATAAACAAAGGAATTAAATAGGTGCAAAGAATCAATACAAATAACAAAACATTAAAATAACAATGATGAAATACTCTATATTTACAGACTGAAGAAACACAATTTTTTTTTTTTTTTTTTTTAAATCATTGATCAGCTTTCTTTCTCTTTAATATGTGCAGATCTTTGTTGATTTGACTTCTATATATTTATATTTACTTTTCTTCAAATTAAGATTTTGTTGATGTTTCAACTAAAAATTTGCTGATTCATAATATAATCCTAAATAATAAAATCAGATATCATGGTTATATTCATCCATTATAAAAATATAGCTGCATATAATACATATTATATCTAGGATAATAACTAAATTTAACTTGGCTATTCATTAATGTTATTAATGCTTTATTTTATTGAGTAAAACTGGTACAAATGGCAACGAAAATCTTTGTAAGTCATCGAAGAACAAAATTTTTTTGAATTGTTTGAAAATTTGACATTTTTTAAAAACATAAAATTTAATAATAATTTCTATAAGTGCACATTGTGTATACTATACCTGATCTAAAATTGTGAATAATCCATTATAATTTTATCATCTGAAATTATTATATTTTATTTGATGTGCAAATAAAAATATTAAAACTGAAAATGTTAGGATTTGTATACAAGTTAAAGTGATCTAGTTTCCAAATGATTTAATACATGTCAATGAAGAAAATAGCAAACTTTAAATAAGCTTACTATTTTTTCATTGACATGTATTAAATCTTGTCAGTGAAAAATGAGAAAACTACACAGGAAATGAGTGTTTATAAGAAATGGATAAAGATTGATTTTTAAACTGTTATAAATCAAGTAAATACTTTCCATCAACCTTATTTATTACTTATGGAAGTGTTACCATCATCTTGACAAAGTTAAATTGGATTAATCCAGTTTTATTTCTGTAGTTGTATAACATTTTGATAATCCATTCTGCTACAAATATTAAATGAATGTAATATTAGCTAGTTTTGTTTTTCTTCTAAAACTTATGTGACATCTGGAGAAAATACATTTATGGAGTTGAACTTTACATAAAGTTTGATGTTATTCTAAAAAGAAATGATAAATCTGATCAAGGCATGAAAATGAACAATAAATATTTTGCATCTATCATGGGAAAAATAAACAATTTTTCTCTGAGAAAAAATAAATTGTCAAACCTTAATATTTGTTAAATTAATTCTTCAATAATAAACTGCAGGAAATACTGTTAAAAAAAAAAAAAATTAAAAGAAAGGTCCCCCAAAATGTGATTAGGAAATTAGTAGTAGTCATCCACTATTTTCTATTAGACATCACATAGACAAAAATATTTGCAATTGTTCTCAATAGGATTCATCCAATTTCTTTGTATTTTAAATGATTTGTAGTGGTTATTAAGTTCAATGTGACTGAATGATTGAAAGATTTGTGAAGCTGTCTGTAATACTTAACCCAAGCTTGGACTTAATTTGACAAGTTATGTACACTAATTTAAACAGTTTGTTTAGTAGTAGCTATCCAGTGAGGCTGGAAACAAATAGAAATGTTATGGTACTTTTTAAAAGAGTAAACAACCCAGTTTGAATGTTCACATTTTTATCATTCTAATAGAATTCATTTAAGCACTACTACACACACACATTTTGAACAATAAGAAAATAAAAAATTAAAATCTTTAGACACACTGGGTTTTAGATTAATATTCTTTCGTTTTTTTTTTATTATTCCATTTAGATATAAATTAATTTTCTGTAGCATAAAAAGGAAAAAAATACTGTAATTTTCTTCATGAAATTTAACATGTATTTTAATTTTAAGGTAACCATTGCATAAAAAAAAAACTTGAAATACAAAAGTCAAAAAAGAAAATGTTCAAACTATTAAAAACACCAACAGGTTTACAATTTATTTTCTTTTTAAACTGTTAATAGACTAATTTGTTTTAACTAAATTAAATATAATAATGGAATTCATTACATTTATAAATTTATTAAGCTGCTTAAAGACAGAGCTTGTGTGGGTGATCATGTTAATTTTTTTTTTTTTTTTAAACCAAAGAAAAATGCAAATATAACCATCAATGTCACTTTTGTTACAATGCAATAAATTGCATGGGTGCGTTCTTAGAATTTGATAAATTGGGTTAAATTTTTAAGAAAATTGTTCGAAAGCCTTTGTGATTAAATTGGAGAAAACTTTGTTGTTGAATTGTCTTTTAAGTCAATGAACTTAAGTATCAATTCATTAAAAAAAAAAAATTAGAGAGTAATAAAGTTTAAAAAAAAAACTGTCAAGAAAAAAAAAATGCTATGAAATTAAATTTCCTTAAATTCTTACAAAACCATTTCTTAAATTTATTCCATTTGCTACTAAATCTAGAAAGCAATGAAAATCTTAATTAACAATGTATGTCTGTACATTGGGGAGGGAGTACAAAAATATGTCGTCCATATTCCTGTTAGCTCTGCACTGAATCATTGGTCAATAATTACATTGTTAGTGTTCATGTTTCCACTAAAACATAAATACTTATCCTCATTTCATTTGCATTATTAAGCGTGAATACAGATAAGTTCATTCATAAATCTTGTAATCTGTTTATTTACAATAATACAAGTATTTTTATCGAATAACTTCAGTGATTGTGTAAGTAAATCATACAAAACAGAGACGGTGCCATGAGACAGACTTGTACAGGTAGACGAAAGAAAGTAAAGTATGAAAGAAAAGAATAAAGATAAAGGGTGGACCCTGATGAAAAAGAGAGTTACACTTTAAATCAGTTAGCAGCAGCAGCTGCCGTTATAGTGAGTGCGGCGACAGATTACTTAACAGCCAGACAACAGACACACGTACTATGCACCATATCTGCTAAGAAGAGACTCGAGATATTATTTACTACAACCAATTGAAACATAAGTTTTGTTAGAAGAAAAGAATTGTATATTTTCAAAAGAGAATTAAATTGTTTCTAACTATATTGTTCAAATTATCTTTTTACGCAAAGCAACTTGTGTAAAAGAAAGAATTTGAAATTAAAGAATAAGTCTTTTCACTGACATTTTTAAACATTACTTTGTTGTTATTAGCATACTCAAATTAGTAACGTTAATCCATATTACTTTAAAAGAGGAAAGTCTTTCTAAAAAGTAAATCCTATGAAAATGGCCCTACTGTATGTGCTGTCTCTTTGAAGCAGTCAACGAACACAATGGCAGGTAAATGTATGGGGAGATAACCTTAGCAATTTAATAAGCAGAAGTTATTCCCCTTAGCTTTTTGGCGGTTTGCCACAAAATTAAAATATCAAGACTTAAATTATCACAGAATTTAATGTGATTTTTCATGTTTTTAACAATTTGCACACTAATAATAACAAAAAAAAAAAAAAAAAAAAAAATGTGTTAAAAGAGGTTACGAGTAATTCTCTGATGGAGAACATACCTTTATCACTATGAATTGTATAGTGAGCTATATAAATTGCAAATATTTTTAAAATCAGAGCTTCGTTTTTTTAAACCTACAGGTACTCTAGAATAGTAACCAAACGTATTTTGAGCATATTTTTTTTCAATGATTTCTGTTACTAACATGAATTCTTTCAACTCTGAAAGTCAAATAAATGCTTCACAAAAGTATTTTTCAAAAACGCAAACTATAAACTATTAGTATTATGTTGTTCAATGGTCCATAATAAAAAAACTATAAAATTGAAGATTTTATAAAAGTGCTGATTTTCAAAATAGACATAAAAATTAGTTAATAACAAACATTTATACAACCCTCAAGCAATTTGAATGTTATCAATTACTTAACATTATAAAACTTGTTAGAGGAAGGCCAAATGCTGACTACTTTTCGTGACAATTTTTATAATAAAAGACTAAATGATAATGACATTTCTTCATTCATCGCAAAATATGTGTATGTTTGCACAACTACTTGGTACTGTAATAAAATATTTGATCAGCAGTAAAGGTATCTTATTTTTTTTGGTTGATCCTAAGTAAGCCATAATTAATTTCCATGCCAAACTGATAAATATTACATGATTAGTTATTAAAGTTAAAAAAAAAAAATTGGAAGACAAAATTTTTCAATATAAAATCCATTACCTGCAGCAGAAATTTCCATCATTTGCAGTTGAGTCACAGAACTGCAATGATAGAAACTCTTGCAATTTAGTTAATAAGATTAAATTACAAGAAAAATATTTTATGAGATGGTGCTGAAAAGTTCTTGGCTTGAAGCCTTTTAAAAAAAAAAAGTAAGATTTTGGAAGTAGGTTAGGCCAAGAACTTTTCAAATATGTTTTTTAAAAACATTTATGAGTAATAAAACCTATCCACTTAACTCAGTACATGTATGAACACATTTTCATATATAAGTTTAATACACTGACCTAAAAACCAAGATACATAACATGGTTTTCATTTTTTTTTTTTTACCTTCATAATTGCTAATGGCATTTAAAAATTGTAAGCTACGTCGATAGCAGTTTGATGTGATTTCAAAGAACTTTAATAATTTTATTTACAAAACAAAAGAAAAGCATAAATTTTCAAGTTTCACAGTATAGAATATAAGCTAAAATAAAATTTAAAGAGTAACGTGATTCTGAAGACATTAATGACCAGAAAACTATTTACTTTTATTTAAATTTTAAAACAAGGGATTTTTTTAACTGTTGATATGTATAGATGAAAATATTACTCGATTAGAGTTTCATAAATTTGTAATAGATATATGAATTAAATGTTTTGAACTGGATTAAATAGGGATAATGGATGAAACTCAATGTACCATAAAATAATGTTTTTCTTGATTTTTTTTTTTTTTCTGTGCTAAAATAGTGAGGGAAGGCCTATATGCTATCAATAAGAGTACTTTGCTTGTGACTAGTATATATATCGTACAAGACTATGAAGCTTCAAGATAAAAAAAAGGCATCAATTTCATGAGTAAAAGCCACATTAACAAGGATGCAACAAAAATCTTTCCTCAGATATGATATCTATTTATTTTTATAATTGTAACTTTAAAATAGTTTACTATTAAAAAAAAAGGTATATTAAAATGCATTTGAATATTTTCAAAATTGTATTTCAATAACAGTTTTATATAAATAAAATTGAATAAAAAAAAGGAATATAAAAATATTACATAATTTATTTGTGTAATCGAAATATATTTTCTAAATTAATAAACAAAAGAGGTTTCCACAAAAATGTAAACATGATTCTCTCAAGTGAGCTTTTAAGGGGGAAACAGTTAACAACTGTAGTAGCAACTCAGGGCAATATCACAGAATGATGATAAAAGAGGAGTTAAATACTTTTTTTGAGGTGATACACTACACACAAGACATAGCTCATTTTATAGGCCATGTATCATACTTATAAAATGTCAAATAGAAAATGATGGAGCCAATGAAAGAACTATACAAAGCAAGAACTAAAATGGCTGTATGCATGTATGAATAGACTGTATAAAACAATGACAATGCAAAGACTGCCTTTTATTGTTCTTTTCACTTCTAGAATCAATGATGAGCTGCAAATGAATTGGTTTGTTCCAATATTAAGTGCTCTTTTTTTTTTTCTCATTTGAAGCAGTGAAATAATTTTTGTAATAGTTGGGAACATATTTACTCATGATCTTTGCTTGGACAGTGTTACATGGCTTTACAAGCCGAAAACAAAGAAAATTATAAAACAAAATTTGACAAATATCTGCAAAGTGCCACTTAAAGAAAATAAAAGCAAAAAACAAACACTTAAAACTACAAGTTATAAATATTTGATAGATGATGGAAAATACAAATTCTAAATCAATATTTTAATACTTTTAAACATTCTTCTTTAGGTAGCATGTAAAAACAAGTAAAATGCAGCTTGTTTGAAAGCTTGAAATATGAGGAAACACTTGGGAGTAATTTTACTTTAAGATGTTTGCTTTATTTGGGAGGGGGTTAAATTCTTTGAAAATTGATCTCTCTGCATTAAATGAGAAATGTTAGGATATCACAGTTTCTGGACAGAAAAGGAAAAATCTTATTTCATAGGCATGTGATATATGAAAAATACATTACATTTGACAGAATGAGTGTAAGAAATGTTTTCTTGATAATTTATTGAAGCATGAAGCTTTTGCGTCTTTATTTTTTTTTAAATTCAAAATAATGTACAGAATTGTACAAACAAATGTAAATGTATTTTAAGACTTGCAAAAATACATGCACTATCACTGTCGATCATTAAAGTGTCAAATTCTGTCTGGCATGAAGTTATTTCTGTTTTTGATTGCGCCAATCCGATCAGGATTTGTATTTGTTATCAACCCAATTAAAGAATCAATACTGCTTCCTGATATTCCAAAACTTTCATTATTCCAATGTCCTGAAGATGACAAACAAGTATAACTCTTCTAAAATATTTATGAAAATGGAATGAATAATACATATGGCTAAATAAACTCAAAAATGTTTCAAAACACTTAAATGACAGAATTCTGATCAAAATTCACTTTATCCATAAATGGAGAAAAAATCCAAGATGTGTATCATTTAGAAAACAAAATACTAAACCAGATGAGAAACACTGTACATGTATCTTAATTCTGAAACAAATCAAATTTTGAAAGAAAATCATTTGTTGAGATTTGTAAATATTTGGGAAGCAATGAATGATGGGACATATGAAGAAAGTTAAATTTCATAGAACAAGACTATTTCTACTTCAGTCTGTTAATATTTATTGTTAAATCCAACTGAAAGAGGGAGTCATTGCATATATTTTAAGTCTGCCTATAATATCAACAATACAAATATAGGAAAGTGCATTCAATGTAGTGTAGGTCATGTCTATCTTCATTGGATGCATATAAAAAGAAAGTTTCAGATAATCAACAATTTTTTTTTTCTTTGAATCATTTTTTTTTGTTTTTGCAGAAAGGAGGATAAATTGATAACAAAAATGAGATGGATACTATTTTGGAAAGACATAAGTTGATTGCCATGTAAAAAAAAAATTGCTTATGAGTATAACAAAAGATTAAAAAACAAAACTCATCCTCGATCTTACACTAACTAAAAATATCAACTATTTTATATACTAGGAAAAGAAGTCATTCTTTATTACATCTTAAAGTATCTTTTTATAGAAATATTTGATTATATACATATGTTTCTTTTTTGTGTTACTCCTAGTTCCAGAGAAGGATTTTTAGATAAGAATTATTCTGAAGCCTACAGTATATGCTGAAAAAGAAACATTTGTTCTCATTTTGTCCCTTCTTGGTGAGCCTGATGTCTGGTTTGTCAACAGACATACCTATACACTACAAAACAGTACTAAGAGGTACCATTAAGACAGCAAAGAATAAAACCTAAGTATCAGACATTGGCTTGCTTCCAATGCATTACTTGACTAACAGCCAAGTGTTTTCTTTTTTGAGTAATTTTTCTAAACAAAATGGCCTCATATGGAAACAAAGTCTTATATCAAGAACTGTCCTTGCAAGTGTAATTTGTATTAAGAACCAATGAGAAAGTAATTCCCTGTTTGTAACACAGTATCTGCAATCATTAAATTTGTTTGTTTCTTTTTGTCTTATTTTCATGTAACATCTTGTTTCTAAGAATTTTGATTGAGTAGTATTAGACTTGTTTGATAAAGGAAATTTGTTATATTGATATATTGCTTACTATATAGATAATAGATTGACAATATTGACACTTAACAGACTAGACAGTATCTAGGAGTAGATATACATCTCATCACCACTTTCAACCTTCTACCAGTGAATAATTGGTATACTATTTACCATCAATCATTAGTCCAAGTAGTAAGATGTCTAAAAAGATACAACATGGCATCCAAGTTTATTTTTTCTTGGATATGTTTGGGATAAGACCTTTTTCAGTGATTTATCTCTTATACAACATGAAGTGAAAACTGGTGGCTCTGATGCAAACCTATCTGTATATATTTAATTTGAACAGAAATTAAATTTCTTTCCCTATCTCTCTCTTTATACAATCATTTAATCAAATTAAAACATTATTCTTTATAAAAACTAAGAATTTATTCCAGGTTCTGAAAATGCTAACTTACTAATTATCACAAGTTTCCCATTTGCATGTATTATTTTAATGAATATTTTTTAATTTTCATGTCAAGTTATCGACAAACATGTAATTAGTTCTTTCATACCTACAATTTCTTCAATCTTCGTGTTATACAAATTATATATCTGGGAAATCTATTTTGTACCCTTTGTCTAAAACTTGCTTAAATTCAGTGTTTATCACATAAAACCTTATTGGTATACCATTTTTTTTTGCATACAGACTACTGATTATATTATTTACATGTATTCCATATATTTCTATGCATTTTACATCTGCCAATTTCATGAAAATAACTAGTTACCTGCTAGAAGCTATAAAATTCTATTTTGTCTTGTAAAAGAATTGAAATGTCTTGGACATTTGTCAATCTTGCTCTTTACAATCATAAGCTCAAGTGTAACACACTTTCAATTCTTTTTTAAATTTTTGTCCAGATAATGATATCATATTGCATAAAGGTTATTTCTATGCAAGAAATTCATGTTTAGCATACAGTAAAATCTAAATAAAAAGTATTGTTATACTTATTTTCTAGTTAAGTCAAACTAGTTTAAATTGTAGTGAAAAATTTCATTTTTACTAAACAGTAAATCTATCTAAAAAGTATAAACTTGTAAATCATATCTAAAAATTTTTTTTTTTTTACCAATTTTACAGTTTTCATCAATTTCAATGAAATTCATGTCAGATAAATATTAATTTAAGATTGGTTATTATGTTGTTTTTTCAAAATCACATTTTTTTTTTTTAAAGCAGATGTTAAATGAATATTGGCAGTTGTTTATACCAAATGACAAATAATAAAAATGAGGATGTACAATTGTGAGTAGATAATGAAAAGTAGTTAGTATTTTCTAAATAATGATGAAGCTCCAGCTGTTGAAAGGAAGCTAGTAGAATAGTTGTGAACTAATACAAAAGAAAGTTTGGAGTGTATAAAATAAAACAGTTACAAAATTATTTTTGTCATTTTTAACTTTTTACTCAATAACATAGCAGCTGGATATTACTATAATGAACTGTTTACAATGATTCATTCAGTTTTCACCAACAAATACACTTTTATAAACAGATGGCAAACAAGTGAAAATACATTATTATTACTATTTTAGGATTAATATAATCTTTTTTTTTGTTCTCATGTTTTAAACAGTCTATTTTATTTTCTTTCACTACACAACATATTAATATTTTGCAGCATTATTCTGTGACAACTATTTTATAAGTATTTTTTCTTGTATGCTTCACAGTTGTTACATTTCAGAGTTTGTGTGTGTATGTATGTATATATATATATAATCACACTATTCATTTTAAATGCATGTGTGTGAATAATTAAAACATGTTAATAAGTTTAGAATATCTAAATTAAAAGAATATATATATATATATATATATTTTCCATTGTATTGTTCCATTTACACTCACCTATAACTATTAAAAATAAAGAAATATGATTACAAATGTTATAAAAAAATTACGTAAGCTCAAATACTTTGTCATGTCAGAACATGCTTTACATAAATCAAAGTAAATGCTATTTTTCTTACTATGTATGAAAAATTAGTTCACTGATTCACAAAAATAACAGGAACAATATTTATGGTAATCAGTTTAAAGACTATCTTTAATAATATAAGTTCAAAAGTAATGATTAGAGGTTGGATTATCAGATCAACACTTATACTTTTATTATTGGATCTTTCATGGAAATAATAAATCAACACAATTATGAAGACAACAAACAAATGAATGGTTTTGTTTTTGGCTAGTATTATAGGCAATAAAATTGTAGTCTATAAAAAAAAAAAAAAAATGTAAAAGTTGATGAAGATGAATGCAGAGATTAAGTTCTTAGACAATACAGGTATACAGGTCATAACCAAGAAACTAAGCTGAAGAGTATATTTATTCAAGAGAATACCACTTCAGATTCTGCAAAGATGACTATTGGCAAAGTGGCCACTAATCAAGGAATCAAAAACCCAAGAAAGTTATAGTATGTCAATTAGCCATATTAACATACAAGAAAATAATTTATTCAGGCATATTAGGCAATATTTCAGTTAAATATATATTTATTTGGCCTATATGTTTTGTATTCATTTATAAATAAAAAGTAATGTTGCACTTAATTTGTTTGCATATTAAAACTTGACATCCCTGAAACAACAATATTTTTCATAATGATCGATATCATACACTGAAACTATCTCTCTCTCAATAGAAATATCATATATATAAAAAATATTTTACATTGTGAGACGGAAATTTCTGTTTCGAGACTTAAAAGTTTTATCTCATCATCAGGCAGGTATCCTACATTTCTCAGTTAAAATGCATGATATCAGGGAGAGATCACACATATCAATCAAGTGGCTACAGTCTGTTTCATGCTTAAACACAATCCTGATGATTGCATTAAAGCACAAAACAGACTGTCACTGCTGGGTGTTGATTTCAATGTTCACTTGTCTATATATTCAGGGTGCAATGAGTAAATTATCACCATTTTAATATTTTTAATTTTGTGTATGTGTGTTGTTTGTTTTTGTCAACTGCACAGTATAGTAGGGTCAGTTGCACATAATCTGTGAGTAAAAGAGCACCATGATGCAATCCACTCAGCCAGAAATTTGGAAATGGCATGCTGTATTGCTTGGCATTCACACCAGAAGCTCTAATACGAACATTTTAAAGTGTTTGGGTGTCAACCTGAGGACATAGAGGATTTGGAAAGAGTTGGAGGAGTTTACATTACAAAGGTACAGCAGCTTGGAAAACTCACTGATCTTTTCTGATAAGAAAAGAACTCCTGAATTTGTTGGTGACAGCTCAGACTCAACATTGAGGCCTACATCAAGTACCTTGAGGAGGTAGTACTGCGCTGAGTCAAGAGAGTAGCTACTGGAAGATCCGATGTCTGGCAATAGGATTCTGAACCATGCCACACAAGCAAGAGAACCCAGTCATGGCTGTCAGATAATTTTTGCAATCACATCAGCCCTTACACCTGGCCACCTAACTCCCTAGAGAACAAACCCCTTGATTATTATGTGTGGGGGTGCATTTTAGAGAGATACCAACAAAACTCCTTGTAAAACCAAAGATGAACTGAAGGCAAGGATTATGGCAGCATCCATCAACTTAAACAAGGAGACTGCCCAGAAGAGTTTCAAGTGATTCCAAAATCATCTGGAATCTGTGGTTGAAGCCAATGGTGATTTTATTGAATAAATTTACCCTTTAATATTTCAAGATATTTTTGTGTAAATATATCTGTTAAAATGAGATGTCAGTGTTATTTTAATTTTTTTTGCATAATTTAAACAATTTATTCATTGCAGCATGTATAGTGGGGGGGAATAAATATTCGTACACCATGAAATATTTTAATTAACATAGTTATGACTTATGAAAAAACTTAAATTCATACAATATTTGTACACCATTGCATAATGCTGCAATTTGCAATAACCAATTAGAAAACTTTGTTATAAATCAAATTATATTTTATTTGTAAAGTTTTGAGGTGAAAAGTTTTTGTACAAAATATGTCTTTAATATCAAAAGGCTTAAATTACCTTTATTTACATAATTCTTGTAAGATTTTGTTAGATTCTTCCTTTTATCTTATTACCAGAACAATCTAGAACATTCCACAATTCATTTCTTATATAAGGTTATCTCTGCACACAAATCATACATGATAATTATCATCATGGGGAAAGGCAAGGAACTATCAAATTCACAAAAAGAATTGATCATCAAACACTGGAAGGAAGGCAAAAGCTATAGGAAAATAGCAGATATCCTGAATATACCATTTACTACTATTAGTTCCATTATTGCAAAGTATAAAAAGGTGAAAACTGTTGAGAACAAATCGAAATCGTGCACCACTCAAGATTTCTCCCAGATCAATGAGAAGAATTCAGTGCAAAATTCAAGAAAATCCAATGACTATTCAGAGAGAAATACAGGAAGAATTAAATGCATCAGGTATTATTGTTATGAAGTGAACAATAAGCAATAAACTTCATAGAAGTCAACTAAGATTGTGTTTTCCAAGAAAAACTCTACGACTATTGTAGAAACATAGGGATGCCCAGTTAAAATTTGTTTGTGAACATAAAAATAAATGTGAATCATTTTAGGAAAAGTGTTTTATGGACAGATGAAGCAAAAATTGAACTATTTGGATGTAATTCAAGGACTCATGTTTGGAAAAAATGACACAACCTTTTCTTTTTCTAAAACACAATCCCAATGGTGAAATTTGTTGGTGGTTATATTTTTTTGCTAATTTGTATAAGTAAGTTAGAGATAATAGATGGTAAAATGAATTCAAAATATATACCAAGATGTTTTGGACTAATTTGTTTGTCAGTAGTAAAGCTTGGGCTCCCAAATGAATGGGTTTTGCAACCATATAATGACCCTAAACATATGGCTAAATCTATAGGGGGGGGGGGCTTATTGAAAACAATGATAATACACTTGAATGGCCATCACAGTCTCCAGACTTGAATCCAATGGAGAATTTGTGACATTTATTAAAAATCCAAGTAAATAAAAGAACTCTGAAGAAATATCCTGGACCGAAGAGAATATGCAAAGAAGAATGGAGTAAAATACCAACGGAAACTTGCAAATCATTGATTAAAAGCTACAGAAAGGGACTGATTACTTTCAAATTGAGTAAGTGATATGCTACAAAGTATTAAATAGGTATTATAATTTTGTACAAATAATTTTTTTGCCTCCAAATTTTTTAATTTCATATAATTTAATTAATATAATAAATTTTTCTGATTTTTTTTTTTTTTGCATATTGCAGCATTATGTCATCGTATACAAATATTGTATGGATTTATAAAATCTGTTAAATAAAAAAAAAATTCATGGTATATTAATATTGCTTTTCTCCACTATATATTATGTATTTGGGTAGTAATCCCTCTTTTATGCAAGTTGCATTGAAAATAACTGACAAGGTGCAGTGGTTAATTTTTTTTTATATAATTTCTTATGTGTTCATTTAATACTTTTCAGGACATAAATCACAAAAAGATTGTCCAAACTATACTTTTAGGCATTATCAAAGATAGATTTTATTTTACTTTTAACTGAATATATGGATTTTTTTATGTACATATCTAGAGTTAAAGGAATAACCATAATGTGCTGACTGTGTTTGGAGAATAAAACATAATTTATGTCCGGAAAAGGAAAAAAAAAAATTATACAAACACATGAGAAATTATATATAAACTCAACCACCTCACCTTTCAGCCAGAAACTTGCACATATATAAGATATCTCCACTAATTTGTTATATGTAAGGTTTAAAATGATTTTTTTAAAAGTGAAAAGCTTTCATTGAAAGCTGAAGGATTTAAAATTTAATATTTCCTGTAAGCAAAATACTCTGGTGTAGTTCAAATAGAAATTATATTAATTGGAATTTGGTCATTTTTGACACATTTGTAAACAAAAGTTAATTCTCAGTTTTAAAAATCTTGCAAAAATAAAATATATATTTCTGAAACATTATTTGAGGAAAATTAGCAAATTTAGAGTTAAATTAATCTGGTTTGAAACATTACTTATAGCATAAAATGTATACAGAGGTCTTATTTTTTTAAAACAAATGATTTATTGACAGCTGATTAAGCGCTGAATGTGTTCATAATTAAGTGTGGTGAAGCAGGTGAAAGTTTATAAAGTGGGGGGGGGCACCCATAAAATATGACCTTTTAATGATAAATTTATCAGTTTGTACATCTATACTTCAGAAATTCTGCACATAATCACAAAATACAAAAACAAGTCAAAATTCTTTAAAAAATATTCAGGATTGTCAGATTGTAATAAGCTTTACAATGTATGATTAGTAAATATAGTTTTACTTAATAACAATATTTCCTAAGAATTATCACGTTGAAAATTGATTTTTAAAAGACTTAAAAACATAAATTAATCAATTTAAAATTGTAAAAAATGAAAACAAATCTTGTAAAAAATTCAGTTTTTTCTTCAGACAATATATTAATCATAAAAGCAATTAAAAGCTTCTCTAATTAAATAATGTCTTAGTTTTATTGTATTTTTTATTTTTTGATTCCGAACAGATTTTTGGTAAGATGGGGGTCTAATTCCCCCCCCCAAAAAAAAATTTGGTGATTTAAATTCTTCAAAAAATTTTGCTTTTAAATAATATAGTTACTAAAAATTATCATATTGAATTTCCAGTTTTCATAAAATTAAAAAAAAAAAAAAAAAACCCATTACCAAAATTTTCTAATAAAAAAAAAATTCAAAAATTATTTATGAATAAGCCCAGAAAATTTCATTAAAAATTTGATTTTTGCAAGAATTTCCAAATTAATGTGTTTGTTAAAAAAAAAAAAAAAAAAGACTAAAATTTGCTAATGCAAGAAAAACAAGTTTTTTTAGTCAAAATTTCAAATGTTCTCAAGAGGTAAAATTTTAATTAAATAATCAAAAAATACTTTGATCCTTCCTCTTAATAATAACATAATAAAATCATGTTTTAATTATGTTTGAAGCATGTTTTCATCATGGTATGCTGATTTTTTTTTTTTTTTAGCATTTTCATGGAGGTACCTAAAAGAGGAGGTACAATGGAGTAGTAGATAGCAGCTCGAATTGAGGAATCGGAGAGCTGTGTTTGAATTCTAGTTGAATCCATTAGATTCACTTATGTGCTAATAGCCTTGGGAAAGGTATGAATTCTCTTCACCCCCAGCTATGGGTAAATAGCAGGACAGACTGGATTCTTCAGCCTTGGATGGCAACTGGTCTAGAAGGACAACTCTGAATTCAAAACCTGTGGAGGGTTGTTTGGAGACCCTGTGGCACACGGTGCACCAGTTCTGTATTTGGCTCTTCAAAAAAGTGTGGCTGGTTCTACACAGGCATGCACCACTCTAAACAAGTCTTCTGTGTGGGTAGTCTACAGTTCAGTTCAGTATTGTTGAGATAAACATAAAAAAAAAAAACTGAACTGAAAGACATATATATATATATATATATATATATATATATATATATATACACACACAATTTTTTTTTTTTTTTAACAACTGGTTAATTGTGAAACTATTGACTTGCATAATATAATCTGATATAGTGTAAATATTTAGCAAAATATAAATTTGCTGAACAAAAACACTTTATTACAAAAATGCATAGCATCCAAAATTAAAAGTACAAACACATATATATATTTAGGGCTAATTGTATAATATAAACAACATAGTTCCCAATGGAATATAGCAATATTGAAAGGTAAATAACTATTCCTTATTTGATTGCAGCAAAGTTTCGTAAGTTACAAAAGCAATTTTGATGAATTAACTCCAGTTAAAGTGAAATGATGACAATTTCTGCTATTTAAGCTTTATGATATTAAGCCATTTAAGTCACTTGGCCAGACATGTAAAAAGACTCATCAGCAGAATTGTGCAATTCAAAAATTTCATGGTGGACATTTTTAACACAACAGTGGGCCTTATGTATTTGGAATGAAAGTGTTTCAACAGACAGTGTCATATCATTTATGCAAAGCAAGGCTTCATGTACATTCTTATACCATCAAACACCTCATCAACAAGGAGAACCAAAAAGCTAAGCTTAAAGCTGAAAACATTGAGGTTATGTTATCGCCTTCCCAAAATCAATCCAATTGAGAGTCTATGGAAAATCATCAGTGATGAGGTTAGAGAAAAGAAACAATGATTGATTTGTGGCAAAAACTGTCAGAGGAATGAAATAAAATCACGCCTAAATAATGTGACAAATTAGCAAAGACCAGTGGTTGTGGATGTGCAGCAGTAATTGAAAGCCATAATCTGCATACATCTTATTAATATTCTGTATCAATATTAAGTCAATATTATTGTTAATTTAATTTACAAACCTGTGTATTTAAAATTCTGTTCTCTACTACTGTTTTGAATAAAGAGTTTTTAGTTCTTGGACTTTCTTTATCCTTGGTTCTTTTTATGCAAATTTTACCCGAGTATAAAATGAATTTTTAATATTTACAAAGATGTATTTATTAAATCAGTAGCATTGGCAATATTGTTTCTAATATCAGACACTTTTGTGACTATGCTTAATTAAAAGTAATATTCAAAAATACAGTATCTAATTCCATGATGCATCCTTAAGATATCAATGTTAATATCATTTCAAACATGTGATGCTAAAAAGTGGATATTTATTTCCTATGCAAACTTTAGTTGCATTCTTTCAGATTTAAAGAATCACAATTCTTAGAAAATCTTAAAGTGTATGTCATCCTCTAGAATTAGGACATCACTTTTTTTAATTTTTTTTTAGATGATTAAAAATGTAACCAAAATACAAAGTCATCTGTCTTTTAAATATCAATTTTCACAGAGACCATTTGAAGGAAAAGCTAAAAACTAAACTAGAATTCATATTTTTTACATGAAAAATAATGATATAGAATTTATTCATTTTTGAGTTTCAAAACCAACATTGCAAAGGGACAAAGTCTGTATAGAGAAATGGTTTACTAACTTCATTCAACTGAGTATCAGCAACAATGCAACATGGCATGGATTCTACAATATGAAGTCCTTTTGTCGGTATATTTATCCAAGCATATTTCAAGGCTTTCTACAATTGTTTTTTGGGGTGTGGCTGTAGTGAATTCACTGATATTTGCAATAGGGTTTAAATTTGGTGAGTATGGGAGTGCCTAGAAGTGTTTCTGGAACCAGTTTGATATATGACCATACATGATAGGGAGAAGTTGTTATCTTGCATCACCACTGTGAAGTATGGTGAGGATAAAGCAGTGGAAATGGTCTGCAACAGTCTACAGATTCACTCGCAGTCTTTGCATACTTCAATAGAAAATCAAATCCATAATGTCATGTGGTCTGTTCCATACACAAATTCTACCATTTGTCTGACCAGAGCCCAATGATAATGTTCTCTGGCCTAGGTGTGGTGCAATGGTGTCCTTGTTGGTCAGCAACTATGAAACGATCCATGAAAAGAAGTACTGTACAATTGAATGATGGGCTGAATAGCCCCAGCAATGAATTGGGATCTAATTTGATGTAATGTTTTGCTTTGTTGGTTCATTGTTAACATTCTTTTCAGTTGCTAGCAGTTCCGTCTTTGCATCATCTCTACATGGCTGCAATTTTCATGTGCTGTTACTGTCTAAAATATAGATTTCACATATTTCTGGTGTACACTTGCAACTGTTACCTAAGATAAACTTAAAGATTAGAAACTATCCCCAAAATTCCAACTTCATTATGTCCCCAACAATCATTACACAATCAGGCTTTATATTAAGTTCCCTGTCACAGTTACACTACCTCTTTACATGTGTACATCATCCAGCTAGGTCTATTTCTAAATGGGGGTGGATGAAATTAATGTACAGCTGTCTCTTTTTGCCACTTCAGTTTACTTGTCATTGAGAAAAAGAAACTTTTGAGAAGGATTAGAAATTTGAATTTGCAACTAGTACTTAACAAATAATGGTAGACATAATATACTTATAAAGTTATATTATAAAATTAGAATAAATAATATTTAAAATTAGAATAATCTATGCTTAATATTAATTTTTTGGTCAAATTCTTTGGTTGTTTTCATTCAAAAAAAATGATAAGGTTAAAACTGTAGATGACAAATTAAGCTCAGATAGAAAAATCTGGTCTATGAAAAGGACTGAGCATGCTGAAACCACATTCTGTTCATTTAATGGGACAGAGAAATGGAAAAAAAATTAAAAAAAAACAAAACTAATTCACAACACCACAAAAATATGTAACCACTGTTTTCCAAGTATATATTTTTAACCCAAACTATCAGACAAGAAAAGCACATGTCTATTCTTGATAAAATTAGGAAGTATAAATACCAAAGCCATAGCCACTTCAAGGTTACAAAAGATTATTGGTTTTGTTTGCCATAGCTAACAAATATCATAGAACATAGCAGAAAAAAAAAAAAAATTTTCTGAAAGGTTCTTGCAGCACAAACTTTTAATAATACTGACTTATTTAAAAAAATAAAATAAAGTTAAGGTAAACTGTCATAACAAGAACCTATCACAAGCTTGGTTTTGTGGAACTTTATATAATTTTGCCATCTACTTATTTTTCTAAAGTTAAGTATGTTCAGCGTTTCTCACTAGAAATGTTTTTTTATTTTTTATTATTTTTGATCTGAATAAATACAATTTCATAATAAAAAAATACCAAAGAAATGATTATTAATCCTTCAGATGAATAGAATACAAAATGAAATCATATATCTTCATTTATTTGATGTTGGCAAAGAATGATTCTGTAAATGTAATGACCATTTAACAAATTTCAAGCAAACTACTTCCTATATTGGTCAGTTTCTAATATTTTTTAATATAACTAAATATTTGTTGATTATAACTTAAAAACCAATTTTTAAAAAATGCACTTCATTTCTCTTCAAATTATAATGTTTACATTTCTACTGGTTAAAATTTAGCATTTGATCCAGATTTTCCAAAATATTAGACATTAACATTTTGTTAAAAAATAAAATAATAAATAAATAGCATAACAAAAAGCTACAAATATTAATACAAATCTCACTTGACTTTCTTCACTAATCTACAGTTTATTTCTTATCATATTTGTTAATTTCAGTACAAGAAGAAATTCAGACTACTCCAGAAAATCTATTTCCTATCTATTAATGATTGAAGGCCCTTGTTTATATTTAATTGAGTAATCACTTAAACAATTTTTTGTTCATTTAATTGCCTATTACTAATTACTAGCAGAACATGCCTCTTAGTGGTTCAGTAATCATCTGCTTTCTAGACCTATCATGATCCTTTTAACCATTATCACTATGTGATTTCATTTGCTGTATAAAAAGTTTATCCTCTACTACTGAAGGTGACTGATCCCTGAACAATAGGGTGTTTAAATTTAATACTCGTGTTGTCATATCCTGCTATGGCAACAGAAAACAACTTTGAGTGAAATTAACAATAAGGATATGGTAATTGAGAGGCCTTGAAAAAGAATGCAGTGGAAAAAGGAAATACTGCAGAGTGTTAAAGCTTAATTTCAATGAATCAGAATACATCTTGCCCATTTAACTATTTTTTAAAAATTTCATATAAAATTCATTTTGCTATAAAGCTGTAGGAATAATTCAAGACATTTTAAATTAAGGTAGAATAGTCAGCTGTGTACGTGTTGAGCAGCAGGCAGATAGTTCTTTGATGCTTCTGTCCAGAAAATCCACCACCACAGAAGAGGAATAACAAAATTGGTAACACTATATTGTTTCCCCACAAATTGAGATATTTACTGGTATAAACCAGAGAATAAAAACAAAAAATATATATATCCTCTACTTTGACTACAAAAGAAAAAAAAAAAAAAACTGTCCTATTCACCAAAATGTATAAGAAGTTTTTATTTTTAAAGAACACATGGCAATTCACAGTTAATAAAGAAAAGGAATATGTGGAGTTATGCTTGCCTACATTTTGAAGGGACATAACATTTAAAAAGAAAAGCAAGAAAAAGTAAGACAAAGTGTAGGTTAAAACTTTATCTATTAGTCTATTTGTATTATTGATTTATTAAGTATTGCTTCAGTGTATAAATTTGTTAAATCCTAATAAGTTGAATTACCAAAATTACAAACCTTAAAACAGTCTGATGAGATAAATGCATATATTCATAGTATATCAATAAAAAAGAAAAAAAGAAGCTATTGAAAATTATCCAAACAATAAAACTATCCTAAGCTTCTAAGAAAACATCTTAGTAATCATTGAAGTGTCCAAAAGATTGAACAGTGCCAATAGTCAAGTTCAAGTACAAGTGTGGATTTAAGGCATAAATCTTTTTTTGTTTTTTTACATTAAATCACATTGGGATTTAGTATTCCTTTTGCTACCATACTTTCAGATTAGCTGAAAGAAATAAGCACAGAAAAGACAGCAAGAGCTGCAAACAAATACATGAACTGAGATAGCTTTTTTTATGATAAGCTTATACACTTATACAAAGGAAGTTACTACAGTAAGCATTAATAAATTCTGTATGTTTTTCTGGCTTCTCTCTCTCATATATATATATATATATATATATAAAATTCTGTTGCTGAGTTTCAGTTACAAATCTTTTAACTTTTTCATAAAATTGTGAATTAGAATTAAATAATTAACCTTTTTGTTTTTATATAGTCAAGGTTTTTGGAATCCCTGAAATACTGCATATGGAAATAGTTTACATGAATTCATTCTTCTAAAGATATTGTAGCAGAACTAGAATGTAACATGCTTCTAATTGAGAAGGAAAGTATTTTACCCAGAAAATCTGTTCTCTCAGCAAATTTCTTTTTGATATCTGTCTATATTTCTGAGATGAGGTATTATGTACACTATTTACATTATTCAGACTATTGTCCTCATCTTTTCGCCATTTTTTTACAATATTTTTTCATTGTTTAATAATAATCCATCTTCTTCAAATAGTTGGAATGTTTATTTAACTTGACAGGGTAGACTTTCTAGTTCTAAAGTGCCATGTCTAATGGATGTCAGTTATCAGTTATCTCCTGTTAATTCCCCACCCAAAATTATCCACCAGCATTAGTTACATCCATTGACAGGACCCAAAGAGTATGAGTTCAATACCTGGTTAAGGCAGTGGAGAACTTGGAGAGGAGAATTAACAGATAATTGACATCCATCAGACATGGCATAAGAGTTCTCTAGAACAGTCTACTACAACCAGAAAAATCAATAAAGGGTTCAGTTCAACATTCCAACCACCTGAAGAAGGCCGAGGGTACAATCAAGCTAAACATTATTGATAAATATGGTAAACAAAGATATAAAATAGTCTGAACTAGTAGAGCCCGGTGTTGCCGGGATGTAACAGTAAGAGATAGATCAAGTATCGACCATCATAAAGACTGAAAAATAAAATTAACAAAGATTATTGTTTAAGGTTGACGGACACGCATGTCTTAATTATTTTTTTTTTTTTTTTTTTTTGACGAATTGGTCAAACCCAAATTCAAACAAAAACATTGTTTACAATCGTTATGAGTCTATCGATTGGTGAATAGAATTTTATTATAAACAATTGTCTTGTAAATGAAATTTTAAAGCATTCTGAATGTAAATAAAGAAAAAAAGTAAAAGACAATAAGAAATACTACCTGCCGAAAAAAAAAAAAAGTGGATGTTTGTTTTATCGGCTGAAAAATGTAAAAAATGAAATATAAAATCCCATATATATAAACACACACACACACACACACACACAAACAACCTGGGTTTTTTAACCTAAGTCACTCCACGGAATCGCTAAAACATAGAGCATAGTCTGATGAAAAAGACGCCAAAGTTTATGAAAACAAAATTTTATCGTCAAAATGCTTATTTTTTTTATGAAGAGGATAGACTAAATTTTTTTTTAATTATTTTTTAAAAATTTTTCCATCTTTTTAGAATATTCTAAATTTTGATTTAAAAAACCTTGTTTCTCTTTGTCGCAACAAGGGGTAGTAAATAACAGATAATTTTTAGCGCATTTTTTGTATTTACACACATTAATTTGGAAAATCTTGCAAAAATAAAAATAATTGTCAGATGTTAATGAAACTTTCAGAAACTATTCACAGATGATCGAAATTATTATATTATTTTTTTTTTTAAAAAGTCATGGCAGAAATATTTTTTTTTATATTTATTAACACCCCCATAACTAATTTTATGAAAAACTCTAGAAATTCGAGACCATCGGTTTTAGTGATTACAATAGTTAAAAGCACAAGGCTTTGAAGAATGCAAATCATGTTTTTTTTTTGTTTTTTGGCCAACGTACCTGAAAATCAGCTGTGAATTGTAACATACAAAAAAGTCAATAAAACAAATATATTATTTAGTTTCAAATGCTTTTATTTGTTTTAATTTGTTTTTTTTATGAATATGGACAATATTTTCTGAAAGCAAAAAATTTTTCAATGAAAATTGAATTTTTAATACAATTATTTCTTATTTCTTTAATTTTAAAAAGATTTTTTAAAAAATGTTTAAATTGAATTTTAAAAATATTTTAACATTAGTTAAAAGCAACATCAACCTTTCAAAATGTCCGTGTGAGATTGTCATTGTCTAGCGCTTTGAAAATTGTATAATTTGGACCAATCAGATTAGCCATGGTAATTAAGAAATGTAATTTTTGTGTTTATAGTCGGACAGTAATTATCAAGTACGGAAGACCAACCAGAATACAATTTAGTTGCATTATTTGAGTTCAGCATTGTTCTCCGCTGTTAAGCCCTTTACTTTTGTGAAACACGTATGGAGAAGTTAATTTGAGTTTTCAATTTCAACTGAGAAGGGTACCTACAAGTAACAGTATCATCTTATGAAATTTAACTACTGCTAAACTTTAATTTATATGATCTTATTTTTATATTAATCTCAGTTATGACATTTTTCCATAAATGAAATATCAAAATTAATAATAAAATGAATGGAAATACAAATAACACAGTAAAATGTAATAAATGTACATAAAATTATAGTATTTTATGTACACTTCTGATAAAATTTCATAAGAAAGGTACCTATTAGATACCTTTTTTTTTATGAAATTTAATCTCACTATTAACAGTCTTATTTTTAATTTCTTTATATTTTCCATAAAGCATCGTAAACGTAAAAATGAAAGCTAAGTACAAAAAAAATAAAAAATAAAAAAAATTAAAAAATTAGAGCGCTGAAAGTTTTCCTTAAAAGTAACAAGGTAAATAATTTGTTCACTTAAATAATTTCACTTCCTTCCATCCGTAGAAAGAATTCTCCTCCGTAAGTTATCTAAAAAGTCATGAATGTGCCTTTCGTCAATCGTCAAGCGACGCGAAAGGTTATGACCTGCTTTGTTTTATTTTCAAATTACATTTTTTTTGGCGCAGAAGCTAAGTTAAGCTTGGTTCAAAATATTTTAAATAAACAGTATAATATCTGTTTTTATTAAAATCAGTTTTGAAAAAATGATAATTGATTTTTAAAAGAATATCAAAGTAAGATTTTAATCTTTTTTATCAAATCGAAAAAATGATTGAAAATGATTATCTGCCTTTTTTTTTTTTAAAAAAAAAAAATATTTTTAACGAAAATTTCAGACGTGCTAGGAACGATTAAAAAATGTAAAAAAATACCCCAAAATACTTTGATCTTTCCTCTTTAATAATAATATGAACATTAGACGATAAAATTTTTGTTTTCATCAAGTTCGGCGTCTTTTTCATCATGCTATGCTCTTTTGTTTACATTTTCGTGGGTGAGTTCTCCCCCTTTCATTTTCACGATGTGTCTTAATCGTGTTTTCAAATTGATTTTATTAAAAGACAACTGTATTTTTCCCATTTTCGGTCCCGTTAGAACCACCACAAGGTAATTTTATGTAGTCCTATGAAGTTTTGTTGAAATCGGCTAAAAAAATGTAGGAAATTTGATCCAACATATAAACGTTACAGACACACACACACACACAACCTGCGTTTTATAATAAGTAAGATAATGTAATTTTTTTTTTTTACTTAAAATTAGCATTCTCTCTCTAGACACCATAAAGATTATAAAAGGTTTTTAATGCACAATATTAAAAAGTGTAAATTTTTTAAATATTATAAAAGAACTTTACTTATATTAATCGCATTGATATCCAAAAAGAAACATGAATTCAGATTAAGATGAGGTCATTAATTTTTTTTATAATTAATGGTTGGCCGCTTGTTTCAGATGTCTGCTCAAGCACATTCATGTTTGTTCAACACTCACAGAACCCATTTGTGGTTTATACTGCAACTCTACTGAGTGAACCATAGTTACAGTTTCTGAGTGAGAGCACATCATCTAACATGATCAATGGTCTGAACAAAGTAGGCTCAAACCCTTGGTTACAGTGACTTGTGACACTATGCTAGGACAACCATCAATAGCTCCCAAATAGTTCCATCTACCCAATTTCATTCACAAGTCTTGGGTCAACTCGTGGTAGGTTTTCAGGCACTTTCCAAGGGTGTTGCACACTGGGATCACCTCCCCAGGCCAATAATATCAGGAAGTCATCTTCCTGACAAATCAACACAAGTGAGATTCAAACCCTTTGAGCGGTCTAACTACTCAGCGATATGCCTATATATTAATTATCATAACTATTATATATGTTAGATACACATGCAATTATAGCAGTAAAGATTCAGTGAAAAGTATGTTCCAAATCTGAAAGATGCAATATTCTTTTATTGTATAAATTCAGTCTTAAATTTATTTATCAATCTTACCTTATCAATATCCTAACAAATGACAGACATGGAACTTTTGATATTAAGTCAGAGAAAAATAAATCATTAATTTCCTAATGCAAGTGGATTAGACAATATCATTTTCAAAATTGATTTAAGAAACAATACATCTTTCTAATCAAGGCAGAATAAATAGAAAAAGTCTCTCAAAAAATTGTTGAACAACCACCTATGGGACTTATAAAAAAAACAGTGTACATGGAATAAAATATAATTTTATAATAAATTGGAAACTAGATATATGACAATATATAAAGATTATATAAAAGTAATAAAAAAGAAAAAAAACTTTTTTTTTTTTTTTAAATCTTTTATTAAATATTAAACTGTCATTGTGAAATGTTATATATTGCATATTTTATATTATTTGAAGTGATGACATCAGATTAGACAGGGAGAAAGCCAAAGAAGATGCATTATTTGTCCATGGTCCCTGACCCTCAGCAATGAGGATAGGAAGAAATATATTTGATATGAACAACATCCATCATTACTAAATCAAGATTAAATTAGTAATAAAATAAAAAAAAAAAAAAACAACTTTGAAAAGCTTTTAAAAATACAAGGTTGCTGAAAGATTCTCAACCTTATCCCCTTCACAGAAATCTGACTAAATGACCAAATATCAGAATATTTTTCTTTTAGGGTTTCTTGATTAGGCTGAAAACTTTAGCACCCTCTTATTTTTATACAATTTCTAAAATTGTGAGCAATTGTCAAAAAATCTCTCTTCTCAATACTATATAACAATAATAATAATAAAAGAATATATTTCAAATTATTTTTAAGGAAAAAAAAAGGGGGGGATTCAAGAGGCATACTTTTCTTCCAAATTATTTTATATTTTTATCAGTATTTATTTTTTTTATTCAATAAAAGAACAATAGGATAACAATTCAACCATAATTCACATTTTTTTTTTTTTTTAATTTAGTTGAAATATGAACATGATTAAGCAAAATATGCCTAAAAAGTAATCCGCAGTTAAAGTGTTTTTAATATAAACATTAGAAAAAATTAGAAAACCAACAGATAAAATTAGTAAGGAATATCAAAGTAGTTGAGTATTATGAATTTAACATGCAACTTCATATTTAGGAACTTTTAAAAAGCATTAAGAATGGCAGTTTCTGTGATAGTCCACAATGCTTGTCACAACTGATAGATGTTCTTGAGAGGAAGTATTCTGTATTTTTACTGGCTACCAGAACCGTCACATTGAGGTTTTTAGTTAAATTTTGTTAGATATGAGGAGACACAGTGTAAAGTTTTCTGAATTCAATTGAGCTAATTAATAAAAAATAGCTGAATACGATGATTAGATCTATGGCACCAACAAATCAAAGAAAATGGGATTAGTGTCTGTTAGGTTGTCAAGAATGATATTCACCATGCATAAAGAGAGTTCTAGGTTAGGCTTTCTCATATACTTGGTGAATTCAGCATGTTCTCACACACACAACTATGTGTGAGCATGTTTATTAAAAAGCAAAAAGTTATTGATTATATATTAAAACCTTAGTTATTTCAGAATTTGATTTATAGATGGTTCAGTAAAAAAAAAAAAAAAAAAAATTTAATTTTGAACTTGGTTGACAATTTGAAAATAAAAATGATCTTTTTTAATATAGAATACAAGGAAAATTGTTTCAAATTCTCCAAAATCATCAGTTATGTGATATTTTGATCATTTTAGAATTGTGCTCTAAAAATAATTCCTGGAACACAAATCAGAAAGAATTGACATTAACTATTCAACTTAATTTCATCTGAAAATCCTAACTTGTATGGAAATACATGATAATTTTGATATTTTCATTATTATTAGGTAATTTAGTACAGTTATTCATCTTGTAAAAGCTGTACATCAACTTCAAATAATTTAAACATTACATTTTTATTTTCCCTATTAACTGGCCACCCCATAGTTCACTTGCTACAGCACAAGTTTGATAGATATGAAAATTTAACTTTTAAAATATCCTATTCTCACAGTATGTGAGTAATATTACATTGTAAATATATACTATTATAATTGCATATGAATTAAGATTTTACAGCTAGTGGATTTATGTGTAAATATTACAAACTTTTAAATTTAGCCAATACATTTTAAATTTTTTTTTCTAAACTACCTTTTTATGTAGATATTGTGGGAACAAGTTTTGCAGTTAAAAATAAAAAACACTTTTTTGTTGAAGGCTAAAAAGTTTTGTCTACATGTACTAAAAAGATAGTAATAAATAATCACAAAATCTTTTTCTTCACGCTTCAGACTAATTTATTTTTATGACTTTCCATGTATTATCATAATAGCAAAACAAAAAGAAAATATTTGTAATTTATACACTTGTTTATTATCCTGGAGGCAAATCTAGTTACATTAGTCTGTTTACAAGTTGTTAGAAGGTGATAACCAAACACTGAGGTTCCCTGTCTGAAGTACAATATGACTATTAGATACATCATTTTTTTTTTCTCTTTGGAATAAATAAATAATAGGTAAGAAAAACACAAAGAAAGATCCTATATTTTTTGAAAGATTGAAATTTTGACTCTTTTCTTTTAGCTTTAGGGAAAGTCTGACAATGGCACAGGAGGTCAAAAAATTTTTTTGTTTATTGTGAATAATGATTTGCTGAGAAAGTGGCTGAAATGCTATTTGAATGTAAACATCAGTTGTGGTTCACAGTCAGAGGAAATTTTACAGGGCTCATTCTTCATTATTCAAGCTAACAAAAGATAATTATCTCAAATTGGAAAAACCCTGCAACCATTCTTATTTTCACTAAGAATTTTGTTTCTAAATAATAATAATAAACTTTATTTTTGCAAGAAACGGTGCTCATCTTAGAATTTATTTTTTTTAAATTTCTAAAATTTGGCCTTAAAAAATGAATTAACAGGTAACATATATTTACTCATTTTGAAACAATAACTAATATATATATATATATATATATATATATATATATATATATATATATATATTATATTTTATTAATTCACTTATGAGCAAATACCCTTGGGAAAGGATATTAATTTATTTCCTCCTCTAGATATGGGTTAAATAGTAAGACTAGTATCTGGCTGAATCATTATTCTCAAAAAAATTGTTAATGCAATATTCACTCATAAAAAAATAATTATTTTTATAATGAAAATTATGTTTCAGCTTTAAATAACCCACAAAAGAGGCTGATAAGCTGTAAAAAAAAAAAACAAAAAAAAAAAAAAACAGTCCATTTGACCAATATATCTATAAGTTGGTATGAGACCATGAGTTAATTTATACACTTTTGATAAAAAATAGGAGATTACAGCTCAAATATTACTTGTGAAGTTTAAGTTCATATTTCTATTTTCAAAAGAACAGACCTTTGTTGTTAAAAAAAAAAAAATTGATACCTCAAACTTTGGAAATTACTTTAATACCACAAAACAAAGTATTTTTTCTAGAACAATTTTAGTACCTGAACATATTAACATGTTTTTTTTCATTTTTTTTTTATATTTATTTTTGTTTAACAAAAAAATGCTCAGATTTAGCTTAATGAAACATTTCTGAAATGCTCAAAGTTAATCACCTTTTTAATTGGTGATTAGAGAACCATATCAAAGAGAAAAGGAGTTGAGCAGATAATGCAAACATTAATAATCTAACCCCATTTGCAAGATTTTATTGATGACTACTATGAACCCAAATAAATACAAACATGGCTCAAAATGGACATTAACCTTTTGAATCCAGAAATGTATATATCTTCAGTATCTTGACAATGACCTTCAAAGATGACAACACTTTTTTTTGTTTGTGTAATAAAATTTTGTTGAGTAAACACAAACCAAAATGTAAACAAATTAGCAACAAACAGAAGTTCAAAATTCCTTTTGAAATTCACAAAAGAGTAATGTAGAATAAAGACAAGAATTTTAAGATTCAGATATTGCAGCTTTTTGTAACAAATTCCATTTATTAATAGTGTTATTTTAATATTCTAATTTTCAGAGTACAGGGTTAGGCACCAAAGGCATAGCATACATTAGCAACCTAAGGCTTTATTTGTTATATTCTTTCAAAGGAGTTTTTGTAGGACGAAATATTGTGTAAACTTTAGATCATTTGTTTCTAGAGATAGCACATTAACTGAGTAGACATCATTGATGGACCCATGTTTCATTTTAGATGATTATATAAAATATACTAAATCCAACAAATAAGAAACAGATCTGAAATAAAGATTTTTTTTTTTTTTAAATGGATTAATCCATATATTAAAAATAATTATATAAATTTGAAAAGGAATAACTCATGAACTTGAGAATTTTACTGCCTAATTAGAATGAACAGAAGGGTTTGATAAAAGCAAAGAAAATTATAGCTAACCTTTTTACAGTGAAATTATATTTGTTTTACTGTAAAGGCAATTGTCATAAGAAAGCAATAAAGAAATTAAAGTGAATAGACTTGAATGCTATCAAGTCAGAAAAGAAAATTACTTCTATTCCAGCTGCTCTAGTTACATTTACTAAGGTTAGATTAGATTTTATTATATATAGAAGAAAATAAATAAATAAAAACTATAAAACAAATTAATGATTAATTAAGTAAAAAATTAGATGTCAAGCATTGCAGTAATGATAGTATGAACAGCCGATATGAAGAATTAAGAATGGTGTTAAGATTCAAATAAGTTATATCCCTACAGATTTGGTTGGCAGGAAAGAAAATAATATTATCACTTCATTGTGTGAGAGTAAGTTAAACTTGATAGATTCTGAAAGTTACATCATAGAGCTGATAGTTATCTAATGAATTCAATGTCAAAGTTAGTTTTGATAAATTAATTTATAAATACATCATTTACAAAAAAATAAAAAATAAAAATAGCAATATTAATTTTCATCATGAAATATAGACAAATGATCTTGAGAATGAAATAACACACCTCATGTTTATTTGCTTTCTCAAGACCAGCATTTTTAAAAACAAGGCTAATAAAAAGGCAATTCTTATTTAAGCATGTTTCTCAAACAGATTCTTAATCCATTATGTTTAAAAAAAAAATCAAAAAAAAAAATATCATTTTAGAATTTACAGACAAGTACAATGAAAAATATATAAAAAAATTGGCTTAGCTAAAAGTTAGTATAACAATGATTCTTTAATAAACTTGATGCAAGTCCAACAAAGCAAACAAGATTTAAGCAAAGGCTAAAAAGAAAATGCAAAAGAAAAGAATCTTTATTGCTAAGTCTCTGTAAATGTGAAAAATTTTATAACAGTTCATAACTAATTCCAAATTTCTTCTCTGGTTTTAAATTAAATATAAAACTAATATGTAAAAAGTAGAGTATCCGGACCCAACTAAGTAGAGCTTGTCAATTTGTAACTACAATTACAAATGCATTATTTCAAATCCACTGATTCCCAGACCTAATTTTATTGGAATGAATGAAAGACATTATGTATCTTTACAATCCTGTCCTTTCATTTAGAATAATAAACACAAAAGTATAACAATCAATTAAACTTTTGAGACAATAACCTGAAGTTTCATATACACTTGCCCACTGAAAATGCTCAGTCTAATTTAAGTTGCAAATTTTGAATTCATTAGAAATTATTGACTTGTGTTGACAAGATCAGCTCACATGAAAGGTTTATAAAATATATTCATAATTTCGAAACACTAACAAGAAAAGGTTAAATTATTGCAATCATATACAGAGTGCGATGAGTAAATTGTCGCCATTATATATTTTTTAATTTTGCACACGTGCATTGTTTGTTTTAGATTTTATCAACTGCACAGTATAATAGGGTCAGTTGGGCACTGTCTGTGAGAAAAAGAGCACCATGATGCAGTTCACTCCATCAGAAATTTGGAAATAGCATGTTGTACTGGTTGTGATTTGTGCAGAAGCTCCAATATGAACATTTCAGAGTGTTTGGGTGTCAGTTCAGAGGATTCAGTAACAGTTGGATGAATCTAATGCTTATTATGAAGGTATGGCCGCTCGGAAAACTCACTGATCGTTCTGTCAAGAACTCCCAAATTTGTTGGTGAGAATCAGACCACAATTGAAAACAATCCCTCCAAGTCAATCAGATCTATAGCCAGGGACACAAAAGTGTCCGAGTTACTTATCAGGCAGATAAGTGTATGAAGACAAGATGAGAAAGGGCCAAATTTTTATCTCAAGCTGTGAAGGACAAGAGGAAAGACACTGCTACAAAGCTTTTGAACAAACTCAAGCATCCCCCTCTAATTGAACATGCTTTGGTTTTTCTCAGACGAGAAAAGATGGTGAACACACAGAACAACCGTTGTCTTGTTGTGACCCCAAAAGATGTATTGAGAGTGATGAAAACCAAATATCCAGTCAACATCATGGAGTTTCGAGTGATCACTAGTGATGGTAATGTTATGCCTCCATTTACCTCCCCACAGGTCCTCACACTTAACACAGAGGACAACATCAAGTGCCTTGAGCAGGTAGTACTGTCCTGAGTCAAGAGGGTGGCTGCTGGAAGACCCTATGTCTGGCAACAGGACTCTGCACCATGACACACAACAAGAGAACCCAGTCATGGCTGTTAGACAATTTCTGCAACCAGATCACCCCTTATATCTGGCCACCTAATTCCCCAGACTGCAACCCCACCCTTTGATTATTATGTGTCAGGTACAGTTGAGCAAGAGACCAACAAAACTACTTGTAACATCAAAGATAAACTGAAGGTAAGGATTATGTCAGCATTCACCAACCTAAATAACCAGAAGAGTTGCAGGAAATTCTGACAATGGCAATTTTATTGAATAAATTTACTCTTTATTATTTCAAGATATTTTTGTGGAATTTTGGTAAATATATCTGTTAAAATGAGATGTCAGTGTTATTTTTATTTTCACATAATCTAGACGACAATTTATCCATCGCACCCTGTAGTTAGTAAGTTCACTTATTTTAGAACTAATAAGAAAATATTTCTTCAATAGAAGTAAAATATATGAAATATTCCTTGTCTTTGCCTGAATTACAATTTTGAATTTCAATGATAACCGCTGCAGCAACAACTGCTATCATCAAATCAGTTACGCAATGATTAATAATCAGTAAAAAATATAAAAGCAATATGTTATGCTATGAGTGATACATTGATTAATAAATTACTAACACCAATATTCTAAATATCAATCATTATAAGCAATATTGACAATTAGGATGGACAAGGCAAAAGAATTAGAACTTAATCTTATCTTTTTAAAATCATGCAGACAAGTAAGAAATACCCTAACATTTGATTAAAAACTTGATTAGTGATTGATCCCCCCCACCAAATAAAAATTCATGACTAGGTTTTTTCAAACAATACTTAGTGACAGTTTATATACTGTTTTTTCTATAACAGTAAGTGCTGAAAGTTCTTAGCTTGAGTAAGAAACCGTTAAAAAACAAAAAAAAAAAAAATAATAAAAACTGATGTGGTGGGTCAAGTAGAAAAATGTTCAGCACCCACTTTACACTGATAAGTACACACATTAAATTAGAATTCCAACAGTTCATGCAACCAATGAGACAAGTCACAAAATTATCAAAAGAAGCATTTGTATCTTGATATAGATTTAAATATAATATACATATTACAGTTTGTTTTATTTTATTTATTCAAATGAATATAAGGAAATATTCAGTGCAACTTTTCTAAAACTGCTTGAAACTGCTTTTGTGTACCCTTTCTAATTCTCAGAAGTTATACTTATGCTTTAACAAGAATACCAAAACAAAAATAAGTACCCTTCCAAAGGGAGAATGGTTTCAATAAAGCAAAAAAAAGTAAAGCTTAAGAACTAAAACTAAATGCTTAATTTCTACCTTTTGAGAATATTAATAGTCAGTTAAGAAACAAATGGATACAACCTTTAAGATATTCTGTATAAAGACAATTCAAGAATAACTTAATAAATGATCGAGATGTTGAACTTGTGTATAGAAACATTCATCAATAAATAAAAAATGAAGGATAAGATGGCCTGCTAAAGAAATCTTAGAAAAACGATAAATTATATAATCTGTTAACATGTATCAATAAAAATATGAAAATAATCACAGAAGTGTATTAAAGGATTTAATTAATTTGAAAATGGAAACTTTATGAATACCGTAGATCTGAATTTAAATTTATTTATAAAAATATAAATAGTTTTTAATAAAAATCACTTTAACAAAAGATTTTAAGAAATGAATTGTACTCGGTTAAGAAAAAAAAAAAAAAAAATTTGGAAGAAAGAGAAATGATAAATATATAAAGGTAATTTCAGAATAACAGTAATAAACATGATATTAATTACAGATCTTAAAGAAATATACATCATATCTAGAAACATTTTTGAAATCATGTTCTCTACTAGTTTTCAACTTTTAAAAAATATTGCAAGTTTAGTAATGATTATTTATCTCATCTAGAAATCATCTGAAGAACTAATAGATAATTATCCAATCAGTTGTTACTGTAAATTTTTAAAGTAAAGATTATTCAAAGATTTAAACTATAAATATTATACATAGGGTAAAAATGTTACTCTATACAGTTACCAATGAGTTAATAAAAATGTCAGTTTAAACAACTCCCTTGTCCAAGATTAGGATTAAAAGGAAGAATTAAATAACATGCTCCTTATATTTGAAGTCTAAGTATATTTATTTATTTTTTTATATTATTAGTCAAAAGAAATCAGAATTTATCATATGCTACTAAAAAGTCTGAATTAACCTTTTCAGAAATTTATTTTTTAAATTGACATTTTAAAACATCTTTATTTTAGAAGAAATGTGTGTATGTGGAGTGGGGGTGGAATCAATCAGTGAATAAATATATAAGAGCAATGTTTTCAGTTACTGAAATTTTGGTTAATATTTTTCAGTTCTACTAGAAAATCAATTATTATTTAAAGAAAATGACAATTGTTAAAAACTTAAAATATGTGTTTTTGATATATGACACTGATAAAAATAAAAATTGGTTAATAAGGCAAAAAAGATCTGAAAAGTATTAAAAAAAACAAAAAAACAATTATATTTTCACAGGTAGAAATATATAGTAATAAACTTACTTTTACCAGAATAAAATAATCATTTTCATTATTTAGCTGGATTAAATAGTTATGTAAATCCTACAAAAATGTGATAGGATGACTTAAATAGATTCATTTGTAAACGACTGCCACCTGAGAAAAATAATCAGGATTTGATTCAGTGTTTTGGAGAAAGAGCATTCTCTAATTTTTGCTAAATTGTCATTGTATTGCAGCACAAATAATGATCTCATAAATTTGTGGGAGGGAGAATAAGATTTCATCCATTTATCATGAGAAAGCACAATTGTTTGCAAGTATACAACTATCTGGAATAAATATGTAGGATCACATTTGCTGTATTAGTAGGAGATACACCTACTTTTTAAAAATAGACCATAATAAAATATATGGACAGTTTATAAAACTGTTGACCAGAGGTATATTAAGAGAAATAGGATATGAGGTGATAGAATCTAACACTGACTTTTAAAGAGGCCTTGAAAAAAAAAATAAAATAAAATAAAAATAAATAAATTTTAGTAGTAAATTGTCTAGTTAAGTGATAGTTTTCTTAAATTAATTCAATGTGGTTTTATCCAAGCTCAACTGTCAATCTTTTGTGTATACTATCAAATACTCAACCAGAAATTTTTATTTCTAATTTCATCTGATGAGTGTACATAAAAACTTTACAGTTTTAAAATTAGTAGAAAAAAGTATTAACTTCTCAAGAAATGCTTTATTCTGATAAGTTCACGGCATCAAAGAGATGGAGGACTATTTTTCTAACGAGATAAAATTTTTTTTTTAAATTAGAAAATTTTAATTTCAGCAGAAATCTTAAAGTTTTATAAATTTGCCATAGCAAATATAAAACAGTTTAATTGATGAAACTTTTACATTTCACAACCTAGCCTAGCAGTTTTACCAAAGTAATCATTAAAATGTAGGAAAAGTTTATTCCCCTCCCCTAAAGCCAATCAAATGAATCAGTTGCTGAGTTGTAGGCTGAACCTATCAACTCTTTCATGTACTGAAAGCTGAAGAATGTGGTATTGAACTGACCCAAAGTGTGATAAATATCAAGTTGAAATCAGTTATTCACAATTATTCCCCAAATACACAAACGAAAGCAGGAAATTCATATTATCTTAAATTATCAATAAAACAAATATACTTTTCATGAATATGACAAATCTTAGCAAATCAAACTTCCATAATAATATGTTGGAAATTAAACAGAAATCAAACCATCAGCCAGATATTTTCAAATACAAATAAATGTTATACTTTTAGCTAAATCATTATTGGATTCATTTTATATATGGAGATTTATTTGGGAATTCGAACTTGTAAAGTTTAACAATACATCAAAGCTAATTTTTCTCATCATTTGAACATTACAATTTTCTAACAAGCAAACCATATTGTTTTATATATCTATAAATTTCAGCACTTATGAGCTTGATAATCAATGTAGGAAATCATTTTTAAAATGTTTTGAAATTATGGTTGTTAGTACATGAAATATGATTGCAAATTATCCTGTTAAAGATTTTAATAATTAAAGCAGGAGGAGGAGGAGGAGGAGAAAGCAAGCTTTCTCACATCCTAAAAGTAAAAGTGATTTTCTTCTTTCTTCATAGGCAGACATTTAAACAGCCATACAGAATATTTTATCCATACTGTTAGGGTACAAGGAGGTGCTAAAAAGTTCTCATCCTGATCAGATTTTGAAAAGTGGGTCAAGCCAACAAATTTACAGTCCCCACTCTTACATACACTAGAACCCCACTCAAGCACTCCACTCTAAAATTGTCAAGTAATCTGTATACCATCAGGAAAAATAACATTTTCATAAATTGCTTTGTAGATTTTTGTATTTATTTCTTTAATCTTTTTTTATCTTGATTATATATGGTACCATTTTTAATATATATGATATTCATGAGGCAATAGGTTTAAGAAATGAAAATAATTTTCTTTTAAATTAAAATTGACAATACTGTTTGTATACAAATTGTAAATAGTTTATATTTTTATAAACTAATTAAAAATATTTAACTGAATAATGTCCAATTTATTGATCTTGTATGCTTTATTACAATAATAATAATATATTGTTGAAAAACAATCATTTAAAAATTTGATTGTGATTAGAGAAAAAGACAAACAATTTTACAAACTAAATTTTCTGGACAAGCAAAAATAAAGTGTCAAAATAATTTAATAGAATGTTCCATTAAATTTTATCAATAGAAAGCAATAAAATGTAAAACTGAAGTCATCCTTGAAAATAGAAAATATTCTTAAAAGATGATCGTTACAGAATTTGTAAATGTATGTTAACTAAAAGATTCTTTAAAAATAAGATCTTTCAGGTCATATTTTATTTAGTGTAGTAAATTATAAATTGATTAAAAAGCAACCTGTTGCCCAAATCACAATAAAACTTTACGTTAATTTGATTTGTACAAATCATGACCTGAGAGGGCAGGGGTTAGCAATTTAAAAATAAGGAACAAGTTAATATCATTGGTGAAATTAAAAAGAACATTGTTCAAGGTATATAGTGATCCATTCAGAGCAATAAACAAGGTATGATAAAACAAAGTTCAATTGATATATGTATTATTCTATTTCAGTTAGTCTTTTGACCTTTTTCTAAAATATGAAACTTGAAATATAATAGAACTACAAAAAAGTTTTTACACAGTGTAAATTAACTTACATGATATATTAAAAAACATGACTAATATGTAACTTACAACATTAACTGTTTCTCAAACTACAATTATCAGAAATGTCTTCAATTAGTTTTATTTGAGGTGAAATACATAGTTTAATATGTAATCTTTATACTTTTGCAGATATTAAATTCATGTAAGAAAACAAAAATGCGATTACTAAATTTCTTGGAAAAACTGTACATGAAAAAAAAAAAAAATATATATATATATATATAATAATGTCAATGAAGAATATTCAGATCATGATCAAGAAAATCATTTATCTACAGATGAAAAAAAAAACAAAAAACTTGGATTTTAATGGATAGAAAAGATTTTATTGCTAATTTCTGTTTGTACATATTCTCCTGACTAATTTTGTTTCAACCTCAAATATCTAGATATCTAGTTATTTCCTTTGTCCTAGTACCAATATCTATAGTGTCTACCAGAAGAAATACTTAAATTTTCATTCATATGATAATGATAGACATAACTGAATTAGATGACAGGATAGAGTAAACAAAAATTTTAAGGTTATTTTAAGTACTTCATCAGCTGACTGTAAGAATTTCTTTTGAGATTTTAATTTTGAAAACTCCAAAATCATCATCAGTGCTTTTCAATTAAAAAGAAAAAAATGTGAGAAAGCATAGTGAGGTGTATATAAAAAGACGGAATTAGTGAACAAGAGCAAAAATTCCCAGAATAACTGTTTAAATCCAATTCCAAAGAGATTAAATTAAAAAAAATTATGGTTAACAAGAAAAAAATATTTAAAAATAATGAAAAGGAAAAATCAAAATAATGTAATTTTTAGATTGAAAATAAACTGATTGCTAATAGAAAATACAAAATAGGAGAAAAACATGAAAAATGATTTTTAGAAAAAAAAAAAAAAAAAAAAATTTCAAATAAGATTAAACATATTTAAAAAAAAAAAAAAAAAAAAAAAAAGTTTCAAATTAGTAAAAAAATTTAATGTTATTCTTTAGATATTATTCTGAGGTTAAAACAGGAAAAACAGCATTAAGCAAATGATGCTGTTACAAAAAGTGTATATATATATATATATATATATATATATATATATATATACCTATAATAATATAATGTATAAATTATTCTCATGTACAGTTCAGATTCACACATGAAGATAATTTTATTTAACATTAATGAACACAATATTTTATAAAAATCAAAAGATTAAAAGCAAAGATCTTGAATAATTTTAAAGCATTACATTCACACTTATATTGGTTATCTTAATATTTATACTAATTTTCCTATATTCATTGTTGCTTTTTAAAAGTGGGAAAAAGCAATCAAAATTATATTTATTACCATATTTTCCTTAAAATCAGTAAATAGAAATTATATGTGGAGATTTCAAATTTGCACTTTCACAAGTGCATATAATTAACTATATTTCACATAAAATGTAACTAAGATAAAATTTATAATTTTAAATAGAGGGATATTTTTACATGCAAAGTGTCAATCAACTTAGAATGAAAATTTCTTATATGACAATATATATCTGAAAACTAACAAACTAATGAATAAAAACTCTAGGTTTGAAAAACTGATGATAAAAATCAACAATCCAATCATAGCACAAGAGCTAAATTCTACCAAAACTTAAAAAGCAAGAAAGTATTACATAAAAATTAAAAAAAAAAAAACAAAAAACAAATAACAAAAATAAAACAATGTTATTCTTTTCTTCAGTGTCCCCCCCCATGTTTCTTTATATTGTCACACTTAGTTTTGTATTCATTTAAGCTTAGCACAATAAACTGGCATGCAACTACACAGTTATGAGATGTTTTGATCAAGAAAAAGAATTGTGATGAAATTATAAAATTTCAAAGCAGAATTCTGAGAGTGGAATTATTCTGAGAAACAAAGGCAAATAACTTTTCACTAATCTTAGGACTACAACATAAGTTGAATGACAAGATGTTATTGTATATCAAGTTATATTGAATATGATGTAAAGCCAAATTTATATCTAAAAATCAAACACACACACACACATATATATATATATATATATATAGTGAAAAATAATCTTTAAAAAATAAAAATAAAATAAATTTTTAAAAATGCAAATTTGAAAACAAAATTTAAAGTATACCTTAATTTAAAAAATGGTAACCAAGTAGTATAATTACCAAAAGTTATTTTACTGTTTTTATTTACATTTGAAAGCTAAAATACTGAAAGACAGATCAAATTTTGTTGATCTGAGAATTTTTTTTTTTGAGAAATACTTGTCTTATGAATCCACATGGTAAGTAGTTCAGTAATTGAGTTTTTCTGCTCTATTTCCCAAATCAATTCTTCTGTCTGGTTTGATGCATGCATCAATCAAGATTTACTTTCCCAGTTGATTCTATACATCATCAACATTACTTATTTTGCTATTCTTAAAAACAGGCTTACCAACTATATTTGCAAACATATTTCCTTTCCACTGTGTCTGCTTAATCTCCTCAAATATTATTACTATCTGTGCTAAACCGTTTTCTTAATTTTAAACACTCTATACAAGTTTCTGATTATTAAATTTAGAAACGTTCTCAAAGTTGATGAACAAATCATAATATACTTAGGCAAATATGAAATTAGTATAAGAGGCTTGTTTATTTATATTGTATAAAGAGTGCTGAGAAATACAGTTGACACATTCAATAAGAATTATTCAACAACAAAAGGCATTCTACAATCTAAGAGGCCTAATCTAACCAAAGGAATATGGTTTTCTAAATAAAAAAGATCAACATCTGAAATCTTAATTACTTAAAGTTAAGACAAAAACAAAAAAAAACAAAAAGCCATAATATGGAATTGTTTTTTTATTTAATATTATTAAACTTTCATAAAATATTTTTTATAGACCAGCCAAGAAATAACACTTGAAAAATGTAGAGAGAGAGAGAGAGAGAGATCATATTAAAAACATGCACACACAATTATAAACAAAGAGTTTACATAAGAACATATAGGCTTTCATAGGAGATCAATTAATAATGACAGTGCTATTTTTTAATGAATTTTTTTTCCTTTTGAAAGACAATGTGATGGAAACTAGAGGCCATGACTTGAATAATTTAGGATTCCTTTCACTCATTTGTAGTGCAGTTGCACTTTCAAAGGAATTATTAAGATAAAGTGGACAGAAGAAGCAGGAAGTTATGATGAAGATGAATTAGCTGCATTTATTGAAAGAGAAAAATTTATACACTACCATTACTCAAAAATGTGTTAACAAAAAAAAAAAAAAAAAAAATCCTGAACTGCATTTTGGAGAGGAGCACTAAAAAAAATTAAAAAAAAGGTACGCATCCTAGCTAAAGTGAAACTACACCATGTTTTATTAATGGCAGAAACTATTATTGAAAAACAGGAAATGCCAAAAGGTTAAAAAAAAAAAATCAGATCAGCAAATAGAGAAGTCGAAAATTAAGTAAAATTCTACTGAGCCTATTTCACTTGTTCCCGTTATTCATAAAGGAATTTAAAGGAAATCTGGTTGGATTAAGAGAGCTTTTACTAAATTCTAGAGGAAACCTATTCTTAAACCATGTGTTGCACATGAAAAGAGAAGTGAGCAATATATGCAAATTTTCTTTAAATTCAATGCCATAAAAGAATAGATTCTCTGGACCATTTATTACTTTTGTTGCAAATACATTTTGTCATACATAAAGAACTTTGTGATTGATTCCAATAAAGGATTACTGATAGGTCAATTTTTAACCTTTCACCATTTGTTAATAAAACTTGTTTAGAGAACAACTTTGATGCTACTTGTAACAACTAAGTGACCCTTCCCCTCACTCTTCTTTATTTTGGAATAGAAAGCTAAAAGTTAACCTCTGATATTTCATTATACTCAGGTAAACCAATTTTGTAACCAGACATATGACATTTCTAAAATTTACTTTCATCAATCATAATTAGAGTGGACAGATGATCTATAGGTACATTAATTCTTGGAAGAGTTTGATTAACTTCAGTGCTCTTTAAAAATTCTTTTACAGATAGTTTTGCACATCATCAATGGCATATTTGGTGGCTGAATATGAAACTTAATAGTCTTTTATCCAACCTAACAAGTATTTATCATTTTCTCTACAACAGATTAGAAATGATTCATAGCTAAAGACAGAATAAAAACAGAAATAAGTTTCTCAATGCAGCATCAGAATAATCCAATTTTTAAGAAATATATTGAAATTATAGACATAAAACATTTAGCTTCATTCTTAATGATATTTATACATAAGATTCTATACTCTATAGCATTTAAGAGAATCAATTATGATTTCATGTTCAGATACAAGTATAACTGTAGGTCTTATGCATAATAAAATTCTAAGTTTCTTTATATTAGTTGCATTCCTATTATACAGAATAATGATGATGGTTACAATTAAATATTAAAACCCATAATCTTTAAAGCAAACTTTAGTATTCTAACTAGCATATTAAAATGTGTATGTCAGTGATATGATATGCTCAGTTAATATCTAACCTAATGATTCCAAATGTGGGTCAGTTCAAAATTTTGGTGAAAAATGAAGAGAGATTTCTGCAGTTGTGAAAGAAGTCATATTATAGCATAAATGATTGATTCTAAAAATCTACATATATACTCAGATATTTATTTTAGCTGTGGCATCTAGCAAAAAAAGGTGTGAAACCATTACAATCAAACATTCTGAAGTAATATAATATTTTGAAAATGAAAAAGTGTAAGGGTGTCACAATATATATTTCTAAAACATGCCCAATGTTAATATAGCTTTGCCTAATTTGACATTAAGATTTTGTTCTTAAAAGAATTCAATAAAAATTATAGGTTAATCTAAGCAACTATTAAATATCCAGTTTCCAATAAGGGAATCTTTTTTAGTTCCATGCTTGTCTCAGTTGTTCTACTGTTATGCCTGATTCTAATATGAATTCCAAGATTGTACAAAATAATCATCCCAAACTTACAAACCTCACGTTCTTCCAATGTTACCAAAATTTATTCCTCAACAAATAATTGCTCTTCATTTTATTATTTACAGATAAAATACATGAAATGCTTTTTGTTCTTCTCCACTTTGTCTTCCCTCAAAATAAGCAGAAATTCTTCTCCAGAATTAAATTATTGTATAAACAATTGTCAGAGTGTGTATATATATATATATATATATATATATATATATATATATATAATATCAATTGTTTTGCAGCTTATCAGAATTATGGCACTCTTTAATTGCTCAGTGTTGCAGAAAATACAAAAATATTTTTTCTATATTTTATAGAAACAAAATCAGTGATATTTATGATTTTTTTTTCTTAAGAATAACATTTTTTTTATAATTCAAAAATTATTGGTGAAAAGTAAAAAACAAAAAAGTAGCCAAATTAATGGATCCATCAAATGTATATATTTACAATAAGTCTAAAACAAAAGGATAGAGTGTAATGTCACTTTAGGTAAATCAATTGAAAAAGCAAGATAGGAAACAATGAGTTTCTTCATATTTTACTGCTGACAGTTTTTTTTCCTTTGGAGTTTTGCCATAATGCTAACAGTGTTCAATTCAAATTGTCTGTCTACTCATCAATTTGACAGTCACAATTTTGACTTGAAAATATTAAACAACAAAATGAGGTAACACTTACTACCCACTGCTTATGTGAATTGATTTCCAATTTGATTATCTACAAAATATTTGAAATACATTCCTGTAAATTCTATGGTAAATAAAAAACAGCAAATTCAACATTATCTTAGATCTGGCCGAAATAGAGGATGGAAAAAAATTATCTATTAAAAATGTAGTTTACTCTTTTGTATCAGCTAGTTCATGTGACGTATTCTGATTTTTCTTTTAAAAATCAGCAATTCCTTGCATGAATAATGAAGCATATGATATTCTATAACTCTCTATAACAAATTTATCACATCCCAATACACATATTAAAAATTTATGTAATCAAGAAAAAATAAATTATTTTAGAATATATAAAAGAGTTGAAAAAGTAAATGACAAAAACAACTGAAGAAATATATATATATATATATATATATATATATATATATATACTTATAAATTTGGTTATAAATAAAATTTAGAACTCATTTCAAACAATTGAATTGACTATAGGGGCATTTCTTTTTAAATCAAATCAAGATCTAAATTTAAGGCATTACAAACCATTTCTGAAATATCTTAAGGATCTTATGATAAAAAGAAAAAAAAAATGATCTAAAGACAAACATGCAACATTCAACCACAGAAAGCAGAAGCAACTTTAATCTGTTCTGTTTTACTAAGAGTTGAACAGCATGCCAATAATATTCCCAGGCCAACCATATCAATTCCCAACACTGAATTCAAACAGCAATGTGTGAATTAATCAAAACAATTTTATAGAAGGAAATGAGGTTACATGAATAAATTTAATTGTTGAGAATCAAAACAATGGCAATACCCAGCCTTTAACAAATGACCTGCTTTTTGCAGTTTCTACCAAAAGCTGAGGAGAATTCAACTGACCACCAACATCACTGTTAAGTGATATCCATTAATGGAAAGAGACCAGAAAATAATGTCTATTAATAACACTGAAACACCTATCTGCCTAAGTAAACATGTATATAAAGAGAAAATTCAATCAATAACCAGGATGTTAGTGGGGGGAGGGGAGAAATAAAATATGCACCATAATATTTTTTTCTCCAACAATTATGAATCCCGTTTAAGCTGGAAAAGATAAAATGGTTTTACCAATTCATGTATATGAGCTAAACCTCTAATTCTGATTAATGAAAGCAAATCAGAAAATTATGTAAACACATTGTGTCAAAATAGAGAACTTGCAAAAATATCAAGTTCAAACATCTAAGCATTAACATGAGTAACAGTAAAAATGTTAGATGTAAGCAACTGAAGTAACCCTATATAATAAAGGTGAATGTCAGTGTGTCACAGTTTTTCAACTTTATTCCTAGAGGCCGTAGCCCAATATATGATACCATTTTGGAATTAGGCCGATTCTGTGAGCAAATAAAAAAATATTCCAGGTTGGATCCAATCCCACAATCCTGAAATTTTGGATCCCTAAGTTTTCTTTACTGTGTTTGCAACACATTTTTTGGTACAATAATTTTTATAACTTGGAAATAAATTTGGGAATAATCAAAATTAACTGCAAAATTAGGTGGCGACAGAAGAATTATCATTGAGCTTTTAAAAGGTAAGCTTAAATATTAATGCAATACTTAAATGCAATGATCAATGTTCTTTTGTAGTTTATTATTGCCTATTGCATCTACTCCTCCCTATCTATTGTGATGAAAACCCCAATCAAGAGCTCTCTGCAGAAGCTAGCTTAAATGCTACCCAATAGTACTAGCTTAAAAGCCACCCTAAATAAAACTACAAATCAAGAAAAAAAATAAAAGCTAAATGTCATAAATTCAGATTTATAAATCCTAAAATTTTGATTTAAGTAAGCAACTGAAGCAGTAAGAATCTAAAGTGAATACAAAGTTTAGAACTTTCCCACCATTTTAGAGAAATTAGCACAGAAGTTTAGAAGAAAAAAAACAGCCAGGCATTTAGTGTATGTTATGTGCATGTCAACAGTAAGACAGCTGATGCATTTCTAGAGATTAATAAGGACATCTATAGAAGACAAAATTCACATCTTATAAAAAAAAAATCAACCAGTTTCAAATGGAGATTCAAAAATAGCTTTTCTTTTTATCATTAAAACAAAATCTTTTTCAACAAGAACTGATTACAAATGACATCAGCTTAAAAAACTATTTCAATGCTTAAAATTTAACTGAGAGTTTCACATTTCTTTTTATAATAATAGGTGCCAAGAATATAAAATTAGAAAAAAAAATTTTGTAAGTAGTAAGAACACTTTATGCAACATGTCTCCCATGATTTAAAGAAACTAAAATCACTCAAAAATGCTTATTCAGAGAAAGCAGATTTTATTTGCCATCTGAAATTATAATGATCATGACAATTTTTTTTAATTGTTCATGGACAATGATAGAAATGATCTTTAAATTTATAGACATTAAAGTAGAGCCAGTAAAGTTGAAAATTCATCCTCAGGAAATCAAGTAATAAATTTATATACAATGAATCTTCATTAACATAATGCAGCATACAATTTTTAAAGTTAATCCTTTACTTATTCAAAGGTTAATTTTACTTGATTCAACCAATGTTCCAGTGAAACATTGATTGAATCAAGTAAAAAAATTAATTATAAGCAGCTTTTGCAACCTTCTATTCATATATTTGAATTATGTCTCCTGATCCGCCTCATGAAAATCAGGTAAGTATTGTGAGCAGACACAATAACCTTTCAGTGATAACTTTTAATATACCTTATAATTACACATAGAAAAAAATTGAAAAATATTTCCTAATGGTATAATTGTCTTTTAAGCTTTAAATCTTAAAGATAAAATAACTGACCCCAATGCTGAAAACAGATTGATGATAATTTTATTTTGTTTATATCTGTTAGTAAATGACACTATAATGAGAAAATAATGTAACCCAATGAAAATATACATATGAAAATATAGATATGAATATGCAGTAGCAGTTCATGTTAATGGATAGCAAGAATTTCAGATACTTCACTGTTTATGAAGGTCTATTCATGCTCAGAATTACAAACATAATATTCTTGACTTAAAAATATAAGAAAAGGTTTTGACCAAAGACTGGAATGAAGCATAAACGAGAATATGAAGAATGAAGTCAGAATTGTTATCCTGTTACTATGCATAACAATAACAGTTGAAGAGTTAATGATAAAAATGTCACATAGAAATTGTAGATTTCTGTTCAACAAAATGAATAAATTTGATAAGAAGTGAGACAAGTAGAACTAGACAGGGAAAAACCAAGAGAAATTGAAAATGCATTTTACAAGTTGATTAACAAGAAAGCAGGAAGGATGCAACAACAGTAGCAGCAACACTTCAAAGCTTTAACTCCAAGTACAATTTGAAAATTCACAATAGCTTTAATGAAAAGTCCCTATACCAATGTTTTATCTTACCACCATTACCATAACCTGTTTTAGTTTTTCACAAAGGAACAGATTCAATATCACCTGAATTAAAATATTTTAACTTTGAATAATTCTTATAAAGAAAAAAAAGCAAACTGAATTTAGTAAAAATAACTCTACCTTAAGGTTAATTTATCTTTCAAGAAGAATGATTTAAAAATGTAAAGGAGAAAGAAAAAGAAATTTATTTTAAAATAGACAAAAACAAAATTGACATTTTCATCAGTGTCCTGGAAATCCTTCACATACTGTGCTCATCTATCACTAAAGCTTAAATCATTGTATAATGAGAATACAACAGCAGCAAAAACAAGGCAGTCCTGCAGAGAGAGAAAAACAACAACAACAACAACAATATTGCAATGAATCCAAATAGTTACCAACAAATAACATGACACTTGTATCAACCATAAGTTCCAACCTAACTCTCAGGATGAAACCAGATGTAAGAAATAATACCATTTATATACAAAAGTTGTTTTTTTTTTTAACTTTCTTAAAAATAATAAAATAGCTTCACTTGTTAGAAATGTTAGAGAGACAAAATGTCAGCAACAGGATGTGAAGGGCTATCAGGGGTAGGAGGAGGAGGAGGAGGAGGTATAAAACATATTTTCAAAGTGTTTGCAGATTTTTACAGCATCTCCAGATACTTCCTTTAAACTAGTCAATCTTGTGTCTTCTTGCATCAACATTTAATTTCAAAGCAGGTTTTTCAGGATGGCAGGGGCTGAATGCTTTATAGGCTACCATGGAAGATGTCTTTAGGATTATCATCATCATTTATACAGGTCAAGTGAAAAAGAGAGAGACTTACATCTATATTATAAAAAGAACTGATTTTCTGCCCATCATACAGTTTGCATATCTGTATGTAATGTATATGTCTATATTGGGCATGTGTTACATGATTTGATCATTTAATGTATATACAAGCACATACACACACAATTTAACCAAGTCTTAAATAATATATTCCTCTTCCATTCAATCTGGACAACACTTACACTGGGCTGAGCAATAAAATCAAATTTGAAAACAAAGAATTCTAAGATTTTACTGAACATTTTGAAAATTATTTCATAATAAATGGAATTATTTTTTTACAGATTTTTTTTTCATTTTGTAGAAAATTTTTAAAGTCCGTTCTTGAATTAAAATATACATGCACAAATGCAAACACATAGAACATGAACGAAATCGAAATAAACATTTACATTTCTGTCTGGCAACAAGACTTGAGAAACAGGAAAAGAGCTAAATATGCAGCCTCTTAAGTCCTTTTTATAACTCCTCTGTATTTAAACTCAATGTATTTTCTAATAAATGTAGTCTTTTAAATGGGCCAACAATTTAGATTTTAAGTTTGATCAACTTGCTGTCAGTGAAGCATCAGATAGTGAAGTAGGATTTTATAAGTATTCAACATCAATTAATCATGTTCTCTAGAATAGAAAGATCAAATCACATGCCCACAAACCTATTTAAATGCTGTTAAATATGCAAGTCTAAAAATTATAAAGACTATAAACAAAAATTTTGTAGTATTTTAACATTATTTAAAACATTTCCAAATGCTAATTATGATCCTAACCAGTTATACACTTAGTTTTGGTATCAGTACACTTGAAATATCATACAAAGCATGTATCTGCTAAGAAAATATTTCAATACGTGATTATTATTTTTTTTAATTAGTGTCTTATCATTTTTGCTTTCATCAATCAAGAGAACATAAATTGCAGAATATATGACAAAATTAGAGAATTGTTCATCCCAAAAAGTTACACAAATGTGTATAATATGTAAAATTTGCATAAATAAATAAAACTAAGTTCATGTAGTAAGTGGTATGAACAAGTGTATTTAATGAACAGTTTACTATTAAGAGAACTATTTCTGTTAAGATCTAAAATTTAGATGATTCTACAATAAAAAGAAAAGAAACATGAAAGGTAGCATAACAATATTATACACACAACCAAATATACAGCCATAGTGTTTGAACTTTACACTCAAATCATTAGACACAATGGTAAAGGCTGAGGACAAGAAAAACATTTATGAAATCTCCATATGCGTGCATCAGAAAAAATATCAGACTGACCAAAATGTGTTGTCATGAAATAGCATTAGAAGCATTTAATTTTAAATAAATTCATTCAGAAAGATCACTTGATTATATTATGACATTTAACATATCAGAAAACAGTTTTTTAATTTGTTTAAATTGGTGTTTTTTATGTTTTGTTTAACTTTAAGGTGGAAGAAAATAAACAGTTTTACTATATGTATAAATAAGAAAAAATGTAAATGCAAAAAATAATGTGTGTATATATATATATATATATATATATATATATATATATGAGGAGGCATGGAGGAGTAGTGGATAGCAGCTCAGATTGAGGAATCAGAGAGCAGAGTTCCAGTTGAATCCATTACATTAACATGTGCTTAATACCCCTGGGAAAGGTATGAATCCTCTTCTCCCACCAGCTATGGGTAAATAGCAGGACAGACTGGGTTCTATAGCCTTGGATGGCAACTGGTCTAGGAGAAAGACAACTCTGAATTCAAAACCTGCAGAGGGTCATTTGGGCACCATGTGGCATGTAGTGCACCAGGTGTCTGTATTCGGTCCTTCAAAAAGTGTGGATGGTCCTGCACAAAACCTTCACCACTATAATCAAATCTCATATGCTGGTGTTGGGCTGTTGGTTCCTAGGAACAGATCTGCTTGACCCTCATATGTCAAATTTGACGGGAGAGTTGAATGAATATATATATAGCTTATGTGAAATATATTGTGAATGATGAAAAACTGTAAAAAATTATTTACAATGTCTTATTCAGGTGATTCCTTATTGAATGATGCTCCATGATTAGGTAGAGCAACTGAGTTTTATAAAGAACAAATCAGGACATTACTCAAGAATAATAAACTATGGAACGAAAGAAACTGTTAAGCAAACTATCACAAACTAGTTGGTTTTCATAAAATGTTGGTTATATTATATATATAAAAATAAAATAACTAACATTTTTTCTTTTTTACACTTTTTTTTCAACTAATATATATATATATATATATTGAACCAGAAGGATTTCTGCTCTCAATTAGATTAACTGACTGAAAGCGACAATGAAGTGGTTGGAATTAGTTAAGAGAATAATAATCCAAGATAATGTCTAACTGTCTTTTTCTCTTGTGATCAGACTAAAGTTTGGCAAGGAAGATTTTCACTTAAACCACCATATTCATTAAATGTTGCAAATTTTGATCTCCATTTATTCTGCTTGTGAAAGAATCCTCTTAATGAAAAACAATTCAATTACTTAACAAAAACTGCAAAAAGCATATGAAGACCTTCTTTCTTAGAAGGGAATTATGCAGTTAGCTGAAGGATGGCAGAAAACAGGACAAAACAGTAAATATGTTATTCAATAAAAGGTAATGTCAAATAAAAATGAGTTATTTTTTTACTAAAAAAACAAGAGTTGATCCTATAGGGTTTTTGGATTTACTTGATTTTAATTAACTCTTTATTATGCATATCAAATCTATACAAGTACACAATATAATAACATAACTCAATAATAGTTATTTTTTAAATAAACTAAATTATTTAAAATGTATCCATTGCTTCAATAAAAAACTGAAATCTTTACTGTTTGAAAATGTATTCTTTTTAACAAATTGCCAGGAAGTTATAAAATAACTTCATCTTCTCTTATTGCAATCATATATCTGTGTTACTGTCTCAGTAAATGGAAAACTCTTCCACACATTTAATTAATAAGGGAAATTAAGTAATTTTCAAAATGAGAAAATATTTAACTAGAAAAGTTAAAGTTTGTCAACAATAAAAGGATTAATATACACACACTAACGTCAAGTCAAGGGTCAATAGTTATTTAGCCTCCTCATAATCTTCACTACCTACCATCTCTTTCATTCCTATCACACATTCATTCATCATAACCTTTTTTTTACTGTAACTCTACTTTGAGTGGCCTTCTATTGGGTTTATTTAAGTATATAAAAGCAAACATGTTAGTATTTTGTAGTTGAAGAATGGTATTTGCTAATGAAACAAAAATGACAATTCTTTATTTTTACAACTATAGTTACTCTTGGGGTATACCTTGGCATAGTGTAACAATTAATATGATGTCTTCAGTATAATGTCTACTGTAGCAAGTTTGATGTTCACAAAGTGCTTGAGCCAGATGAAGCCAACCTTAGTAATTAACCATGGCTACTCTTTTTTTCAACTTAGACAAATGTTAGTAAATCTAAATGTTTGCTTTCAAGTGAAATACTCTATAAAGAGTGCAATCTCGCTACAAATATATGTGCCAAAAATGACAGGCATAACAGAAGGAACAGACAATGCAGTATATTGCTAGTGATGGATTCATAAATTAAAGTACAACTCTAGGTTTTGAATCCTTCTCAACTGCTTCTATTATTTAAAGTTTGAAAAACTAGTTTAAATATCTAATTAAAAATCTTATTTTCTATAGATGCACTGTAATAACTTTTCAAAGAGTTAGGGTGAATACAAAGGCAAAAATGTCAACAAAATCAGGCGACTTGTTTTAAGGTCTCAAGATATAGGATAATGTTAAATATTTTAACCTGTTCTACAGTTATTGTAAAAACAATAATCCAATTTTATAGCACTATAATCTTAACAGTAGATTAAGTCACAAGACCACACATTGTGATTAACTAGCATGTTTCTATAAAGATGGTTTTTTGTAAAATAAAAATGTCATTGTTTCCATTTTCATGTTTTGTTTGTATTAGCTATATTGTTTTGTTTTTTTTAAGTATTATGTTAAGTTTTTAAAATTGAAAAAGATTTATTGATAATTATCAGTCAGATGCTGACCATTTCAAAAGCAAAAATAAAAAAATTCAATGATAGGAATTGTTTTTTTTTTCCATTATTTTCTTTGTTACTGTGTCTCTCTCTTTACAATGTGAATGTACTAATTTCACTTCAAGCCTCACAGTATCTTGAACTCAGAATATGTTATGTTGACAGGAGACTCTCTAATATAATCTAAATCTTTGGTTTTAAATTCTGCAACATCAATAACAAAATAAAAGTATTAATAAATATATGGTATAAAATTGCACATTTAGAAAGCCAAATTGATTATAGGTTTAACTAGACAATACATGAGAAGTTATTCTATTGGAATTTGGCAACACTTGACTTGGCTAGGTTGCATAAATTATTCATAGTAAAGTGATTGCACAATTCCTAATAAAATAATTGACATATCCAAAAGTAAATGAGACTTTTTAATTTTAACAAAAACAATAAATTTATGAATAAATGATATAACTAAGAAGTTTTACTTTGGCAAATGCAAAATAAATAATAATCAGTATTTAATTTTAAATTAAACCTTTTTTTTAAAATTCCATTTCCAGCATACTTATAATAACTAGGAATATAGTCACTAATACTGGTTACAAAAATGAGCTTAAACAAAGAATATTTTTTCAAAAGTGACACAGCATATCATTTTAATTTTGAAAAATACATAAACTTAAATTTTAAAAAGGTAAATTTAACTTTCATAAGTAATTTTTAGTTAGGCTGTAATTCAAAGTGTAGGACCTGTAACAAGTAGTTTAGTATAGAAATGATGAAAAAGCTTCCTACCATGAATGCCATAAATACTTTATAGTAAAAAAATATCTAATTGCAAAGCATGAAGAAAATACAGAACTGCCTTCTTGAATGGAAATAAAATGTCAAGTCTATCATGAAGATTTGAAAAAATGTAGACAAATCCTAAAAATACATACATTTCCTATTTTTTAAAGAGTAAGTGATACATATTGGTTCCTGACTTACGATAAAATGTATACAAACAGGTGTTGAAAAATTCTCAGCTTGACCAAGGGAATAAAAAAAAAAAAATATAAAAATTCTGATGTTTGGCCATTTGGTTAGATTTTAGGAAATAGGTCAGGCTGAGAAATTTTCAGCACTTCCTCAAACAAGTAAAACATTATTCAAGAAAGTAGTCAGAATGCAAATAATATAAAGAACACAATCATCTGATTAAATGAAACTGAAAAGAAAGAACATTCTCTGTAATTATAGACAAGAATTCTGCAAAGGTGTTTGTTAAATACATCATGTTGAAAGTTAACATTTTAATCAGCTAAACTCTGATTATGAAGTGATGTGGTAAATGTGAAGAATTTTCAAAATAATAACCAAGAATGGTGAACTGGCAACAGTTAAAATACAGATACATTGGTCACAGAGTAAATCATTAGGTTGAAGCAAAAAAAAAAAAAAAATATTCCATCAATATTAGAATATATACTGATAAAATTAAAATAAAACTACACTAAACAAAAGAGGATGACATTAACATAATTAGTAAAACGGGTCCAATAATACAACAAAACCTTCTTGTATATCTACATCTGCTATACAACTAATAGCAAACACTTGTATTTATCTAGTTCATTTAATTCATTGAGCTCTGTTGTTATAGTCAAACAAATTTTCATTACTACCCAAATTACTTTTTTCTTTTTTTTTAATATGCAGCAGTCACCCATGCTTCATAAATCAAGTAGCATTTCAACTGAGTCTTTTCTATTTGCTCAGGAATTCTTCCCAAAAAGTAAAATTTGTAAGGGGATTACTGCTCTTATGAATATTCATATTTGATAATCTTTTGTACTTTTCTTTGAGATTGAAATTAACTTAGCCATACTGAAACAATAAGGATTCATTTTTGTAAAGAATAATTCTTTACAAAAGCTATTTCAATGAAAAGAAAAGAAGTTATTTATTGAAAAATCCATCAAACTATCAAGCTGAACAACAAAAAAAAAAAAAAAAAAAAAAATCTTTTAATGCTGAAAAAGAATTGAATATATTACTTGTCAGCAAACACATTGCCAATCAAAGAAGGAATGAAAGTCATATGACTTGCCATGGTTCAAGAGTCAGAAGACATTCATATTATTAAGGTAATCTACAAATAAACTGACCACTGTGAGCACAGGACAGTTAAAGATATTTCTAAAGTTTCATTAACGTATAGCAGCTTTCTGTATTATCAATAAATTAATACCATGGATTTTACAAGTATCAAACTGAATATTTAAAGGAAAGACATTCTTCATAATAAAAGTTTGGTCACAAGTATATTATAATCTTGTAATAAAAGAGACTTGATGATATGCAGGTCAGTGGTGTATTATTAAGCTACATCTGTATATCATCTGGTAAGAAGGTTTAAAAGTCTTCATGTAGAAATATTCTACCTACTCTTGATTATAAAAATGAAGATATGCTAATTCAAAATAAGAATGAAAACAGTGTCATATGTTATCAAAGAGAAAAGGTAACATTTTAAAAAATTGATTTTGGAAAGTCATGTTTTTATTTATTGTACATTGTGATAATTTTCTCAAGGTTTTCAAACATGCATTAAGTTAGAAAGCAAATATTACAGAAAATGGAGGAACTCAAATATTTGAAATTGCAATAATAAATGAACATAAAATACTCTAATTATCAAGTCATTAAAGCTGGATTACTGATTAGCTGTACAAATATTAACAGCTACACAAAATGCTTGAGCAGAAACTTGATAAAGACTTATTTTGAGGAATATAAAAAAGCAATGGTTAAGATTTTATATTGTAAAATATGCATTTTTTTTTTTACATCAATTGTCAGATTTTAATAATTTTTTGTAAATTAAAGTAGAATCATTAAAGTAAATGTAGAAAAAAGTATTTTCTCTTATAAAAGTTACTTTTTTATATATACTTTATTTCAGTTTAGTGTCTATCTCTAAAAAACGTAATGCTTATTTTATAATGCAATAGGAATTTTATAATTCTAGAATAGGAAAATATTTGATATTTTCCTTGCTACATGAAGAAATATAAATGCTTCAGTGCTTAGTAAAATGATAGGCTTATAACTAAGATACAATTTCAGTTTTTCACATTTTTGGGGCTTTACATGTAAATGCAAGATGTAACATTAACATTATGCCAAAAAGTGAATTATATTTTTATTATACATAATTTATTTAATAACTTGAATTATTACAAAAAAAAAATCTTAATTCTAAAAATAAATTATCAAATGTTCTATCAAGTTATTTTTGATCCTTAATACAAATATTTTGCTGATATTTCCAATAGCACATTTAGATTTCCAATCCTATGTATTAAAGTGCTTAAAATGATTGGCCTCACTATCCAAAATCTGACCAAATGTCACAATCCTAGTCAGGCTGAGAACTTTTCAGCACCCCTTCTATTTGAGGTTAGCTACCAACGGCCAGACTTCAAAGGAATATTGTTGAGCTCTTCAACTAAGCAAAATAGAAACATTTCTTTCTTCTCCTTACATTGTTTACTATCTTAGTAGTAAATCCCTTTTTAAGCATTGTCCTAAGAGTTTATTATGATAAAAGTCTTCTAATTGATTTATTTGTAAAATCAATAAATAAAATAATCAACTTGCCATAGTTATTAATGTAATGTTCCTGCCCTTACCAGATGCTTATACTTAATGAGAAAAAATTATAAATCATTCTTAAAATTTACATAACTCCATATATAATTAATGTAACACATTGCCTTTTTTTCTTAACTAGTCACCCCCTGGTGTCACAAAAGCTAAAATTTGTTTTAGTCTCAACTCTTAAATTATTATACATTTTCTTAGATAAGGATTCATTTTTGGCTGATTACAGAGGTATACAATTAGATATATAATAACTTGACATTAGTTATTCACAGAAATAATGAAAGAAATTTGTAAATGACACCCTTTGTTTTGTCTTTGGGGAAATATCTGCATAAAATCATTCAAAACCTGTCAAATAATTTGCATTAAAATGGTCTTAAGTTACCAGTGAGTATAAGAAACCAAGCAAACAGTAATGAATAGTTTAGGTGCTATTTTTAAATTTTGACCAGTAATTGACATTATTTCTTCCATAGACCACTGGTAAATGAAACTGCATTACATAGTGGCATGTTTAAGAAAAGAATATAGCAAATTGAAAGTTAAGGAATTTTAAATATTCGTATCAGACATGGTCTCATGAAAATGACAGGATAGTGAATATTCTGGTTTTTCATAATAAATGATATTGTATGCTATTACTCCAATAAAAAGCATGAGCCTATATATATATATGTGTGTGTGATAAACAACTTTTGTATTAAACTGAAGAGTGTTTTACATTTTTATCAAGAAGCCATTGAAAGTAAAATACAGCTTTAAAAATATAAAAACTAGATTCAACATAAATTCATTGTTTAGCTTATGAAAATTGTTTAATTCTATTAAATATCACATGGTATGAATACAAATATTGCAAAAGAGAAATTACTTGAATATGAATACAAACAAAAGTCTAAAGAGAAGCCTATTTTGAAAGATTTGTCATCTATGGAGCCTTCTTACAGTTTATTTTAAAATAACACTTGCTAACTACTTTCCTATAGAGCAGGTACTCAAAGAGTAATTTTAATTAGAGAATAACAAAAATATTATGCAACCAAGTCTTTGGTTAAGTATAGTTATAACTGTCACACAAGAGGTCATGGTTGAATTCCAGTTTGGGGATATTAGAGCAGTAGAGTAGAATTGGTTATGACCAGAAATAAAGTTAAATCAAACTGCCAAAGATAAGGAAAACAACTTTAAAAAAATATTATGCAAGTAAAATATTTGTTGAGAACCTGTAATTAATAGGTATATTTCTATGAAGTACAGTTTTACATCACAATTTTGTCTGACAGTGTGAGAAGTATTGTTTGATGATCAAAACTATTTTTTAAGCACCTATGACATTCAGAAGATTAGGTAAAAGGGTACATATTAAAAAGTATAATGTTGTATTTTAGAATCAATTAAAATGATTGTTATTAACTGTATTTCTTTTATTAATTCTTCAAGTCTAAAAATCATTTCTAAAATACTAAACTCACTTTTAAATGTAACATTTTTCATTCTTGTTTAAATCAATTCTATCAAAACAATCTTTAATAAGTTACATATAAATTATTAATCAGTTACATGCATGCTGTTTCTATTAGGACTTTTAGTTCTCTACAGCCTTAAACAAAAAGGCTCTCTTAGTTGGAAATACTTTTTACTCAGTTATCAAGATGGCAAAAGAAATTAAGTATTTCAAATTAACATGTTTCAATAGCAATTTTTTCTCCAATTAGAATTAAACAAAATTTAAAAGTAATTTTTTTTTTAAAGACAAATCATCCAATCCAGCATTTATCAACATTGTTTAAGCATTAAGTTGTTTTTAGGAATTACACCATAAGAACTGAAATTAAATTTTTTCAAAAAAAAAAAAAAAAAAATCAATAAACTAAACTTTTAAATTGTTTACATTGTAGTTTTATACCCACTCTTACCAATCTTAATTTCTTCAAGTAAAAGATCAATCATTATCTATTCTCCTTATCCTCATAATCTTCATTTCCTACCATCTCCTCTTGCATTCATATCACACACACACACACACCTTATTCAGTAGTCCTCTACCTTGAGTGAGTCTCTATCCTTGTATTGGATGAACTTCAGTATAAAAAAAATAAATTAGAAAAAAGAAAGACGTGAAATACCATCATTAGCAGAAAACACCCCTAACTTTTCCAAGCTTTTTTGTCAAATAATTGATTTTAAAAGTTCAGTTGATGGATTGATTTTTTTTTTTTATAGCTTATCAACCTGTTGCAGGCTATTTAAAGACAGAAATGCATTTTAGATTGTAAGAATTTTCTCAGGATAATCATTTACTGATACAAGTCCTACTAATTAACTTATAGCTGAGGGGAGAAGAGGGTGGATTCATACTTTTCCCAAGGATATTTGTGTTAGTTAATATAACGAACCCAACTGGCTCTCTAATTACAAATTCCCAGCCATTATCCATTACTACACCCACACATCCAATCTTACAGCACCTGGTATTCCCAAATGGTCACCCATCTAAGTAATTACCAAGCTTGATGTTGCTTAACTTCGGTGATCGTACAAGGACCAGTGTTTCAAAAAAGTTGAGATTACACCTCTAGTAATCCGAATTGGTGAAAAGATATAAGAACAATATTTCCTCTGCAGTCATAAATAAGTAAATGAAACTATTCTTCATTTAACTGCAATGAAATAATTGAATTAGTGATTAAAGAATGTGGTTGTAATTAGCTATTTTTGTAATCATGCATTGTTGACATACAGAGTCAACCTATCAAAAGTAAAAATGATAATAATAATATACAATTACTAAGAAAACTATGACAAAAGATATAAAATGGAGTATTGTGTCAAAATTGCAAAGATGTAAATTTTTTTCTGTTCGTTCTGTCAAGTCCATAGGCTTCAAAATATATGACTGGAGTGAAGGGGTGCATGACAGTCTGATAAGTACTAAAGCTTTGACTTCAAAGATAGGAATTATTGTGAGAAATTAATATAAACAACTGGTTACCTGTGATTCAGGTTCGGTGAAAAGCAGAAAAATCATGGGTTGAAAAGTTTCTTGTCATAGATTTACTCAGCCAGGGATAAATAAATTTTAATCTTTACCAAAAGAAAGAAAAAAAAAAAAAAAAACTCTTTCTGGAATTATCAACTTTGTATGTCATTAAATGTAATTAACTTAAAGAAAATGTATCTCTGACAACTCCCACCTACACACACACAAAATGTAATTCAGGTGCTACATCATCAAACAATATTCTATGAAACCCATGCGCTCTATTTCAGATTACAACTTACTACGTCCATCCACTAAGACTAACTCGATAATAAGGGAAAATTGTCTATTAAACTCATGATTCAGTAGCTCATAACTTTTCATGACACAAGTAATTTCCTGATGTAAATACCATTTGAAACTTTTACACTCATAAGCCATGACCTCTTTAAATAAAACCAGCCAACTACTGTGACTCACATTTCTGAAGTTCTGTAATTGATCAAAAACAATCAACATTCTACATCCATCTTTTACCTCCTTAATATCCACTTGTAGGAATTTTGTCAAGTCAATTAAACTGTTAAGCACCAGGCACTTGTCCCCATGGTGCAGTTTCATGTACCATATATCTCTGCTATAGATAAATTTGCAGCAGCAAATGTGGGTAAAGTTTTCACTTGGGTCTGGCATCATAAAACTACCAATGTGTACATGCACAAGCTGAAAACTATATTCCTAATATCCATCTTTCTCTCTATAGATTTTCTCTACCTTTTCAAGCTGCATACCTTCACTTTTAGTGTCCCACAGAGCACCTTACTTTTCTCATTGAACTTCTCTCTGCCACAAAGAATCCCACCTATAGATATGCCATTAACTTCATCTTCTACCTATCAAATACCTACAATTCCCAGACCAGCACTTCAAGATCTATAACCACTATCCTCTTTTCACTATTATTACTTCAACACAAGCTAAACTTCATTGTATGTAACGGGTCTCACTTAATCTGATCTTTTAACTACAAAGAAAATATAAATTAAGTTTCAGGTCACAGTTCATTTATCATATTCCTACAAAAGTGTGATCCCTAATTTTATAGTTTTACTGATATGCTAATTAGTATTAATTCTTTTGGAGTTCAAGAAAAGCACAAACTGAATCAAGAAAATATGACTTTCAAATCAGATTTTAAATTTTCTGAATAAGAAAAACAAAGATATTAATATCCAACCCATCATAACTTTTGATGAGAAAGTAAGTTTGAAAAATGATCAAAAGGCCAAAATTTAATGAATTTTATTTATAGACTGGATTAAATCAACTCTGGTTCATCAAGTGAAAAACAAACTTACCAACAATTGTTTTAAGATTGTTAGCCATCATAGTGCTCTTTGATATGTGTTAGGTATATACATGTCTCAGTAATAAGAAATAGAGATGGCATATGTAAACAGGAACATGAAGCAATGGTAATAGCGGCAATCATCTAATAAAGATTTGATTTAAATTATTTTAATTATTATTCTTTAATTAACGAGAACAATCCAATGAGGCAGAACTTAACTAAACAAGAATAGGCAATCATGTGGAGTAAAATCAAACTGGAGAAGATATACTTTAAAATTCTGAAAAGATTTTTCTTCATCTTGTGTTGCATATCTTTTTCAGCTTTTAAAAACTCTTAATGTTTCCCATGAGAATTTTGTTTTCATAATGTTAAACTATTAACCATGTTTACTCTTCTCATAACTTGTGTTGAAGAATTCCAAGTCTAAACAGAAAATTATCAAATTACTTTTTCATAATCAACATACTCTACAGAATAGCCTCCCTTTAGCTACTTTATTGAACAAATCAATCCAATTTGTTTTTTTTTTGTTTTTTTTTTTCTTAATTTTAATTTTAGAAAGGCACCTTGTGTGATTCTTTGATAATCTGAAATTAACTTCTACTGCACCTATTTCCTCATATGCATCTAAGCTTTTTAAATAATGTTTGGCTGTTGGGTGATGTGTATTGTATTTCAATCATTATGTAAATGCCAACTTAATCAGGCACACATATTTTATGCTCTATTGAACATCATTAAAAGAATCTAAGCACACCTTAGAACTCCATAAAAAGCATAAGAAAAAAAGATTGTGAATGACATAAGACAGACAAATCTACTAACAACTGATTTGAATATTAAAAATTAAATATTTAAATGTAAGAAATTGGGCATATCTATACATACGGATGAAAAAAAAAAATTAAAAAATGCATTTTCTTAAATGTACATTTTTTTTTTGTTATAATGAATAAAAAAATTATTTTTTGTTTTTCAAAAGATTTATTCACTAAAAATAGATTTTGCAATAATTAACCTATTTCTATTGTATGTGTGTATATATATATATATATATATATATATATATATATATATATAAAAAATCTCAAATTCCTTTTCACTTTTTTATTTAGTGAGAACACTGAAGAAAAGAGATTGTTATCAGTAGCTTTGGTAGCTGGGTATTATTTACTGTCATATCTGATAAAGCGATAAAATCCTTTAATTAGATACCAAATTTGCATTTTCTTTTGCATTAATATTTTAAATTATTTTATTTTTCAATTGCTGATCTAATGTCATGGTTGGTGGAGAACACTTTCCAAAATCTTAAAATGAATTAGTGAACAAAAACAGAAAAGCATTTAATAACTTTGTTTTTTTTCTAACTTATAAAAATGAAGCTAATTTATTTCCTCAGTTTCCACTCAATGGAAATAAACACCAATTTTATAGTCCTAATAAAAAGAACAGTAAATAAACTATTTCCAAAATAGGTCTGCTTGTATAACTACTAACACAGGTCTGATTGTGGACTAATATACACACGCTCACACACTAAGTGCCTTTCACCAAAACTAAATTAGTAATTAAACAAATGCTCTTCCTTTTACTTTCATGAAAAAAAAGAAAAAAAAAAAAGTGTCCTGACTAAATTTTTTGTTTTCTTAGTACAAAAAAATGCAAACATACTGACCCATTCAATTCTCACTCAAAAAATTGAAGAGATAGCCATCATAGAATAAGGGCATAAGAAAAGGACTAGAAAACAATTTAAAGCAAAAAAGCTGCTATATAATAAAAATTAGGGATCTCAATTTCCATATTCACCCACATGTAGGTAAATAAGGATAGGGAATAGAAAAAAAAAGAAAAAGAAAAGAATTTTGAGCTTTGAAAGATTTTAAATAAACAGAGTATTGGGCAGTAATATGTGTATTTTAAACTTAACTCATACCACAATCCTTATCCATTTTTGTTCAGCTTAAGTTTTATTTGTCAATAGAAGACAACACAATGTTTATCTGTAAAAATTCACAATCCCAAATGAATCACTGCTACAAACTAAATTAAGGAAGACATAAGGAGAGGTTTGTCACCTAGCAGTAATCAGGTAGGATTGTTTTGTCCCTTCTTCTGATACTTCAGTAAATAATGAAACAAGGATGAGATCTGCTTATTATGTTTTTTTGCTCTATTTTATTTCTCTTGCTTTTTATCACAATTGTTAAAATGATGTATTCTATGAAAATTAAGTAAGCAGTGTGTATCAGAAATAAATAACCCTTTGGTGAAGGTTTATCCATTTTTTTTCTGATCCATTCTTAAAAGGCTACAAAAAGATGAAAGAAATAAAAAAATAACTAAAAGAATAATGTGGCAATGCTTCAGCAAAGTAATTAGATTTGATTTAGTTTGCAATTTCAGTAATGGAATTCACAATCCTTTTTCTAAATCTTTATAGAATGTTAGGTCATTTTACTTATTCATACATATTTATATTTCCACACAATGCCCTTGGAAAAGGTATGAATCTATCTTCCTCCAGCTATGAACTCAATAGCAAGGCAGATTATGTGGTCTAGGCCTTGGGTTGCAACCATCCTTAGAGAGAGAAAACTGAATTTGAACCTCTGTAAATAATAGGACAGACTGGGTTCATTAGCTTTGGTAGGACAGCCTGAGTATAAGAGGACTAAGATTTGTCAAGCTATCTATTTTAGACCCACTCTTTGCTGTAGTAGATATGGTGTCCCAGTGACCCTGTTGAGTTATGCCATTCATGATAGAGATATATTTTCAGCTTGAATTTCAATGCAGAGATATATAAGTAACTAGAGTTTTAAATATCCAAATGAAAAATTACACAATAACTTAATGCTTCAATAAGACAAACTTGTTGAAAAATAAAGATCAGTTTCTTAATTTTCAAAATTACACACTAATATAGGATGATATGATTTACAGATTAGATATATATGCCCATAGTATATATTATCACATTTAGCTCATGAATGTTTTGTCATCATCCCAAACATGAGACTATTTTTCAAGCTTCTGTCTGAAAGCTGACATTACAATTTCATGAAATGGCTATTACTGCTGACCAATAATGCTAGTCACAATTTGTAATTCACATTAACACATATTCAAATGATGAAACATATGTTTAACACCATCCAAGATTATTAGCAAAAAAAAAAAAAAAAAAATTTTTTTTTTTACCAATATGAGGCAAACCCACATCTGCACACACACACACACTTTATCTTAAAGCAAAAAAAAAAAAATCTTGGCATGTTAAGTTCTGATTACATGACTGCAGGCCAGACAAGAGTCAGCAACAATCTCAGAGAAAAAGGAAGCAGGAGGAAGAAATTAGTATTGCAATACAAATGAAAGGACTGCCTGATCATTTAGTTGTTATTTATATATTAGAAAATAAAAACATTTAAAACAATACTAGTATAGAACTAGTTATGAGGTAGACAATAAGTAAATATATACAAGCATAAAATACTAAAATTTCCCTCCAACCTCCTTAATGACATCAGATTGTTCTAAGAACAGACTTGAGCTATTATGCAACAGGTTGCAACTTTGTTTTATCAAGTTACATATGTCCTTACATCAGGATGTTATAAAACTAAAAAATTAATGTAGATTTCAACCTAACACAGAGGGTTATAAAAAAGTTAAATGTTAAATACTTTTAAGGAAGAGCATTTGAACCATAAATCTGTGAAAAACAAACAAAAACAGTAACTATAGTTCTTGCCTCATTTTTATGTTATTCATCCAACATGATATTAAAGCATGTTTGAGATAATAAGTATATGAACAAAATGTTTTTTTTATGAATGAGAAAAACAAATTAACTATACCAAAAGTTCTTATGGTGAACCATTCATTTAACTCAAATTAAATCCACTAATTATTATGAATAGAAAATAAATCATGAACTCAAGAATACATGTAAGGAGAAAAATAAAGCAGAAATTTTTTTATGTCATTATACTCATCTTTAAACATTTTTTTTTTTGTATTTTTGCTTAGCTTTAAACATTTGTGGTTATGTATTTAACTATTTGGATGAGTTAATAATTATAATAGTGCCAAGTTCTCATATTCTCACATTTTGCATTATTAGAGTATGTACGTAGTCATTGGCTGACTTTCGATCTGTTATTTGATTATATTCAAAAAAATTAAATGCTTTTGCAAGCAAGGAGATTGTGTTGAAAAATAGACATTTGTTGTGCAAAGTATTTTTTTCATAATTATTGATATACCTACATGTACGAGATATTTTACATTCTATCATAATGCTATTAGTATGAAATAACACTATTAAAAAAAAAAAAAGAACTGCAGTTTTATGAGATAAATATTCTGACATTAAATCAAACAGATATTCTCATTTAGGTTTGTCATTTATCTGGTTTTAAAGATCAATAAATAAGTATTCTTTTTCAATTCAATGAAAGACAATGTACACAGTAAATTTAAACTTAAATTTCAAAAAAGTCACAAAAATAAAGTAAAACAATTTATAATTTCCTATAAATTAAAAAAAAGAAAATTATTGCAGTGTTTTTAAATTATAATTTTTATTCTCTCAGTGGACAAAATGTTCATATAGAAAGAAGCATTCTGGTTCAAATCAAATGAACCTTTCTGAAGTAATTTTATTCTATTGGCTATAATAAAATCATGAAAGATAATACTTTGTTTACTAAACACAAATATACTAAAAGATGCAAGTCCTGGTCAGTAATATATACAAGGTGCAATGAGTGAATTTATAAACACTTTCATAATAATGAACACAATTTCATAAAAGATGAAAAAAGTTATTTCACCATAAATAGGTCCATTAAAAAATTAGCAGTTTACTTTTGGGAAAAAAAAAAGAAAGAAATAATAGATACAATGGCATGAGGAAATTCAAATAATTCAGGGAAAAATTTCAACTTTTATTCTAAAACCTCATATTACTAAATTTTAAAATACAGAAGCCTATAACAGAATACATCTATAAATCAGCATGAAAAAAAAAAAAAAAAATTCAGTCAGAAAGAGAGATAAAATAAGGTTTTTGTTAGCCAAATTCCACCTACCTCCTTTAATACAAGTGATATGGGATTTTTGAAAATTATAGACTTCAGATAATGGTCAGCACATATTTTACCATTTTACCTGCAAATGTTTCTGGTAAAAATTTCTGAATCTAACATGCAATTTTTTTAAAGAAATTTTAAAATAGGACTCATAAATATTTTTATAAGAATCAAGCTTATCTTGTGAACATTGCAAGTTTTTGTTATGCAAGTTAAAAGTATTTTTTTGCTAAACTAAATGGAAATTTGAAGGAATACATGCCCTATTTCAATTTAAAAAATACTGAATACTTTCAGTTTAAAAATGTCATAGAACAGGAGCAAATAAATTTTCACTTATTAAACATCTCATGTTTCATGTAAAATTTCCTGTTTACTGCTGTATTTAATATGGAATAATCAACCAAAGACGATTCTTTTGAAAATTATTTTATGTTAGACAACACTTGATAAGAAAAAAAAATGAATATAAATATCTATTAATAAAGGTTTCCCTGTCCCTATTTCCAAAGCAAATAGCATCAAGTTGACTGATGGCACATCTGATTCATACCCCAAATTCCAGGCCAAATAATACCAAAACAACTTGATCAGATACATATCCAAATTCAGTAACCAGGCAAACTTTTATAATTGGAGATATGTTTAAAAACAATGACAGAAATTCAAGAAATTCTTTCTTTCTTGACAAATTTCATATATAAATTTCTATATTCTTTTAATAAAAACTGATTGCTAATTAAATGAGTGCATCAATCTTTTTAGGCAAAAGACTTAATCATGAGACAAAGAAAAAATAATTTACAATCTGTAGTCTTCAAATATCTTTCTATTTTCTTTCATTTCATGCGACAAAGTTGTCAGTCTACTTTTTATAATTGCAAAGTTTCACTTGGTTTTTCACACATCGTTTAAGAATAATCTAGTATGAACAGGTGTGTACAAAATCTAAAAATAAACGTGTGCATGCTTTCTGATTAAATCAGACCGCTTCACCACTTCAAAAGGTATAAAAACTACAATGAAAGAATCATACATTAACAACTATTTTGTTTTTTTTCAAAATTTAGAAATTTGATCCAATCAAGAATTTTACTTGTTATTGTAGCAAAACAGTTAAAGTTCTCATTGTTGAAGCACTTTTTAAAATTCATTTTTTCAAGGAGATAACAAAGTAATATTAATATATCAGAGATAAAATTATGTGAAATTAAAATAATGAAAATCATCTATTGTTAATTCAATCAGATAATATAAAGACATTTAAAAGTGTTTAACATTCCAAAGTGCTCTTTTGTTCTTAAAAATCTGCTTTGACAACATGAATTTTTTCATCACAAAACAATGATTTCTAATATTTTCAAATTTAATTTCTCAATGCCTTTAAAACTGACAATCATTATTACTTTCAAAACCAACAAAACAAATATCAGTAAAGATAATAAACTATATATATATATATATATATATATATATATAAAAAGTGGAGCTGGTTTAGTGGTCAACACCTAATTTTTTTTTCTTACTGCAGATGTAAACAGGTGTGAAACATTAAGGAAAACAAATATTAACAATGAAAAAAAAAAAAAAATGTTAACATCAAATACAATAACTTCAACAAAAATATCTTGTAATTCACAGAGCAAAAATAAAACACTAGCAAAAGAAAAAAAAATGATTAAACATTTTATCCATAAAAAAGTTTTTTTTTTAAAACTATATATCATTTTTTTCTTTGTCTTTTAGAATAAGGCTAAATTGCATAAGTAGTTTTTAAAAAATAAATAAAAAAATACTTTATGGGAAAAGATGAAATCAAGTTTTAAAAAAGCAGTTTAAAATATTTCATTTTATAAATTATCATTATAATAAAATAAGTATCACACTTAAAATTTAGAAAACTTCAAATTTTAAATCACTTATAATTAATCTTGGGATGTTTTTAATACAGAAAATAACTGGAATTTGGGAATAATTAATAATAATGTGTTATATAAATCAGATAACAATCTTGAAACAAAATGAAAATTACTGAGAATTCAATGGATTAAAGAATTCTTTCAAAGTCTGCAGATAAATCTAATAATCAGTTTTAAAAATAATTAGTCATTTGGGATCTAATTCTGTCAGATCTTTATCTCTAACCTTTTGATCTCTAGTGATACAACACTAAATGAAAACTATTCATACAAAATCTGTATTTTCATATCCTTGAGTCTCCTTATAGTTCTGATTAAATAAAAAGTCAAAATGACTATCAACCACTTGAAATCACCTCATTTTTTTAAAATGGTTGAACATTTTGAAAACCTAGCAATGAAGAAGGCTGAGTCAGAATACAACATTTATCATAACAACTTGAATGGTGCAGAAATTAAGTTAAGGACAAAGTAATAACAGAGTTCAAGGACTAGGAAAAGTTATGAAAATCTGGTGAGGTTTACATTTTCTGTTTAATCAGTATGAAAAATGTAAAGGAAAAGAAAGAGAAAATACACACAAATTAAGACTAATTTCAGTTTTATACTTTGGTTAACATTCCAATCACTATTTAATAAATGATAAACAACTTTTAAACTCCATGTATAGAGGTGTCTAATTCAAAAGTCAAGCATGAGAAATACTAAGTTTATGTAAATAAAGATTTCAGTCTTTTATAAAAAGACACAATGTATTAGTTTATTTGGTAAAAGGTTTCAAAAATATGTGAAGTTAATTTTATGCAAAACAACCATTTTTCTGAAAACTTACTTATCAGTGTTTTCTGTTCAGTTTCATAAAAAAAGACAAAATCAGAAGGTAAAAAGAGAATAAAAAAAAGCAAGAAAAATATGAAATTTAAAAATTGAGTTCATGACTTCCTGACAAAGTAAACCAAGTGAATTTAATTCAAGTTTTATTTGAGCAGGTGGTTGGTTTCAGTTATGAAAAGAAATTATCTGATAGTATTACATAAATTAATTATATCTTTTCTTTGTTAACAACAAAAAAAGTAAATAAACAAGAAGTAACAAGTCAGGTGGTTGATTTGACAAAGAACATTAAAGAAAAACTTAAAAGAAAAAGTGTTTCTTACTTGATCATTTACAATATAATATACCCAATGAATATCCATACTGATAAATCCCATGTTGAAATGTAATATCTTGTTTGAAAATTAAATAATAAAATTAATTCGTGCCAGTCATTAAAATTTAAAAAATTCCATCAGACTAAAAACTAAAGTCAGTAACTCTGGCTTTGAAATGTATTGATGTCTTAAGGGAGGGATAAACATTTTTAACAACTAAATGCAGTATAGTTCCATTTAAAAACCACAGCCACCTGTTTTTGATCTACAAAGATCATTTTTCTTCCAAATGATTCAAATATACATACTTAAGTTTTCCTGTTCACATCAAGTTTACTCCGAGTCTTTCTTGCTGTTTGTTCTATGTCCGACCTTACCTAGTTCTAACATGTTTTTCATTCATGTCGATTTTTAACACCACCCCTAACCATTTTAACAGAAGCAGCTCATCATATTAAGCAAAGCACTACTACTACTGCTATTTATTACTACTCACACTACCAATAATAAATACTATAATCAATGTCATGTAAATAAACAGTCAATAGCAGACTAGAATCTGCCAGCCGAACCTACAAGGCGACAAAATTTGAAAGCTAAATTGAATTCAAATGCTTTAAATAACACGCCACCGACGACAGTCTGTTCTATTTATTTCGCTTAATGTTGGAAAGTGTCTGCTAAAATTCCCCAAAGCGTCCTTTTTAGACACATGTCATCCATCGACTGACAGTCAAAAATCTTGAGACTGCGAAAAGAGTTTATGGATTTATTTCAACTCATCTCTTGTCTGTCTGTCTGAGTGTGTATGTGTGTCTGTCGGTATTATTTGCTGACAGAAGTAGATATGCAGTGTGCAGGATAACCTAGTGATCTTGCCCAACACGTCTCGCACTCATATTTATCCCTTCTTTCCTTCTTTTTCTATCTCACTGCTGCTGCTTGTGGAGACGTTCTCAAATATACCAACAAATAATAATAATAGTAATATTTAAGAGGAGGAAACTGCAGATAAACTGTAGTGTCGGTTTAAACAATGGAACTAGCATTACGAGTGCGATGCGGGGCGGGGGCACAAGCCACAAGACAATATGTAGAATACCGTGTGTGTGTGTGTGTTATACTTTTTGTTTTTAAATGTTCTCTCGAGTTCAAGAAAAAAAATCAGGTCTTTAAGTGCTACGATTCAGTCGAATTCTGGTTTTCTACAAATTCATAAAATTAAAAAGTAATCGAAGTAAAAATGCTTTTTATATTTCTTCCAGACATATTTTCTATTCTATGCTTATTTGAAAAATCTCTGCACATTGTTGGAAATAATTGGCTGCAAATAATTAATATTTTACCGGAAAAAAGGATAAAAAAAAGAGAGGCTAAAAAGCATATGAAAAGGTGGGGAGAAAAAATTGAACACAACACGTGTTAAAGTAATTTGCTGAGAATGTTTTTACTGGTAATTAATTAGCATTATTGTTTTTGGTTGTTTTTATATTAGAGATTACTTTATTTATAACTCGATTAAAAATAGTTATAACATTATTTTTCCTTTTGTAACTTTGTACATAGATCGAGAGAGAATCATCAGGTTAAAAAGAAAAATAACGTTAAACATGGAAAATACCTAATGAATGATGATGATTTCAAATAGAATACAATGATTACAAATGTAGCAAGCATTTACCAAAAATATATATAAATAAGCTTTAAAAAATGAGAGCCTTGTACGAGTCGTAGATTAAGAAGACACATTTCCAGACAGACTCACCTTCTTGTATAGACATCAACAGACACACGCACACAGACAAAATAATGTCAAATTTAACAGGAATATTCCAGTTCTCACCAACTAGTCTGGATTTTGTAGACACACACACAAGTATCCTTTTGGTTACATGGGATTTAAATGAATGTTTATTGTTTTCTAATTTTAAGCTTAAAATTTTAATTATTTCATTGCAATCGCATAATAGGCCGGTTTACTTCCGTCAAAAACAAAAAGTAAAAACGATGAGAAACCTTAATTAAAACCACCCACTTGGAATTTTAAATGAATAATGGAGTTAAAATTAAAACACGACGAAAACGAAGGGAATTTTAATGGAAGTATGCTTTATTTATTTTTTGTGAAATAATAATGGTCTTTCTCTGGGGGTCTTTTGTATCCTCAATAAAAATAAAATAAAATTAAAAAACCCGTTTCTCCCCTCACATACAGTTTATAAATCGCCCCACCAAAGAGTGGAGTTCTACATCCACAGCAACTGCTTCTTAGGGAATTCAATATTATTTTAGAGAATAGATCCTAGTTGATTGAATAAGCTAAGAAATGTAGTAGCATCATTTCTTCCTACGAACACACGCAATGCGTGCAATAGATATTTTCTTGTGTAAAACGATAGAATAGAAGAAATTAAAAAGACAGTATTTAAAATTGATAACGACGGAAAAAAAGATTTTTAAAAAAATGAGAGAGAAGGAAGTATGTATTAAGAAAAAAAAAAGTGATCATGATGTATATAATTATTATTATTATAGCACCGGCAAAAAGAAAAAAAAAAGCAAGGCAGGAAGCCAGGTTAGGACTTTACAAAGAAATTTTATGTAAAAAAAAAAAAAAATCAATCCTACTCTTCTTGTGCGTTATATAAAAGAAGAGTAACTTACTGCTTACTAAAACTATCTAGTAAAGAAAAGCTTTGTATCCACAAGAACTGAAAATGTATGCCTCGCAAATATTCTTAAAATTAATTTTTTAAAACCCACCAACATCAGTTAAAAAAAAAAATCGCTTTAAAAAAAAAAAAAACAGAAACAAAATCTAACTAAAGTTAGTATATCTGTAGCTAGTATCAACCAAGAAGAAAGAGAAATTTGTAGGAGACACGATCTTTCTTTAAAAAGGCTACGACTGTTGCTGTAAAATGCAGTTGTTTTGTAAAAGAAAAAAAAAATTAACAATATTTAAATTAATTCTTCTTTCTCTCCCTCTCCTCCTACATTAATTATAATATAACGATCGTGATGCGAAATAACACTTAACTATATATATATATATATATATATATATATGTCTGAAGTTAGGAGCCAGATGACAGTATTTTCTCAACCAAACAGACCGCAAATAAATGCAGAGAAGAAAGAGTTTAAATTTGTAAAAATTTAAATGGATGATGCACAGTTAGAATTAAAATGGAAAACGTCAAACAGAAGAAGAGTTTTTAAATTCCACATAGGTTTGTACCCAAAGTCACGAGAATAATCTAAGTTATTATTTAACACAAAGCATTTTTGTTTCATTTCTAACATTTTTATATAAAAGAGAAAAGTTAGTTGTCAGAATTTTGTTTTATCAAGAAAGACCTGTTTACGGAATATGAAAGTCAATCTCAGTTTTAATTTCGAAAGATTAACGATTTGAATTTCGATTTAAATAATTCTTACTTAGCTTAATAGTCGCGCAAAACTTTAAAAATACATAATTTTGTTGTTTCATCCCACTTTTCTGAAAGATGACAAAGCATGGAAGCGATCATTGGTAAGAAACTGCTTTTTATAAAGACTTTTTAAAACACCGAATTAAAGAAAGGAAAAGAAAAAAGCGTTAATAAAAAATAAATGGCCTGCCAAGTGCTAAATCTTTTTGTTTAGCTGAAAAAAAAAAAAAAAAGAAACGTAAAAGAATCGTACGGCGCGTATAGAGATGAAATAAAAAAAAGGGTATTAGTAGTTATAAGAAAAGATATTAAATATATATAAATTAAGCAAAGTATGTATGAAAAGGAAGGATGAATAAGGCTTCGTCAGATGGACGTCTAAATGATTGTGTCATCTTGGCATGTCTAGAGTGTAATACATAACCAATGTTTTCACAACACTCTTCTTCTTCAGGTGTAGAGGTGTATCTAACACGATCCAAAAATCACCGTTTTCCACCCTTATATCACACAAAGCATCAGATTTAAACGATAAACCACCACACCAGAGTTGCTAGGATAGGAAAAAAAAAAGAAAGTACTTACAGGAAGGACCTGATGTAGGTTTAGTTACATCAACTGGGTCGTTGTACAAATGTATCGTATAGAGAGCCGCCATTTCAAGTTCCCGGATATTGGTTGAAATTAGCAGCTGGCGGCTATTATCTCCCTTTAACTCAGTTTTCTCTTCTCAGCTCATCAGTCGTGCTGCTTGCCTATAATGAGGTTCCTTTTGTGAATTCACTTACAGCTAAAACATATAGAAATTATAAGAGAACATAAAGGGGGGAAAACATTTTTATGATGATCGCCTTTTACAATACACCCACCTCCAGTTCTCTCCTCTTTAGCCACTTAGTTGTATCGTTAGGTATTTGTTTGTTCTTCTTCTTCTTACACATATCTGCCAGTTCTGCAAAATGCTCATCATCACAGAACAATTCTGTGATTGGACCATTCTGAGACAGGCAGGAATCAACAGTCATCATTATCAGTTTTACTTTTTAAAACATTTTGGCATAGGCTATCCAATGAAAAAATTACATCCTATATTTACTTGTTTTTTTTCCTTATTTTTCATTATGTTCTTTTTGTAAAAATAATATTTTAAAGATCCAAAATATTTAATGGTGGCTTAAAAAATAACAGAAATAACACCTGCAACTTTAAATTCTTGCTTTATCATTTTTTTAAAAAATGGTTGATAGAATGCAACTGAAATAAATTTAAATTGTATGTATTCTATGTGTCAGTCTTACAGATGTTTATATATACATACACATTATTGAGGTTAAAACATTAATAATGTGTAAATTTTCTAAAATAAATGCTAATTAAATCCATCAATCTTCAAATATCCATATTTGCCATCATTTAAAATTAAGTCATGAAGTTGTAGTGTAGAAATGATTTTTTATGCTAGTTTTATATTAATGGCTTTAAATTACCTGAGTTGTGACAGATTTAGTTTGACTAAGTAAATTAAAAGCATTTAAAATTTTAAATGAATGCACAAAACGTGTTTGTTTTTTTACAAGTATCTTTCCAGACTAAAACACAAAGTTGCTTCCATCATCAGATATAATAAATTTAAATTAAAAAAAGTGTAGATTTTTGTTTAAATTCATAAAGTTTATGAATTTAAACAAAAATCTACATTTGTTTTCTCAAAATTTATATTTTAGTTTTAATTTGACCAATTTTGGAGGTTAATAATAAATAAAAATTGCAGTTAATTTTAATAAAATATTTTTCATCAGCCATAATGACCATGTAAATTTTAATAAATTTAATTTTAATTTCAAACTTTTAAACTAAGAATTTCTAAGAATTTTGTTGTTATATTTACTTTTTGTTTGATTAAATGCACATTTTCCATAGAAGAGTCAATCTATTAGGAATTATATCTGTGCTATTTTTCTTTGTCAGAGAAGTGATATCCAATGATATATTTATGCCAGAGTTTATGTATGCGTATGCATTTAACATAAACATTCCCAAGAGAATTTGATTGAGATTTTAAACAAACTTTATGTCTCATTTATGTAATATCCACATTTCTTTAAGTAAATAGCTGTGGAAATTTCATGTACTTCTTCAAGAAAAAGACAAAAAAATATCAATGTCAGTGATATCCAAACTTATAAAATAGATATTAGAAAAGTTTATATTTCAAATCTTGCTAGGGCCTTGGTATTGCTATTACTTTCTTTTTCATTTCCAAAATAAGTATTTTGGTAAAAAATACTTATTTTGGAGGTTTCTCAGTACATATAAAATAATTCTGATTCACAACCTTTTTTTATATATCCCAAATAAGAAGCACTTATCCACATGTATACACTTATTCTAATAAATTATATTTATGGAAATTTCTTTCAAGTAGATGTTATTTAAAACTCTAATAGTATACATTTTCTATATAGAAAATAGTGCATAAAAACATATAAATAATTTCTATATATGATAAAAATGCTGGAAAGCTAAAGTATATAACAGCTTGGAAATTATTTTTAAAACTTGAAATTTTCAAACTTGAAAGTTTTTAAAATTGAAATTTTTCTATGCAAGAGATGTAATATATATCATCTATAAAATGATGTTTCACATTTAGAAACAACTTTATAATCAGCGGGAGATATCAAGACAATGAGTCTCAATTATGAAAATGATATTCTGTTTAATTTTCATTACTAATCTAATTTCTTTATGCATAGATTAGCCTTAGTTGATTTAAGAATAAGGTTTAAATAAAGGTGTAAACAATTTAGTTTAATGTAGGTGAATTTTGTTAAAAATATATAAAATATTCTAAAGAATGAATTGAAATCTGGGAAAAGATTAATTTATAGTTCTAGTATAGGGAACTTTTTCTTTTCAAATTTGGTTTTTAAGTGCATGAATGAAAAAATAGTAATTGTAAATAAGGATGTGTAGAAACTAAATAATTTTAATAAAAAAATAACTGAGTCTATATTTGAATTTTATACTTAAAACCTTGATGTCAAATCATGTGCCTATATTTTTATGGTAGAAAGTCTTATGCTTAACATAAGGACTTAGTTTGGTCATGTGACTAAGAGACTGCAATGAACACCAGACATAAAAAAAATCATTTCCTCCAGCAATTTCCAGTATTGCTTTTTGTCCTTGTTTAATATAAGTATGAGTTTATTGAAACTATTTTCTTACAATCAAGTTTAATACAAGGCTACATTCTTTAAGCATTTGATAAGAACCAACATGCTGATTATTACAACACAAAAATTCACATGTAGGTTTTTTTTATTAATTTTTCTTTTTACACTTCAAAAAAACTGATAACAGATATGATAACCCATATTATAAGGATGTGATTTCTGTCTGTGGATATATTTGTTATTCTGACAAAGCAAAAATAGCACATCATAGCAAGATTTTTGCTACCATAAAAATTTGTAAATTTGCTTAAAGTAATTACTTGTTCAATCTGCAACTGAATAAAGGTAAGACTATTAATTTATGTAAAAAAAGGTTTCTATTAAACTTTTCATTTTACTTTTCCTCTTCTTTAATATTTACACACTTTATTACAAATACATTTTTTTCTAAAGTGTATAAGCATGTATGTTAAAAAAGATAGTTTTATACTAGACATTTTTTTTTACAATGATGTTCACCCAGCATAAGGCCTTAGGGTCACTTAAGGTAGAAAGGCTACACTAAGAGGCAGATATATGTGGAAGATATAATGGTTAACCGTAGAGACTTTAACAGGTTAATATTGTAGTGATCAGGGAATAATCTGCTTGAGACTTGGTTCCACAAAGCAGCAGTTTGTGGGAAGAAGCTGTGTGAGTGGAACTTATATTTCATTACAATATGTGTGGTATGGTGGGTCCTAACCACGAAGGTCAGAACTGGTGGAACTAAGGAGTGTAGTTCATCTGAACACTTCCCACTGAAATAACGATAAAGCAATGAGAGGCTTGTGACATCTCATCTGAGAGAAAGAATTTGTAGTATAGGAAATAATTTGTCACCCACAAGGACACAGATGCTTTTGGACTACTGAGTGAGAAAAACAAAGACTGGGCAGCTCCTACCCATATATGGCAGCAGTACTCCATTTTCAACCTGATTTGGCTCTTGTAAAGACAGGAGGAATCAGGAGAGAGCTACAGGGAACCAACCATTTTTCCAGTATCTTTAGCAATGTCGATTGTATGTACGAGTTCCACTTGAGGTTTGGGCTGAGTTTAAGTCCCAATAGGTGCTCAAGGCATGGGGCCTCACTGTGGGAACATCTGTTTCTCGCAATTGGTGAAACTTTTAGGTCTGATGTCAGTGGTGGAATTCGAACTTGGCTCTCCGATTCCTCAATCCAAGCTGCTATCCATTACTCCACCGTGCCTCCTCAAATCCATTACATTCAATTATGTGCTAATACCCTTGGGAAAGGTGTGAATCCTCTTCTTCTCCCTCCAGCTATGGGTAAATAGCAGGACAGACTGGGTTCTATAGCTTTGGATGGTAACTGGTCTAGGAGAAGGAAAACTCTGAATTCAAAACCTGCGGAGGGTCATTTGGGGACCTTGTGGCACGTAGTGCACCAGGTCTCTGTAATCATCCCTTCAAAAAGTGTGGATGGTCCTGCATTAAAAAATCTTCACCACTATAATCAAATCTCATGTGCTATACATGCGGGTTGGGGACCGCTTGTGAATTCCAAATTCCCATGAAACTCCAATATTGGAGCCGGCTCAACCCACCTCGGGTGAATGCCGTTACAAGAACAAGAGAGAGAGAATGGTGGAATGTCACTAGTTTGGTTTTCAAGACATTAAATGTGACAATCCCCCACTGAGCTGTTACAGCTAAGTAAGAGAAGAAATCAGCTACTAAGCACTGGTCATCTAGGGTCTTGGAGGTGCACCCATTCCTGCTAATCAGAAATACAAGTAAAGCTAACTTTAAATTTTAACTATAATTGAATTACAGATTAGTCCTCTTATTTATTTTCAAAAAATAATTATAAATTCTATAAGTAGAAAGTGACTTGAGAGAGAGCTTTTGTCAACCTTTAAGCAAATTTTTAATATTTGTAATATAATATACAGTACATTTTTATCCAAAACATTTACCAAGAATTATTCATACTTAATTTATATATAAATTCATGTAAAAAGAGCAACAGAGCAAGATTTGAGGATATTGTAAATTTTACAAGTACAAAACTGGCATTGAGAGTATATTTTGAATTTTTGGAATAGAACTAAACAAACTGATATTTGAATTAGTGATGCTCATGGTATTTACCATAGCCTCCCCACAAGGCAAAATGTGGCACAAGGCCGGTTTTTAATGTGAGGCAATTCCGAGCCCATGGGCTTGGATAAAAATTCCCCATAGACTCCACATACACGAGTCGGGTTTGTCTACCTCCCCAGACAAGACTCTGCCCTTTGGCATAGCTTTGTCTGGTTTCCTCTCTGCCTGAAGGCAAAGAGTTCAACAAGTCAGCCCCTGAGCCTGGCAATGAACTGCCTGACTTGGTCAAGAGCTCATGTGATGCTCATTACCAAAACAAATATACATTGAAGTAGATGTGTTCTTTCCATGAAGGTAAGTTTAAAGGTAATGAATTTTAAGAAAAATCATTTAAATGAACTTTCAAATAGAACATAGCTCTGAGGAATACATCATCATAAAGTCATACTCACATCATATTATCATTGGAAGGATTCAAAAATATTATTCATTTTATGAACTATTAATGTTATGATAAAAAAAAATCATCTTTGCCACAATTTAAAACTTCCTTCACCAAGGTATGTTTATGATGAAAAATCTTAGCAAACTTGGTAACTGTTAGTATTATGATCTGCCAAGAATGAGAATATGTCTAATATATCTAAAAAAAAAAAAAAACAAATATTTTCAGTAAATGGTATTTAATATCTGTCTATATTTCTGAGATGAGATATTATGTACATTATTTACATTATTCGGACTATTGTCCTCATCTTTGTCGCCATATTTTTTACAACATTTCGGCTGTTGTATGCTCCAGCCTTCTCCAAATGGTTGGAATGTCAAACTGAACACTTTATTTTGCTCACTGGGGTAGACTGTTCTAGTTCCACATGCCATATTTAATGGATGTCAGTTATCAGTTATCTCCTGTTAATTTTCCCTCTTAAAGTTCTCCACTGCTGTAACCGGGTATTGAACTCACACTCTTTAGGTTCTGTCACTGGATTAAACCAACGCCTTTATCCACTGTGCCATGTGTCCTCAAAGAACCCAAAGAGTGTGAGTTCAATACCCGGTTACAGCAGTGGAGAACTTTCAGAGAGAAAATTAACAGGAGATAACTGATAACTGACATCCATTAAACATGGCACGTGGAACTAGAAGAGTGAGCGAAATAAAGGATTCAGTTCGACATTCCAACCACCTGAAGAAGGCCGGAGCATACAACGTCAGAAACGGTGTAATAAATATGGCAACAAAGATGAAGACAATAGTCCAAATAATGTAAATAAATGGTATTTAATGTTCATGGAAAACACATTTTTTAGCATAAAGAATTTTTGTGGTAATGAGCATAACCAATCCACCCTATCAAAGTATGTTGTTCTTTTTCATCACTGTAAATAAATCATAAAGGAACATGCATTAAAGGTTTTGTTCAGCTTCATATGTAACTTTTTATTTTGGTGATGTAAAAATGAAAAAAAAAATACAAGTTCATTTCTATCTAAAACATTTCAATATAAAATCTTATGAAAATAATCTTTTATGTTTTTCTTACAGGACAAACTCACAACAAGCAATTTTATAAATATGTGTATGAATTAGCATATATATATATATATATATATAGAGAGAGAGAGAGAGGGGGTGCTGAAAAGTTTTTAGCCTAAGAAGCTTCACCCTACCCCTAAAGAAAATCTGATGTTTGGTCATACTTTGGGAAATTAATCAGAACTTTTGTTTATCCTGATGTTTTATTATTTTACTTTTGTATTCATGTTGATATTTTGATGCAAACATTAACATAGAAATGAAAACAAACTGGTATTGAATTAAAAAAACGATATTTGTATCTCTTTCAAAGAAAAAACACACACTTTCTAAAATATTCTATAATTTCTATATTAAAAAAAAATACTTTGATGAATAACAAAAAAACTTAGTACAAGAATAGTTTCATAATGCCTTAGACATTTAGAACTAACAGAAAAACTACCAAAGAAAGCAGAATTTCAATTTTGCCCAGAAACTGTTGTATAGTAATTGGAGTAAGCATCTGATTAATATTTCCTATGTTTTGCATAGTGGCACACAAGGCCAACTGTTGGAGAGCCCAAGGAACAAGTATCTAATTATATCATATTACTTAAAAATCACTTCATATAATTTTCAAGCTTCTAAAATCATGAATTCTAAAATACATGCATACAAATTCTTCAGTCCAAGATGAAGGTTTTCAAAGATCTTTGTGGGGTTAATTTTGGTAGATTTTTGTTTTTGGTTTTTACACTAAAATCAATCAAAAATAGTTATTCTCTGATTTTTATGTAGACAGTTAACAAGTATGGATAAACAATCCCATCTTGTTTTCATACTTTCAATAAATTAATATCTTCAGAAACTTCATTTTGAATTGTCTTAAGAATCTTAGATTGTGATAAAAGTTTAACATCTTAAAAAATATCATAACAATTGTATTATATTTGATACAATATTATGATATTTGACTTCAAATCAAAGATATTTAGCTTAATATAACGATAAAGTACAAAATAATCTTTCATGATAGATTTAAAGAACCTTCTCGTACTCCATTTCTTATATATCATTGCAGTTGTGTTTGTGGTAAAAAAACGAATACTATATTTGTTGTTAATAAGATGTTTTATTTGTATTTTATATATATATTAATATATAGTAATTTATATTTAAATTTATTTAAACGTATTTCATATATACTGTCATAATCCTATTTGTCAAAATTATTGTAATTAAAATTCACCAATGAAAACTGAATTAAGAATTGGATATCAGAAGAATTTCATTTTGCAACTCATGCACATATATCAATGAAGGATAATTACATTTTTATATTTATAATGATAGAAATTCTCTTTCCTGTATGAGTTTTTTTTTTCTTTTCTTTTTTTTTTTTTTGATGAGCATGAATAAATCTTAAGTTTTTTAAATATATAACTTAAAATGTGATTGTCATCCTTCCATACATATGTATCAGAGAGAGAGAGAGAGAGAGAATGGCTTATATACTTATCAGCTTGTGGCCCTGTTTGTTGACAACATGCCTTAAGATAACCAGTGCCAGAAATTATTTGGCAAGAATTTTATATATAATTTTGAGACATTCTCATCATCATATGTGTTTTCATTTTGTAATATGATCAGTAATTTTATTGACTTTTTCAATGTCTTTTTCTCTTTCTTTCCTCAATTTAAAAAATTTTCAGTTGCTAAATTATTTTAATTTTTCCCAATGATTCATATTAGTTTTAAATAATATATATATATATATATATATATATATATATATATATATAATTATGCTGAACATGTATACTTAACATTCATAACTAATGAGATTGACAGATAGACATAGCAAATTTTACAAGTAGGCAAATGTACACATTGCTGTAAGAAGACCTGCCTGTTTAAAAAAATCAGGCTTCTTACCAATGACATTGAAGAAAAACTCACTCTTGTTTCAGGCAAATTTAGTAAAGTACAAAAATGTGGTCAGCTATTGCAATACATATTTGTAACTGTATGGGTTAAAATCATTTTTTCTATTATGGCAAAAATGATAGAATCTGCTCACTTAGATGACATTCACTTACTCGTTTATTCAGCAATAAATAAACTAATCAGACATAAGGTGCAAACATTTTTTTAATAGCTGAACAATCTGGCTTCATCAAATATACCTTAAACAAACTAGATTAAATTATATAAATTAATAGTATAATTTTCTTCAAGCAGTGTAGAGGAAAATGATATGGAATAACCCAATACTGAGGAAAAAATTATGGAATGATCATGTAATTTGCATTTCTTTGCAACAAATGTCTTGCTGCTTCTTGCTTTTCAGCTTGTTGGAAATCCTCTTTTGTAGTTCCTGTCTTTTAAAACTCTAGTGAGTCTTTGTATCCCTTAAATTATTACCCTGTTAGTCTTTTACTTCTTTTTGGCAAAGTACTAGAGGTTCTAATCAACTCTGAATTTGGTTAAGCACCTTACTTCACATGGCCTTCTTTCAGGTAAACAGTATATCTTTTGATTCTCTAGGTCAATTATTTACATGTTAATGTTTATTACTGAATTCATTTGTCAAGAACAGTAAAGTTCAGGCTGTGGCTTTGAAGGTATTTGACAGGGTTTGATATACTTTTCTCCATAACCTGAAAGGCTATGCTGTCTCTGGCTTTATCCAATCTTTCTTAACAAGTCATGTAATGAGAGTTGTGGTGAATGGCAACTCTTCTAGGTTCTTTCATATTTATGTGGAGGTTCCACAGGACTCTATCCTCAAATATATGTTGTTTCTTATCTTCATCAACAACCTTCTTGACGTCATCAGTTCCTAACTCTGTACTTATGCTAATGCCACTGATTTATCTCTGTCTTAAGAGTAAGTACAATAGGTTCAATAAAGTAAAACTGGCAGTTGTTAATTAGAGTAAGAAATGGCTTGTAAATTTTAATGCCTCCAAAATGAAACTGCTCTCTTTCAGTTATCATAGAAAACTATTTTTGCCTTCCATCAGTATGGCTGATGCTAACCTCCAGGAGAGCAATTCATTATACTTCTCTCGGTCATGGTATGAAATGATTATATTGAATCAGTAGATAAGTCTTCTGCTAGGAAAGTGAGTTTACTGTGTCGTGCCTGACAATTTTTCTCACTAGAATCTACCTTCACATTTATAAATCTACCATTCATTTGTACATTGAATATTGCTATCATATCTGGCCTGGTGATCCTGCTATATATCTTGAGATACTCAGCAAGATCCAAAGAAGAGTCTGTAATATTAATGGATCTGACCTGGCATCTCAACTTCAATCACTTTCCCACCACTATGATATGTCTTCCCTGTATCTATTCTATAAATATTTTCATAGCAATTGTTCCAATGAGCTTTCCTTCTTGGTACCTCAATTGCATGATTTTAAACAGACTACTAGATTGGCAACTAGGTGTCATTTTTTTACTGTTGAAATATATGTAACCATAATTTCTATTGTAATAGTTTCTTTTCTCACACCTTTTACCTGTATAACTCTCTTCCGGATTCTTGCTTTCCTGCCACCTACGATCTTCAAAAATTTAAATGCAATGTCAATTGCCATCTTCTGTCTTCCTGTATACTATTCTTTTATTGTCTTGTCTCCTTGCTAACATGCCCTCACCTCTGCCTACCATAACATCATTGCTCTCTACATTTGGTTCAGGAGATATCTCTAGGAATTTTTTTTTTTAGAGGAGTCTCCCAAAGATTCATCTTAGAGTCTTTGTGTTACTTGGAAAATTTATGCAGATAAATTTTCTTTGACTATCAATAACTCCTTGTGCCTTAGTGGCATTATTGCCTTGATTGGAGTGAAATGATTAATAATAATAATAATAAAAACAAGAGGCCTAGATATGCAAATTAGTCTGCAGGTCTCAACAAATGATTGGCCATATTTAACTGAATGGAAACATGGCTCCAACAACAACAAAAAAAAAAAAAACTGTCAATTGAAACAATGGAAAGGTTAATAAAACTCATTCAAGAAGGCAATCCACAGTGGAGTGTGGTGAAAGACAGTGGTTGTTCCCAGTTAGACCTGAAAACATCAGAGTAGAAATCAGCTGAATGAAAGTTAAAGTAGGCTAAAGAGAAACAATTATGGTGTGTGAATGATTGAATAAAAATGATATTCTGTGATGAATCAAGAATCTGCATTGGCTAAGCTGACAATGATGGAAATTTTATCTGGTGCCATTCAAATGAAATCAGTAAAGATGACTGCCTTAAAAAAAAAACAAGTAACTTTCTAAAGTCATTCATCAATGGCAAGTAACCAGTCTGGATCTAAATCCAGTTAAAAATTTATAGTGGAAATTTAAAAAAATGCTTCATGAGAAAAATCCATCTGCCAAAGAAGATCTATTAACCACCATTCAGAAAAGCTGGAACCAGTTTCATAAAGAATTGCTTTAAATTACTGAAATCCGTGCCTGAAAGAATTAAGTCTGTCATAAAAGCTCAAGAACGGGCAATAGGTATTCTAGTTGTTTTTGTTGATGTATTCCGTAATTATTTCTTTACTATTGGATCATTTCATAATATTTTCCACTGCATGACTTGGAAATAAATTATACCCTTAATTTAAGTAATTTAATGTACTTTGTTTACAGTATATTTTATGAAAGCAGAATTTCCGGGTATCAAAATGCAAAATATTTTTTTATTTATCTGTGATTAATTTATTTACTAAGTGAAAATTCTGTAAGTGTGCTAATTCCATAATTTTTGCCAGGGGTTCTCTAAGCAAATTTTATAGACAAGTAAATGAAGATATATTTATATCTTACATCTGTATAATATATGAATGTAAATAAAAGTTATTATTAGTTTTTTTCTTGACCACTTGATCCTCTCATCTATAAACTATTTTCAGTCTTCTGTCAGGGTTATAATTCATTCTTTTGCAATCATTTCAGTATAATCATTTGCTTTCACAAACTTCATCAGCATCAATTAAATATCTTGCATTTTTATATCTAATTTGTTGTCATGTTGAGAAGATCCAGGATGAAGAAATTTCTTACAAGATATCTCATAAGTCATTGTCAAGTGGTTCATTTCAAATCATAATTGAAGAAAGTTGCTTCAAGATCATTCCTATATAGGTAATGATTATTTGATGAACAAATAAGAAAAAGTAGATAATTTTATTATTTTAATATTTGCATCCTCCAGTCAAATAGATTGTAAAATGCTTATAAAAAATTATTCTATTTAGAAGATAGTAAATTTCATCAATAATATACATGTATGTTTGGATATGTGTTACAAAAATTGTGTCAAGGACTTTTCTTAAATTGCCTCATTTCTAGGATGCTACATTTTGTATCTTGAAGTAGATTTTACTCGAGTTTCTCAATATCATTTTTTATTCCTATATTTTGTTTCTCAATGGCTTCTACTTTGAATGATAAATTGTTGTTTTACAAAAGTAGATCCAAAATTAAATAAATTAATATATAAATATATAATTATACATTTCTAAAAAATGAGAAAATATATTAATAGACAAGAAATATTTTGTAAATCAATTTATATTTATTATGCATGAAATCATTTTAAACATATGCATTAATAACTATTATAATTTTTATAAGTATTTTTATTAAAAGTATAATTATCACATTGTATATTCAGAACAGTATGTAGTTCATCTTAAGTTATTGTAATTAAGGAGTTTGTTTACACCTATCAGTTATTTAAATATGCAGATTGTAATCATATGTATATCAATAATGTTACCTTTCTTCCATCAGTTTTTTTAATTTTTTCCTGTTATTATCATATTTTCTATTGTTTATTTGATGCATATATCAAATCTTACCTTTATTATAAACTGCATTAGATATAAACATGCTTGTTTCAAGCAACTGTTTATAGTCTGTACATTTGTGCATTTATAAAACACACAATCTCTTTTGAGATAACTATTCAACTATATGTTGCACATAGTGGATCTGCTGGGTGTATAAAATAATTACATGTCTACTGACTAATTTCACCAGTCAATGTCTGAGTTAAGGTAAAAACTGGTACCTCAAATGATTGTTTGTTTTGTTTTTTTTATTGTTAGGTTTTTGACATCTGAAAGTGAGTGATACAACAAAAGCTGCTTATTCCATATATATATATATATATACACAGACGCATACATAAATCTGTATAAATTATTAGGATATTGATTTAACTTGCAATGATTAGTTTTATTTCTTATAACATGCATAGAAATGTACGCTTTTATAACACTGGTTAATTTTTAGGTTGTAACACAGCTATTTCTATGACAATTTATCACCAAAATGAAAAAATAATAATTTAAGAAAATTGATATGCCAGTAAAACAATTGATAAATTAAAATTGTTTTTAATTTCTTTATTTTTGTTTTATTAATTCAGGGAATTAATTTTTGGCAATTATTTTGCACCTTTGTAATTAATTTTTCCACATCAAATTTATTAAAGAATAATAATTAGAAATGTTGATATTAAGAGATTAATAATTACTGTAAAATCTGGTATTAATTATAAAAATAAAAATCCAGTATTAATCATATTTTTCTAAAAGAAACTCATCTGTTACCTACTGGTTTATAAAAAAATCCAGTATTACAAGTTTTTATTTTATTATAATGACCACTGTCCCCCAAATGGCACACTGAGTATTAATGGGGGCTAACTCATATTCCTAAACACACACTTTATACATATGAATGGATGCACATTTTTTGACATATATATGAATACCAATGCAGTAAAATAAAAATAAAAATTTCCAGCTGGATTCAGGCATTTAAAAATATATGTCAAAAATGTGCATCCATATATATATATATAGAGAGAGAGAGAGAGAAAGAGAATGTGTGTTTTACTGATATGTATGTGGCCAGCAAACAAATTAAGTACCCTTGAAAATTATACTCATGACAAGATCACAGCACCTCAGCCTAAGAATCTATCAATCAGTATGTTTTAGTCATTCAGCATTTGTTTACACACAACAAAAGCAGCAGAATGTAAAATCATTGAAAAGTAATTTTGACAATATATTTAAGAGATAAAAAACATTTTAGTTTGTGCTAAAGAAAATTGATTAGAAAGAGACATAGATTGAATGTCTTTTTATTCTACATTGTACTGCACTCATTTTTTGCTTTTTCTTTTTTCCCCCCGATTTGAATTGATGCCATCTTCCTATTTCCTGACAACTGTAGCTTTGTCTAACGCTGTAGGGTATCTGTGTCTTGCTGATGAAGTGAAATGAGAAGGAACTGAGCCATGTTTATTTATCGTGATAACAATGGTTTACTGAATGACTTAAGGATTTCAAGGAAATGTTAAATGCCTTAAAAAATAAAGAGTAGTTCAGAAGATTTATTTGTTCAAAACCAATCTTCAAGTATTTGATAGTTTTTGTATCTAAGAGATTCAATTTGATGTCAAAAATTGAACAATATATATTATAGGCATGACTACAGCTTATAACATTGTGGATTGGAGAGAAAGAGTAGAATGTTATCAGAAATGTAATTAAATAAACTGAGGATGTATTTATAAGTTCTTCATTGTAGATGCACAAAGTGACAATGTTTGTCCCAAAACTACTAAATACCCTGTTACATGAGATGGCTGAATAATCAAATACGTTTCTTTGCTGTTATTAAAGAAGGATATATGATATCAAATTTTATATAGCAATGTCATCAATATTTTGGGAATAATCTTTAATAAAAAAAAAAATTCATCAGCAATCTCCTTGCTTTTGTAAAATTTAAATCTAAAAACGCAAAATAAAAATTATACAGTATAATTTATTTTAGTAAAAGGTATCACTTTTTGTACCAGTAAACTACTTAGGAAACGTAGTAATAGATGATAGAAAATGTATTACAGTAATTCAAAGTGAAAGATGCCTTCTAGAAAGTAAACAAAGTATAGAGGTAGAAAAATTTTGTTTGAATCAAAGAAAAGATTGATGAATTACTATGTCAATCCTCCTATATAGCACTGAATGTTAGACATTCTTTGCAGAGGGAGAAAAGACTTACTGTGATAGAGATGTGATTATAAAGATGCTGAGAATATCATGGACCAACAAATAAATTCTAATGAAAATGTGAACTAAAAGGATACTCATACTTAAAAATCAGAAAGAGACAGTTGAAATTTACAGGAAACATAAGAAAGAAGGCTTGGCAGATTTAACACTTACAAGAAATACTAATGGCAACATGAGAATAGGGAAACAGAAAGTAATCTATATAATTAGTTTGAGTGAATGGATGGTAGAGTAAAGACAAAGAGATGGTAAAGAGTCAAATGTTGTTTAGAGATACATGGGATGGGAAGTTGTGGGGAGCTATGATCACTTATGGGTTTGTGTGAATAGACGGTAGAGAAGGACAAAAAGGGATGGTAAAGAGTCAAATATTGCTTAGTAATACAAAGGACAGGAAATTGTGAAGAACTATGATTACCCATGTCCTTAAAAGACATGGCACATAAAAGAAGAAACACAGTCTCTTTTGAAGAAGTTAGGGAAGAAAAAATGAAATATTATTTTAAATATCTATGCTATAGATAATACTCCCTATATTAACCCTAAGCACACTTACAATATTGTCACAGTTTATTTTCTATTAAAAGATTAATAGTGAGATTGCAACTCTATGTGTAGCATTCAAATGATGATTAATAAGATCCAAAATCACTATACTGAAGAAAAGCAATATTTTTACAAGAAATTTTACTTTCCATGAATTTCTTCAAAATATTAAAAACAATAATGTTATTTTTTTTTGCTCAAGTATATATAAATTTGTAAATTGAAAATGCAACTATTTAAAATTGTAAATAATATGTTATCTTAGTAATATTACTTGAATTTCTGAAAAGAAGCAGTATCAATTTTCTTTCAGATGCTTTTTATTTCAACTTCCACATTAACTTGTCCTGGGTATAATGTTAAACTACATCTGGCAGCAAGGCCTCTGATTGAAGATTGAAGGTTTTGAGCCTCTTAAATACTGCTGTTCCCAGTTCCATCCTGAGCCAGGATAGTAGCACCTGTTAGGGTCACATCTATGGGAAAATAGTGAACCCCCAAACAAAAATCAACAGTACATTTTTATAGTAAATTACTAACAATATATAACTAAAAAACATACTTTTATGCTGAAAGTATCAAATTATTTACAAAATATCTGTAGTTCAAAGCAAGAAAATATTTAAATTCTGGCATTAAAAAACCCATAGATGTTGATAGGCCACCAAACAGAATCAACCAACCAACATGAAAGAACTCTTTCATGACATTAATTCATAAAATATCCGATGATTTCTTTCTGTATTCCTAAATATAACTTGAACAAAACTACAACATAAAACACATATCACCACATCTAGTAATCATGTCCCCATAAACATGTCTATGCACAAAAGCTGAGTATCACCTACCATGTATTCAATTATGGAAGCAGAATAACATATCATATTTGATATTAAAACTCATAAAGAGTTGATATGCTGTTAAACAAACAAATCAATCCACATCACCATTCCATAATCAACAGCATGAGTTAGAAATAAAGAATAAACCTTATTCCAGTCCACACAGCTTATTAACAATCAGAGAATTAAAATTAAGAGGAAAGAAATACTTGTCTGAAATGAATTATAATCCTCTAAATAGCATAATTTTCTCTTGCTGTAGTAAAAAGATACATCAGGATGTGTAGATAGGATAATGGCTATCAGCAGGGAAAGGAGAACTGGCTGGCTGAGTTCAAATTCTGGCTTCATCTGTTGCTTTCGCTTTTGCACAAATGCTCTTGGGAAAGGCATGAATTCATTTCTACTTCACACAGTTATGTTTTAAATAGCAGAGTAGACTGGACTCTCTAACACTGAGTGGGAGTCTGAATTAAAAATCAGGGAAACCACTCCAATATCGTACCTCATAAAATCATTATAATTGACAGATAATTTAAAGAACAAAGGAATTTTTAGAGAGCCATGTTAGCCTATATCCCAAGAGGACATGGCATTTAAAAAGAAATATTACCTACGTATTACAAATATTGAAATGTCTTGCTGATCTTTAATGAAACATCTGTTTGAGTTGATTTGAAAACAAAATGTTTTTATCTAGTGTTAGAATTTAGGAACTAGCTTAACTAATCTGTTTGAGTAAAACTATAAATCCTTAACTTTCAGTTCACTCTCCTACTACTACTGCCAATGCAGACTATTAATATTTACTCATGGTTAGATGGAGGGAAATAAGGACAGGAAGATTGTGATGCTCCAATTGGGAAAAGATTCCTGAGAGTGATTATTATAAATTCTAGCCACTGCCATTGCATTAGTGAAAAATATGTAAATATTCAGTCTATATTATAAAAGTTTTAAAAATAAATAGGAAAACTTATCAGATCTCAAGAATATGAGATATCAAAATTAAAACATCTAAGAAATCTTTATTTTTTAAATTGTATCATTTTTCATTGAAGAGTATTCCATTTAGGAATTTAAATTTTTTCATTAAGAATAGGATTTTTGGGGAATTATGAAAAAAATATTTTTAAGATCATAATGTTTGATTATAGGATTCAATTTTTTTTAGAAATATCAGTGAAATATCTTCAGATTCTGATTCAGTTTGGAACTTAATTCTTTTATATGAAGTAATTCAAGTACATACTAAGACACTGAAAAAATAGCAATAGTTAATTACTGCATAGAGATTTGGTATCAAAATAATCTTAGGTTTTTAATCATTTCATCCCAACCAGAGTGATAAAGCCACTAAAATGCAAGAGGGTTACAGAAAGTGAAGGAAACAGAGAAAACTTTATTGAAGAGAAAGGACAATAAAAAGAAAAGGATTCATAGAAACAGATGACAAGCAGTGTTGCATTTAAATTTTTAAGATCATAGTTGATGAGAAAGCAAGAAGCCAGTTCCACAGACAAGAAATGTGAGAAAACAAACAATTAGGATGGAACTTATGGTTACTTCTAGTAATTTTAACAGTAAAATGAGGAGTCCTACCTGCCAAGCTAGTACTAAATTTAAATTCATGAAATCAAAGTTCCAAAGAGGAAAGCTCATCAAAACAATTGCCATGAAAATATTTATAGAAAAAGCAAAGAGAAGCTACAATGGTGTGTAGGTAACTGAATCTAAGATGATATGTCAGGAGCAATAGCATTCCAGATTCTTCTTTGGATTTCTAGATGCATAGAAGCACCAGGCCAGATGTTGCAAAAATATTTAACGAAATTAATAGACTTATAAAGAAAAAAAAATGGTAGACATAATATATTCAGAAATTAATATTGGGTTTAATTTTATCAGTAACTTCACTAAATATTTGGAAAGACTGTATTTGCATGTGATATTTAGTGATTAAAGAAATTGAAGTGTTCTTACTTATAGTCAATACAATATTGCTCAATGTATAGTCAAAACAAAGACTATATAAATAACATTTACTAAATTCCCTCAGAAAAAATATTATGTAAGTATGCTACTAAGATTACAAAAACTGATGATCCAGCAACTCTTTCTGTACAGAAAAAAATTTTGAGAGTGTATTTCAGCATTCTTCATTTATATTTATATACATGCAAATAACAGATGTCACCAATGATCTCACAATATTTTGATATTTTTAGCAAATTTCTTTATATTTAATCCAAAATTCTAAGCTGCATGTTAGAATTAATGCTAGCATAAATTGGAAAAACAAGTTAATATCAAACTGAATTTGGATCTGAAATGTTTACTGTATAATGTTTTATTTCTGATGAGTATTACCACTGAATTAATTTTCTTTTTCAACATTAGGTTAAAAACTTATATGATATATCAAAAGTTATAAAATAAATGCCTAGTTCCATGTAGGAACTCCTCTTATCCAGTGAAGTGTAGCAACTCACCATGACTTTCATCCCACAAATAGTAAGAAGACATCTAGAGAGATGCTGACAAATGGCACCTCAATTGTTGCCTACAGCTCCCTGATATTTGTTGGTGCAGGATCCATATCCCATAAATGTTTAATTGAGTTTATGTCAGATGAATATGGTGGCAATACTTGTTGGAAGACAACCAAATAAGCCAGGTGGTATTGTGAGGTATTGCTGGGGTGCATTAGAGTAGTGGTAATGATACTGTGGCTCTAAAACCATAACTGAACTCCAGAGTTCAAATCAAATATATACGTGAGAGGTACTCATACAAATGTACACACACACATGCACATATGAAAATAAAATTCACACAAAAGAAACATATGGAAAAATACAAGACATTTTATTGGAAAATAGAATGAATGCTTTGTTTATCTTCAGAGAAAAAAAGTGAAAATAAACTCATTCAATCAGGCATTAAATGTAAAATGTGAAAATAATGAAAAAATGTTGCTCATCAAATCAAATAACAAATTGCCAAACAATGTTTATAAAATCAAGAAATTTTTTTTTTTCATGTTTACTCCTATTTATCTATCTTTTCCTTTCATAAAGTTTCCTTGGAGACTTTGTCACATCTTTATCTTTGGTACCAATAGTCAACATTTAAGTTAAAATAAGGGTCAGAATGTGGAATGCTGATTTTCAAGGGGAGTAGGCAATTTCTATGAGGAAGATTGTTACATAATCTTTATCTGCAATCAGCATTCAATGCATTCTTCTATTTGTAAAATATTCTGCAATATGCATATAGAATAAATATCTGTTAATTCCTTTTTAGCACTCAACTGTCCATTATTTATTAAGCTACCAATGCTGTTACTGTTTTATCAAATTTCTTCATTAATTATTGATTTTACATTTTTTTTTTTTTTTTTACTTAATGGTCAAAACGTTTGTATTTGTTGAAATGGTTTCCATTCAATTAAAAGGAACATTTTTTGCATAGACATCATAAAATTTCACATTATAGTAAATATCATTTTTATTATGCAAACTCTCAGTGTAATAACTAAAATTCAAGTTCAACTTAATACAAAAAAATTACATTAAACCAGCTTTCCTTGTTGTGGAAAGAATTCTCTTCAAGTTTTGTTTTCTTCTAAATGTGATGTTTAAACATTAGGTAAAGTACTTCATTCTCTTTACACAAATGACTTAAGGCTTACCAACTGAATTAGAAAGTTCATATTTTGTCTTATTCAGAACATGCATCTAACATTGTGACAATTTCATATTTCCACCATTTCATAACTACAGAAAGATAATCTGACTGTCAATGTTACAGTTTAAAAGATGAAATTCCAGACAAGTTCAAGTCAGCAACCAGTGGATCTAAATGTAAGCTTCATTAAATGTTTATTTCCTTTGTTTCACTTCTAAAAGTAAGTGAAGCTTAATGTCAGTGCCCTTTACTGCTCAGAAAAGTATTTGTGCATTCTTGCAATTAATTATAGAAGCTTGTATGAACATAAGTGTTTACCTATGGTATTTTCTATATGTGTGCAATTAAGTATATATGTCTTGGTAAAAAAAAAAGGTCATGAGCATAATTTGTTAAATTTTTACAAAAAAGCTTACAGAGATATTTTACTCAAAATTTACTTGCTTATTTTCTGGAGAGCATTTATCTGTATTTTAACTTAATAGAAATGTTGTGATAAGATACAACTTAAAATCCTTTTTTTTCTCTTTACCAATCTGAAAAAAATATAAATTTCCCTTTAAAAATTTTAAATAAAATATCTTATGCTGAAATTTAACAAATATTTACTCAGTTGAAAAAAAAAGCATTTTTCTGGATAATGCTGACCAATTATTTCTATTCTCTATTTAAAAATTAATTATTGACACCAAAAATATTAAATTCAATTTTTTTTAAAAATCCGTTAACATTTGTATCTCAGTTTAGCTAAGTAACTCAACTCTTTAATAGTAACAGATTGTGGTAAATGCTTCCCAAAACCGAGAATCTATTGAGAGATGATTGATAAGTAAGATACCTACCATATAGTGTTGTTAGATGCAACTTAATCAAAAGTAGACCAGAAAATCTCTTCATGAATGGTATGAAAAAGTGGATAGAATGTTTGGAAAAATATGTAGTACTAAATGGTTATGTTGAAAATCATATTTGCTTTATTTTGATATCAGTTTTTCATTATTTTATCTAGTTTAAAACTTGTTTTATCAAAGTGAAAACTTTATTTATCAGCCAACCTTTTTACTTTGATCTTCAAACTTTTATAGGAGAGTTTATTGTGGGTGATCTCTAACACAATAAAATAGATTTAATCAGTTTATTCTACTCAGAATTACAGTTGAAGTTACATGCATACTGATATGCAATATATTATGATCATGTGCCTAATAAGGTGTTGGCAAAGCAGCTGAAATGGGATCAGACAGTCTAAGACCACTAAAGGTTTCCTCCGAGATCTGGTACCAGGATGTTATATAATAATGGTTCTGCAGAGCAAATGTATTGATGAAAAATATTGTATAAATGCTCAATGGAATTGGGATCTGGAGTGTTTGATGAAGTCTTCTTCCTGTTTCTGAAGCCATTTCCATACAAGTTATGCAGTGTGACTAGCATAATTTTCCCATTGAAAGATGTCTGCCATTGCATAAGACTGTTGCCATGAAAGAGCATATCTGATCTTCAATGATGTTACAGCAGGTGGTATATGGACAAGTAGCTTCTACTTGAATAATAAAACCTAGATTTGTTTTGCATGCATACCCTGCCATCTACTTTATTCAGATGAAAGTCAGATTCATCAGACCAGGCAATTTTCTTCCATTGATACAAGGTTCAATTTGAATGCTTGTGTAGTTTATTTTAGTTACATACATAGGTTAACATAGGTACTCTGATTGCTTTGCAACACCTTACTTAAGAAGTATTGATGTACTGTGTATTGTGACACATTCTTTTCTTCAGCTTGATTAAAGCCACAACAATGTATGGTTGATTAATAGTTTTGTTGGCTTATACTTAGTGGAAAAGCCTCTGTTCACTTCATATAGTGAGAAATCTGGTTGCCTAGTACTTTGTTGGTAGTTAGTATTTTTCCTTACTCAAACCATTGGTGATAGATACACTCCACACTTGAATGTAAGCATTCTACAAAGTATTCTGTTTCAAAAATAAACTTAGTTTATTCTGGCTATAATAATTTAGTATTTATCAATTTATCACTCAATTTTTTCTTCTTTCCTATAACTGAAGGACACCAGTTTATATACCTCTGATCAGGACACGTACAGTTGTTATGTGACAGTAGCTGTTATTCTTGACATATGTCACTACTCATGATATTTTGGTTTATCAGTACATGTCTGTGTATATTACCTAAAATTAATTTATCTAAAGTTGGTATTTCAAAACAGCTGAACTCAATTATTTTTTGATTATTGAAAATTATAGAAATTTGTCAAAGTTTTGAGGATTTGGAATTGAGCTATAAATCTACAAAAAATTACTGTATACTTTGTTTACTAATTTTGGTACATACCAATTTTGTATCTTTAATATTTCCTTGGTTTGAATAATTTTCCATTGGCAATATCCCAGAAATTTATGAATATTTGTTCTACAGTTTTTAAATGCTGATATGACACAGACAACATCAAGTAGTTCAAATATAAAAATGAAAAATCTAACCAATTTTTCAATTTCTTTTTTTAGCAATCTCTGAACTACAGCATGTTAAAATCAAAATAACACTTCATGTGAGCAATGACGGTAATCTAGTAAAATGTATAAATACTGAAAAGAGTATAAATAATATTCAATTTTTAAAACTAGTAATTGTCCATCTTTTATTCAATTTAAAAAGAATTATATTTATTTAGATTCTATAGAAGACGAGATAATTTTGACAAAATGAAAACTGTATAAATACCCAGATAAAATCTATATATTAATTATGTAGCTGTGAGTTTAAAGATTGCAAAATAATAAATATATATTTTATTTTTATTTACACTGGAAAATGATACATCACAAGGTAAAATATTTTCACATTGTATAAATTAAGAAATGTTACTATTTAGAGTGTATACTTGTCTGTTAACAACCATTTGCCTTAAATATAGGCAACTGAGTGATACTCGGTCAATGCTAAAATTTTGCACCTATCTCTTTGCTATCCAATCATCAGATGGTCTTTGTGATTTAAAGACTGCTACTGTCCAATCCATATTACAGTAAAAGAGATGTCTCAAGGAAATCAGTTATTGCCATCTGCTAGCAACAAACCAAGATTATATTACTAATATGGCTTCCAGTCATCACTGCACTGATGTTTTGTAACTGTCAATGTATGCAATGAGAATTGAAAAGCTTAGACAGTAATGGGCCAGTCTAATAGAAAAAAAAAGGTTGAATTTGTAAAGAATCAACTGAATAGTTTGGATTTTAAAAAGAAATAGGAAAAAATGAGAAGGAAATTGTTTTTTTTTTAAGAAGGTGGTTAATTGTTAAAATATATATAACAAAGGAAATGACATATCTACAGATTGCCAACAACAAAGATAAATGAAATTTTACTCTAGAGAGTTCATCTGTATTTTGGTTTGCTTTTTTTATATAACTCATTTCTGTTCTCCTATCCATTCTAGGCCTTTTCTTTGTCTTTTTCATTGATCTTTTTCATTGATCTTTTTCTTTAACCCTTTGATCTTTTATTTCCTTTCCCTTTCTATAACCCTCCCAGATATAAAAAAAGTAAAATGGGCTTTATATATAAAGATAGGTGTATAAACTCACAAGTCTGTATCTACTTCTATAAAGTATGTTTGCATGTATCTCCCTCTCTCTCTCTCTCTCTCTCTATATATATATATATATATATATATATATAACTACTACTATGAAAACAGCAGGAGTACCTCCAATATAGTTTTCATTAAATGGTGATGCTGGGCTCAGATATGGTTTTGTTTTGATGAATCATTATCACTAAACTTAAGGCACCCCAGCAACAGTTCATGATACCACCAGATTTTGTTGGTTTTTCATCACTGTGATGGAATTCCAGATCCATTCAGATGCAAACTCTTCTTAATCTTGGAGACTTTAAATATATTTCTCTTTACTGTAAGTAACAATCCAAGTTTAGACAGGTACACTGAGACTGAGTTGATAGTAAAAACTCAATATCCAACTTTGACAGGGAATATATTGGCTATCCTGCCATTTCATACACATCTTTTTCAGTTTATTACATTGTGTTTAGTTAATATTTTCCTTAGAAGGAACTTTATTTCATGCTATAAAATCTTTTTTGAATTAACTGACTAGATCACAAGATCAAGGCACTGGGCAGTTAATATGATCTCAATTGAAAAATTGAGCTAACATTCTAAATCTACACTCCTTCAGTCCTTGTAACTATCAATGATGATTTATATTTTTTTTGTAAAAAGAGCTTTTGAATTTTTTCCTATTTTTATAAAATTTACTTTTATTTGGGCTAATGAAATTTTATTAGCAGCTTTGAAATATCACTTTGTAACCTTAACAAGGATCTCCAGTACATGGTTGTGTCTTCATGTATAGCTTTTTAGAGGAGAATAGTTGCAACTAGTATGTTTGAGGCTAGCAAACATGCAATGCATCAATCAGATCTTACCAACTTCCACAATTTGAGGTTGATTGACAATGGTAAGACATCATATAAACTGCCTTTATTAAGAAACTTATTCTTTTTGGATTTTTTTGATGTCATCCCATGTAAATAGTTTTTGTCTGATGTCTTCCCATGCAAGTAGTCATGTTTGAATGTCCATCAGTTGTAGTGAGATGCTGGATTTCCTCAATCTTGTCTATTTCCTTTGTTTCTTCAGGTCACACGTTCAACCACCAGTGATGCGAAGGATAACTTACACTGTCTTTGCTGACTGTCACAGTATGAACAACTTCCTTCATCTTGTAAGATGAAATGTATTTTTGCCATTTCATTTCCATCTGATTATTACAGAGAGACAGGCACTTCTCAAAAGTTGGTCTTATCAGTTATACAGCATTTGATAAAGTTGGGCTTTACAGACCTTATACACCTCAACAAGTGATGTTGATGATATTTTTGGCTTTGATGCCAAACTGTAAAACCAGATTTGTTAAGGAAATAGGTACTGTCAACCATTTTTTCAGGTACCTACTGATTAAATGTTCCTTTGCTTTAATTCTTGTGATATCTCATATACCTGCAATAACTATGATACTTTGAGGATTAAACCAAAATATACACACCGTAATTTATGTTTGACAATGGCATCATATTTATTAAAATAGCAAACTATTTTTCAACTGTTTAATCATTTTTTCCAATAATACTAATGATTAAGAAGCATGGAGAGACAACAAATAAGAGTTTTTTTACTTCTTTTGTAGGAACTTTTTTTTTGTCAAGAACTTCATTCTCTTTAAAGATAGATTGCAGTATTTCATAAGCTTAATTCTCATTCTTGTTCAACTAATGAGCTATTGTAGATGGAACACAAAATGTTTCATGTGTGATTTAGAATTTGAAACTAACATTATTATTCATGAAGGCCTTCATTGGAAGGACAATATTCTATTTTGCATTCAGTATATTGCCCTCTATGCATACATACATATTTATGTTTTTTGTTTGTGGTAGAACTGGAATTAATCTTGCACAAAATAAGATGGGTCCTGCTGACAGAGGATTTGTAATGATTTGAGGCAAGGTTTTACAAGGTAAGATGTTCTACATGATGCCCAGCTGAAACAGGTCACAGTACACCAAGTGTTTTTATTCAGATATCATTTCAAGAAAGGTTGTGATACAAGAATTGAAAACCTATCCTAGCCTTATATATATATATATGGGCCGCACTGAAATTAATGTCTCTAACAGTGAATGTGCAGATAATTAGTCAGTGGCTAATGCATTTTAGCTGTGGTGACGGTGATGTGTATAACAAGCCATGGTCAAATCTGTTGGTGTAGTTTTTTATTAGTGTAGCATATGAAGGCTCTTGGTGAAAATTCTTGTTGGTGGCTATATGGAAAAATAGTGTTTTTTTTATAGCTGAAAACTTGCTTTAACCAATAGTGCTATTGTGCTCCCAGTATATATTGTAATTTTGGAAGCATTATTTTCAAAGTATTCATCGTGTGTTTGTTTATTTTAAAATGATTGATAATTGTATTTCCGTTAAGTTTTTTATTATATTTTTATTGTGTGTGAAATAAGATATTTCTCTTTTAGGATATAGTGTATATAGAAATTGTCCAAATGATCATTTGATCTGAGTGCTTTCAACTAATCTATTGATTATTTTCAAAGATTTTGATTGTGCAATTGCAAATGGTATGTAGGTTGCTTATATATTGATATATTTCTGAACATGGCCATAATGTACTGGCTGTGTTTGTAGTTGATGTTGTTAAGGATTTTTTTTTTATTATGAGCACTTCTATAACTTTTTGAAATTTTCTATAGTTTGAGGTATGTACAATATTTGTTTTCAACAAGTATTTTACCTATTGAAGTTGTACAATTTTTATATACAATATGTCCTCAAAAGAAATGTCTTGTTGCAACAACAATTAAAAACTTAACAGAAGTTCCTTTGTAATTTTTTTAAATTAAACATGTATCACAAAAGGACTGCTGCTCAGACACATATATTTGGGATCAAATTAGGATCAAAATCTGACAAGGAACAAATAGGAAATGTTTATAAACACACACTTTCAATCAAAACCCTCGTAGACCAACTCGAATTTTGATACACACACACAAAAATTATGCACAAGAACACTGCTTGACACATGGGATCTGCTTAACCAATGAAAAATGAACAAAGAATAAATAGCAGAATTTTCTTTTCTCCTTCATAATTCATTTTCTGATGAAGCTTAAATAAAAAGCAAAATATGTTAAATTTATAAACATTTCCTATTTGTCCCTTATATATATATATATTGAATACATGTCTAAATTTCTCTCTGAATTATGTATATACATCCATGTAGATATCTACTTGGGATATAATTATATTTATTTATATTTCTATCTGATCAGTCAAAAGTTAATATATGCATGTTTACTGATAATCTGATTGCTTAAAGTATCAAGTCATGAAAAAGAAAACATTGAACACCAAATGATTTTTATTTTCATAGAATATATTTTCCTTAATGTGTCTCATTTATTTTTTTCTCTTCCTTTAAAAGAATCTAACAAAATAATTTAAGTGACATATGAACACAAAACTTACACACATTCCAGCACAGTTTTGCATTTATAGACTCACATATGCACCAAAGCACAAAACCTTTAGAAAAATATTAATTTAAATTCAATCTGCTTAGTTTACATTTTTCAAATATTTCAATAAAAATAGAGAAATGCATACTGTCCCTTTTCAAAAATATACAGTCTACATATGAAGAATGTCTTTGATGTGGGTTTCATTCAAATAGCTTCAAAGAGGTTATCTCCACCTTTCCCCAAGAAGACTCCAGTATACACCTCCTCTACATAAAAAAAAGAGTAAACTATCTGCATACAAATGAAACTAAATTTTAGCAACATAAATATAGTGATGATTGTGCTCAATATGTGCACATTTATCACCTTCCAAGTAAAGTAGGCTTAGTAGATTAAACCTGAAATCAGAGCCTCTATTTCAGGTGATGAATTTTTTCTTATTTTCTGTATTTGTGTATCATTCACTATTGACTATGTTTTTTCAATATATTGGATGTGTTGATTTTGTTTCTCATTGTAACACAAAAAATTCTTTATATCTTCAAAAATACCGTAAGAAGGAAAATATCACCAGAAACACTACATTTTCTAAATATAAGATCACATATATATATACAAGATAAATTTCAAACTCTGCTCATTAATTTTTACCTTGCACAAATATTCTTTTTTCACTTTTCTTGCTTTTTAGACTTTGTATCACAATGAAAAGGCTTTGAAAATTTATGCAAGGATTCATGTCACAAGAGTCATGTGTATGTATATAGATGATATGTATATTTTATACATATTTATTTAAAGTAGTTTATCAATAGTTTTAACATTCAATGAGCAAAACAAACTTGTTCTACAACAGGGACACATTTTATAACATGTAAATAAATTTACTACATACAGTGTTATGACATTTTACAGAATAACTGCACTAATAGTAAATAATAATTATTTTCTTTTATGCAATGTAATGATCATAATATTCAATATAAAATTAGATAAAAATTTTTGTACTTTTAAATGATGCATATTTTGATGGAAATAATTGTCTTTAAATAATATTCTCATCAATTAGTTAGAGATCACTACTTAGAATAACTTTTACACTTTATTTATAAGATGAACTAATTTTTTTTTCTAGTATTGAAGGAAATGCAATTGTAACCAGGAACTAGTGTAATAATTGGACAATAACCCACCAGAACAGCAAATCCTTCAATTGGATCTTCAAAAAGAAATGCTTTCAATGCTATAAAAATCTATAACTCAATTGCTTTCTATTTGGATAGTTTCATATCTGGACAACCAAAAGGAAACCACTACAAGGAAGTGCTGAAAAATACTCAGCTCAATCCACTTCTCAAAATCTAACCAAATTATTTTTAATCCCTTTTCATTTAATCCAAGAATTGTTCAGCACCACCCACATATATGAATGGATAGGTACATTCACCAATATAGTTCTTTGAAAAATAGGCAAACACAAATCCAGTTGACCAAAGAAAATAAGAGCTGGAACAGTAATTTAAAATGATTAGGACTGATGAACCAAAATTAACATTTTGGGGTTTGATAGGCAGAGATACATTAGAATGGTGGATGAGATAAGTTAAATATGGAGGACCTTTTTTTAAAAAAAGATTGTTTGTCCATTATATCATATTAAAGATAATTAAGGATATTAAATATTATGTAAAAATATTGGATAAGTTATGTAACCATACACCCCAAATTATATAGAACAGTCATGAGCTTTTCAGCATAATAATGACATGAGTTGAGTTAGAGCTTATGCTAAAGACAATTGCAACAGTAACTGGTTCAATTACTAGTACTCAATCCTATTAAGAACTTGTAACAACCGATCAAAGCTAACATCTGACAAAATAATCCCACAAGTCTGAATATTTTCTCCAATAATATAGTACAATATTGAGAGAAATTCTATTGGAAGCAGTAAGGAATCTAACCGCACCAATGGCCTGTAGATATAATTTAGATACATTTGACAAAAGAACATTATATTACTGTACCTAGATCATTCACATTCAAGCAAGTATCAGTTAAAAATAAGTGTGTTTTAATCTGTGTATGGTTTACATAGTAAATAATTTGAAATAATTCCAATGTGGTCATTACTGACCTTGCAGGCATTCAAACCCTTAATTTTTCAATTTCTCAATCCCTCATGCAGATAGTCGACTTCCCCACATGTTTTCCCTACAACCTGGATGGTAAGGCTTCTCTTCTCAATCTATGTTTTACCTCCATCCCTGAGTCCTGTAGCACCATGCAGCTCTGCCCTCTTGCCAATTCTGATCATGCTGTAGTGTCTATCAACATCTTCAACTCCACCCCCTGCAAAGAACCTCTTACCACTAGAACCTTGTTCTGCTATCAACAAGCAGACTGGGACTCGTTCCAGGATTTCCTTCGTGATGTCCCCTGGGATGTTGTCTTTATGTTCATCCATTCAAGAATGTGCTTCCAAGGTCTCCTCCTTTGTTAAAGTTGGAATCAAGGCTTTCATCCCCTCAATCACACTCTCTGCTGCTTACTCAGCTGCCATTACCCATAGGAACCACTTCTTCCACCTATATCGAAGCGACATGTTTGACTGCAACAGATGTCTCTTTGTCTCTGCCTGTAACGAGTGTAAGCGTGTTCTCAATGAAGCAAAGTCACTATTTGCTGCTTGAATGAAAGAACATATTTAATCTTGCAAATTCAGCTCCAAGGATTATTGGCGTCTCTGCAAGAACATACTTAACAATAGCAAACCCTCTATACCTCCTTTGTTCAACCAGTTCGGGGTTCTGACCTCTTCTGCTGACAAGGCTGAATACTTTGCTCAGAAATTCTCATTCAATTCAACACTTGACTTGACCGGTGTATCCACACCCGATTTCTCACTTAGAACTAAGGCTCTATTGAGCGAGCTGTACATTACCCTGTCATCGGTATTGGGCATTATCTCTAATTTAGACCCCCACAAGGCTAGTTGTGGAGATGGGATACCAGCCATTGTCTTGAAGAAATGTGCACCTGAACTGGCCCCTGCCCTTTCCAAATTATATAACTACTGCCTCAATGAATCTTGTTTTCTAGACTGTTGGAAGTCCTCATCCATTGTTCCTGTCTTTAAGAACTCTGGTAACCCTTCTAATTACCGTCCTATCAGTCTCCTACCCCTATTCGGAAAAGTCTTTGAAGCTTTAATCAACGCTGAAGTGGTTAAGCACCTTACATCCCATAATCTGCTCTCCGACAAGCAATATGGTTTCCACTTTGCCCGTTCTACAGTGGATGTGCTTACAGTCATAACTGAAATTGTCTACCAAGCACTTCTTAATAACGGAGAAGCTCATGCCATGGCTCTAGATATCTCCAAAGTGTTTGATAGGGTTTGGCATGCCAGCCTTCTTGGCAAGCTTCAGGGTTATGGAATTTCAGGTCAATTGTTTGACTTAATACAATCATTCCTGTCAAACCATGTATTGAAGCTCGTTGTCAATGGATTCTCCTCCAGCTCCTTTCCCACAAACACAGGTATTCCCCAAGGCTCCATCCTAGGCCCTACTCTGTTCTTTATCTTCATCAACGATCTTCCTGATGTCAAAGATACCCAAGTAGGCATCTACACGAATGACACTACAATTTACTCCTGACTCAAATACAAATCTAGTGTCATTGATAAAACTAACCTGGCCATTTGTCTCGAAAAGAACCTCCAATTGGTTATGAACTGGGGCAGGAATTGGCTGGTTAACTTTAATGCCTCAAAAACAAAATGGCTCTCTATTACTCATCACAGAGAACCATCCCTGCCCCCCATTAGAATGTCTGACGTTCAACTTCTCGAGAGCACCTCTTTGCGACTACTCAGTCCCACATTGGCTGCTGACCTGAGATGGAACAAATACATTGAGTCAATAGCTTCGTCCACCACAAGGAAAGTTGGCTCCCTGTGCCATGCCAGGAAATTTTTCTCACCGGAGTCGAATCTTCAAATCTACAAATTAACCATTTGCCCTTGCATAGAGTATTGCTGCCATATATGGTCCGGTGCTCCTTCTGTTTATCTCAAGGTTCTTGATATGCAATGTAATTGGCCCTGATCTGGCATCTTGTCTGCAGTCACTCTCTCACAAACGTGCTGTCGCCTCCCTCTGTCTTTTTTACAAATACTTTCATGGTAACTGCTTCGATGAGCTGCTTTCGCTGGTTCCCAACCTTCATGAATTTAAGCATCCTAATAGACCGGCATCTAACTCACACCCTTTCATTGTCAAAACTGTTAAATGTAGACGTCTCTTCTACTCGTGTCTCGCACTTCTCTTCTATAGAAACCCCTTCACTTTTCCTGTTTCCTGATAGCTATAATCTCCAACTATTCAAATGTAATGTCAATTGACGTCTTCAGATGCCTCAACCTATCCCCTATCCTTTTCTTCATCCTTTCCTCTATCACTCCTATTTGCTCTCACTCCAACTCTCTGTAACCCCATAAATACTAGTGGCTTCCCACCTTACTTGGGATGAAAGGCTTAAAATATATATATATATATATATATATATATATATATATATATATATATATATATATATATATATGTATGTGTGTAAGATGCTATAAATACAAATAAATATATATATGTATAATTATTTATATATTATATGCTGAGTCAAGTAATTTATTAGAAAACTGCAGACAATATCAGAGATAGAGCTAACATATTTATTGGAGAGATGTGAGTTTGTCCAACCAAATATATATATATATCACATACATTGTTTTTTAGATATTTGTAAACTTACATATATTTATTTTTATTTTTTTACAGTAAAGTTCACCCTGTACAAGGCCCAGGGGCCACTGGAGGTAGAGAGTTACAGGGTGGTTTATATGGATAGGAGGAGAAGATAATGTTTGACTCTAGGTTTGAACAGGTTAAGAATGTAATGATTGATGAAACATCATCTTGGGTGTCATTCCACAGGACAGTAGTTTGTGGGAAGAAGCTGTTTGAGTGGAATTTACTTCTCCGTGATGGAATACGGAGGAAATGAGGGTGGATGAATGGATATATATATATATAATACATACATACATACATACTCATAGGAATATTGATAACAGCAGTAATAAATTTAGTTATATTTTTGAATGTGAATGTTATAAAAGATGAAGAACTATACTGATGAATATTATTATTATTTTAATAACCTAACTTCATTTTCCATTTACTAATTGTAGACTTGGTTGATATTTTCTAGGCATCAACAATCTATGTTTTACTTTAAAATATTTGGGTTCCCTTTTTAGTAATTTACAAGAAAATAATATACTTTTGACTAATCAGTAAAAGTTTTATGAATCAATTTACAAACTAAACCTGTTTTGTTATTTTGGGTTTAATACATTACAAGACAATTTGGAGTTTGATCTTCTCAATTCTTCATCAATAACCTTTTTCAATTTTATACAATCTCTTTGTATTATACTTTTTACTTTAATATCATGTTCAATTTTATGTACTATATTTTTTCCTCAAAAAACAATATAAATCATATTCTGCCATTATGTTCTTAGGATTTAAATAAGCATTGAAATATTGATAAATTACAAGTATGTTTTCTGAAGTTACTTTCATCATTTAACTGTTGTTGAACACTGCTGAATCATATCTAAAATTGTACTTATGTATGGGTGTGTTGTGCATATATGCATGTACATCTATGTATATCTACATTACTAAATACATGCAGATATGCACAAACATACATATATGCATATTTGTCCATACACACATATGCATTTATTTATATATATATATATATATATATATATACAGATTCACATATCTGAGTGTACACTGAAAAGTTTTCAGCCTGACCAAGAATTTCTTCCAAAATCATTTGAAGTATGGTCAAATTTTGAAAAATGGGTCAGGCCAAGAACTTTTCATTCCCCTACCTTGTGTGTTTGTATGCATATTATGTTATATATATATGTGTGTGTATGAATGAATGAAATGACATTATTAATGGAATAAATCATAGCATAAGTTCCTAAAGCACATAAAATTGTGATAATTTTCTTTTTCTAATTATTACCTTTTGTAATGTATATTTTCCTGATCTTCTCATTCTACAAACATTATTGTGTTTATAGTCAAATGTAAAATAAACAAAAGCCCATTAGACCACCCCACTCCCCCTCTAAGACATCCATCCCCAACCCAGACCTTGGTTTTCTTGAAAGTGTAAATAACTGAACAAATATGCACAAACAAATCCTATTCACAGGCTGCATTAAAAGATGTTTTTGTTTCTGGAAGAAAACATGAAAGGAAAACAAAAACTAGACATACGTAAAGTTCAACGTTGCTTTTCTTTTAATGGTTTCTCTTTTGTATGATATGTAAGCAGAGAATAAAGAAAACTTCACTTTTTTTTTACAAGTTTTAACAAAGGGAAACAAGGGGCTATATTCAGTGCTAGATTGGGCTGGTGACACTAATTACAATGAATTCTCCAAGTAAACAAAGAAACACTGATTTTAAAACAGTTCTGAGTACTCTTTCCCTGAAATGGTTTGTTTAATTCTTGTAAAACCATCATTTATAGAGAGAATGATTATTTATATTTCTCTCATAATCATGAAAGTTAATCAGTACAAAATTGATTTGAATGGATAAAAATCCTATATATTCTATGCAAAAACCTTTTGATGGAATATCTAAAATCTAGAGAAAGGATACAGAAGGAATTGTGTTGTTCAAATACACATAGCATTAAACAGAATTTTAATATAAATTTCTTTACTTCCTATACATTTCATACAAAAAAATCTAATCTGTTATTTTCAATTATTAACAATTATAAACTTGAAGAAAAAGAGACATTCATACAAGGTACTAGTATAATATTTCATAAGGTTAAACTTTAATTATTTATATTCAGTAATTGTTTCATATCATAATTTTACTTAAGCTATTTAAAAGTTGCCTCTCTCTAATTTTCTAAGCTTAGACTGGCACATACTTTAGTGAGGATAAGAAGATTGTAATGCACCAATCTTCCAAGTGAGAATAACTTGCTTACATTGAAAATCAGCATTTTATATTCAGGTTTAAACATTTGTACCAGTCACTAATATGCCATGATGGAAGCCCATATTTTTATTTTCCTTGGTATGTTTTCTATTCTTAAACTGACATTTTTAAAAGACTTCAAGATCAGAGTTATTATTAACAAAAATTAATTTATGTGTTATTAAATGTGAAAAAGTGATAAAAAAATAATGTAAGTACTATACAAAATGAATGTGCTGGAACAAGATTTTTATTTGATATGACAAACACAAAAATTCAAACAATGTTTTCTTGTTTAACTTCCTAAGACAAAAAGAGAAAACTCCTGTTGAAAGTATTTAGAGACTGAGCCACTATATGTGGAACAGTTTAACAAATGCTGGAAAGAGGATTCGCTAAAGCATAAATCTCTATCTCCAATTGATTTGTCTCCAGACCAAATCCTTTTACAAAGTGCCAAAAATATTCCAAAATATTATTTGATATCAATTTCTACAAGTTTGAATAAAAATTTATTGGTTTCATTTCTTTCCTTATGTCTTGCCAACATCATTGCTGTCCAAATCATAGAACAGGACCAAAGACTTTTTGGTGTTTTGCTGTGAGTGAAACTTATTTATATATACAATAAGCATATTCTGTCAGTAATCCTTGAATTAATTTCCAACCAATGACAATCCTTATCTCCTTAATACAGATTGAGTGTTGAAATGTCATAAAATAAATTTTAGATTAAAAATTACAAAACTCAATCATCAATTTATCACCTACTGCTGGAAGCATTTAATAGGTTAAAGCAAAAATAATTGTCCTTTTTATTTGATGTTTATTTTAGAATAAACTATTATTTGACTATGTAATGTACCATTTTACTCAATTTATGTTAATAGTTGCATTTACATTGTCTGTTGTATATTTTAAGTAATCAAATTAAAGATAGAAACAAAAGCAAATTGAAGTGATTTTGATGCATGGTTTGAAGATGGCACAGAAAGCAGTGGATACCACTTGCAGTATCAACCAAACATTTGTCTAGGGAATTGTCAAGGAACATACACCTCCAAGAGTAATTCCAAACATTTTGCAACAAAGAACTTTAGAGATGAACAGAATCATAATCAACATTCTGCTTTTGAGGATAACCAATTGAAGGATATTATTGAAGTGGATCCACACAAAAGAACTTGAGAGTCTCAAGAAGAAACACTGTCCATTTGATAATAATTTGACAATTGTACCAAATTAGAAAATTATAAATGTTCAACAAATTAGTACTGCACAAGTTGAGTGGTACAATTTAAGGATAATAATAATGATATGTATTGTTTCATTATAGAGAGGTTGAAATGCTGTTGGCACTAAAATATAACCAAAATTATGCTTTCTTTATTACCTACTGCCAGAATATGCTGTGTTGCTTTATATGTAATTATTAGAACAAATATGTGTTTTACAGTATTTATTTAATAGATTTTTACCTATATTATCACAAATTATATTTATTTTTTTACTGGTTAATTATAAAGCAATATGGAAAGGAATATAGTAACAAACTAAGAAATGAAAGCGATTGGTTTGTGCTTATTATAATAATACAATGAAAGGTAATATCAGTTTGAAAGAGAATAAATGGCTGTTTTGAGCCACAAAATTTAGAACATTATTACTCAGTTCAAGCACATATCAAATATTAGTCAAAGTAAGTGCAATTAGAAGCTAAACAATGTTTCTAACACTTTTGCAGTGAATTTATTTCATGATAAAAACTGATAATGGAAGTTGAAAAACTATTTTCAACCTGATTTGTATTAATGTATGCCTGCTATTTTATACATACATCTTAGGCCTGGAAAATATGGTAATTGATATGGGACATTCTCATTGAATACGAAAGGTTGGATAGAACCTCTTTGCCTAAGTGTGTTAGATTTTGCCTGTTGGTTTTTGAAGTGTGAGGTTTTGTATTATCCAACAGAATAGGCATATTTTTGTTCACCCCTACTGGATAAAATGCTTTCAACTTTTGATGCATCAGTTCCAGAACATAGCAATAAAACTATGAAAATGGTGAGAAGGATCATTTAGAGGTGAAGATTTGGTTTTGGTAAGGTTGAAGGATGATCAAGTTTATCAACCGAGAGAAAGCCAAGTTTCTTATTACCATACAGAAACCATTTTTTATCTACAAAAAAAAAAAAAAAAAGGTCAGTTTTGAAATGAACAAGCTAACTGCAGCAGGTGTCAAACTATACAAGCTGTTGATCATCACTCAGATCATGGAGCAACCCACTTCTGCATATTTTTCACTTTGCTGCTTTGTGCCAAATGTCTTCTGACTATTGTATGAGCAACTGTCAGCTTTCTTTCCAATAGCTGAGTATCCGTTTCTGGATTGTCAAATAATGACTTGTAACCATGACAAGATTCAAATCAATAGAAGTGAATTTTTGGAACTAATAAATGTTCTATCCTAAATGTAACTTCAGCTCCAAGGCATTGGTTGATATTGCAGTTGTTTCCAATAGTGCAATAGCTGAGTTAGCTGAACCCATGAAATATAATAATAGGAAAATTATATCTATTGATCTTTGTTTCAGTACCCCATGAAAAATAAAAGTAATAAAAACTCCAAACAATGCTGGGGAGAGAGATGTTGAAATTTAAAAGGTTATATATAAAAAAATTAAGCAAACATCAGTTTGCCATTATACAATGTACAAATGGCCTTTAATTTTGCTCCAGCCAAAAATGGGAGGGAGGTGATAAGTTTTGGGTCTGACTTAGAAGGTCTTTTAAAACCAATAAAAATCTGATGTTTTGTTATTTGGTCAGTTTTCTGAAGTGTGATTATAGAAAGACATATATATCATGCTGATTAGGCTTTGACTATGGAACATGTAGTAACCAGTAAGCATTCTAAAGGAGATAGAAGAGTGCATGTATTTTAAGGGAGTGATATTTATATTTAGGCTCTTCTCTACTTTTTTTATGCAGAGAGAGTTGAAATAAAGAAAGCTTATCCTGTTTGTTCCAGACTGTTTGAAATAAACCATATCCCTTGTTTAACCTTTCTTCTCTCCACTGTGCCCTCAAATAAATCAAGGGTTCTCAACCTGAGAACAGTAGAATTTTATATTCTTTTTTGTTACTCATAAAAGACAATTTACAACCTGTATATATTCAAGATTTGTATTATGAGGCAATGCTGAAAATGTAATAGATTGACCAAGAAAGAATTAAGAAAAAAATTCTGATATTTAGCCAGACTTTGGGTTGTGGGTTGGACTGAGAACTTTTTAGTACTGCAATAAAAAAAAAATCATTTTTTGACTATGATTAAAGTGAAGAACCTGTTTAAATTTTTATTTTCTAAGAAATTTCACATCTAAACACCAATTTCAAAGCCTCCAGATGTCCAATAGTTACAAAAAGAAATTGAACTTTGTCTGATAAGAAAGATTTTCCAGTAAAGTAACGCCAAAGCTTTGTTTGTAAAACTTAATGAAAAATGGCCCACTATTATCTGAGGTTTTAAAACCTTAAAGACAAGCCAACAGAGAGAAACAGCATTTTTATAATTGATGAAACAGATGTAAGTATGAAAAAGAATTGTATTTAAAAGGAGAGTTAGCTGAGAGGTTCTGGCGCCCACATTCAGTACCAATTATAAGAATGAACCTCGACCAAAAATTCAACCAGGTAAATAATCCATGAACACTAACTTTAGGAATAAAGTTGGTTTGATGATTTGCCAATAATTTTTGAAACCATTCCAACTAGTCAAGTTCCAGTGGATGTTTTCAATTCAAAATAAGCAAAAGAAGAAAAAGAATTGAAGAAAACACACAAGCACATTGGTCAAAATACCTTGAGGAGGCTATTCTTACTTCATAAACTGTCTACATTTTAAAGCAAGCACTGACATATCTTATATGTCGCTTGTCAGTGAGTGTGAGGAAAGAGCATAAAAAAAGCAAATCAAATTATACAGAAAATGGAGAATTATGAGGGGGTGCTGAAAAATCCTCCACCTGAGCAAAATGGGATTGAAAAGAATTCTGAAATTTGGTCAGATTTTCAGAAGTGAGTTGGGCTAAGAATTTTTCAACATTCCTGCATTGTTGGAAAAATAAAATCTTAATAGAAAAGAAAGAAAACTACCTAGAAATAGTCTTCCAAGTGCTGATTTTGAAATAGTATAAATGGTGTGATGGGTAAATCATCACCATTATATATTTTTAATTTCGTGCATGCATATTGTTTTGATTTTGGGCACCATTTTTGAGAAAAAGAGCAATATTACACAATTCACTCTGCCAGAAATTTGGAAACAGCATACTGTACTGCTTGGCATTTGCATCAGAAGCTCAAATACAAACAATTCAGAGTGTTTTTGGTGTCAATCAGTGCAGAAGATTCAGAAAGAGTTGGATGTGTCTAATGGTGATGACGAAAGTATGACAGCTTGGAAAACTCCCTCTGATCATTCTGATAAGAAAAGAACTCCCTAATTTGTTGGTGGGAGCCTCAGACTCAACAGAAGAGGTAGTGCTGCTCTGAGTCAAGAAGGTGGCTGCTGGAAGGCCTGTTGTCTGACCACAGGACTCTGCACCATGCTACATAAACAAGAGAATCCAGTCATGGCTCCCAGAAAATTTCTGCAACGACATCACCCCTTACATCTGGCCACTTAACTCCCCAGACTGTAATCCTCTTTATTATTATGTGTAAGGTGCTGTTGAGCGAGAGACCAACAAAACTCCTTGTAAAACCTAAGATGAACTGAAGGCAAGTATAATTTCTAAACAAGAAACCATCCAAAAGAGTTGCAGGAGATTCTGTAGTCATCTGAAGGCCATGGTTGAAGCCAATGGCAATTTTATTGAATAAATTTACTCTTTAGTATTTCAAGATATTTTTGTGTAATTTTGGTAAATATATCTGTTAAAATGAGATGTCGGTGTTATTTTAATTTTTGTGTAATTTAGATGAAAATTTATCCATCATACCCTGTATATGATGAATGACTAGCTGTTGAAACAGAAGATATAAGTATTCTGTGTGATACACACACACACAGATATATATATATTATTTATTAAAGAATATCAAACACTTAAAATCCCATAGGTAAGGTTTTTATTTCATGAGAGCTCTAAAAAAGCAGTTCTCAATTTTCAAGACCTACAAACAAAAGGTCATAGGTCTTGAAGATTCAGAGCTGCTTTTTTAGAGATCTCATGAAATAAAAATTATTATGGGATTTTAAGTGTTTGATATTCTTTAATAATTTTACTCTGTCTTTTGATACAGAGCTCTCCCTGGATCTATATCTCCCTGGAAATTCTATACGGATTACCATATTGTCATTATATTATATATATATTACATATATATACATATATATATTACAATGAAGAGAAAGAACAGTAAAATATATAATCTGGTGTTCTTATTAATATTTTTATTTTTACAAAACAGTGCTCAATGCAAATCTACAGAGCATAAATTTACTGATTAAAAATATGGTTCCATCGTTACACAGGAATTGCCATGTTTCAAAAACAAGCTAAAAACTTCAAATTCAATTATAGAATTAAATTAAAGTCCCTAGTTCTGTTTCATTTTCAAGTGAATTTTGGAATAACTTATTTTGAAATTTACTGAGTTTTATAAGCACATACATTCATAATATTAGTTTCTATGGATATGGGGAAATCCAGTCATTTTAACAAGCGGTGGTAGGGTATTCTTTTTCACTGACAACTATTGTATCAACATATTTGTTACTTCCGAAAAGAGGTTAAGTCAAGGTAGGGTAGGGGTGTCTTTTCAAATGAATGATGACATCCGTTCAATGCATGTCGTCTGGTCTTTTTCAATGACAAAAAAGTTTTTTGGCACTTTTGTTTCGCCATTAAATTTGTACTTGTATACATAAGGATTTTTTCTAAAAGGGTTGTTTGTATATGAATATGTTGTATTGAACGACAATTTTAAAATATTATTCTTAATTTTAATTACCAATAGACTATACCTCTTTTAAAACAAATAAATGTAATAGAATGACCTAAATTATTTTAAAATTATTATTAAATATCAAATATAAATATGTATATTTCATTTAACCATTTTTTTTCTAATTAAATATTACTTAAGGAAAATTTTTGTCAATGTTGGCAAAGAATAGCTATTTCATTTTTTTAATTAAGTAAATTTTTATTTTTTATAAACCTAGTAACATATAGTTTCTCATGTATGCACAAAAGACATGGATCATTTAATGACCTACATATTCTAGTTTTTCTTATTAATTTCTATTTCACTGTAGGTGTTTTATTGGTTTCTTTTAAGTGCCAGAAATATTTCGATAGGGATATCTGATTTCAGTATTTATTTATCCTAAAAGGACTTTGATGTTGGTTGAACCGTTTCTTGAACTCATGTCTTGTGCATCCAATGTAGACTTTTACATTGTCTGGATCCTCAATAGATGAGATATTGCATCAGTATACTAATAATTCAGTGCAACATTTATTATTAAGAGGACAGTTATGAGGATTTCTGTAGTTACATAATTAATTCTATAATTGAATTTGAAGTTTTTAGCTTCTGTTTTTGAAACATGGTAATTCCTGTGTAGTCATGGAACCATATTTTAAAGAAGTAAATTTATCATATATATATATATATAGTTACTATATTATATTATTGCATTACTATATATCTGTAAAATAATTTGACAAAGTATTATAAGCAAAAATATATTCTACATAAAAATTTTCTAATAAAATGTTCTTTCCAAAAATGAACCAATAAAAACAAGTTTCTATTTACACTGGAATACTATTTTAGTGGTGCCTTCATTTATTTCCAATTTTCTCTGAACAAGTTCATGGAATGATTGGAACTTATTTGGTAGAAAATATTTTTTACAAGGCTTTTCTTAATTAGTATCTGCCCAATGGAAAATGCCATAACAATACATAAAACCAAATTAAACAGTTTAAATCATGTCATATAGAAATGGTATATATACTAATCAGTATATTGTCTATCTGCATCATCAATTATCTACTTGTCTGACTATTTCTATCCATCTAGATAAATAGATGGATGGCTGATACACTCAGATATATTTACCACTTCCATCTAGATAGATAGAAATCTATTGACTTGCTCAGGAGAGATCTCTCCTCTATATATCAATAGTCATTTAACAAGTTTGAGTAAAAACAAAAATTTCAAGCTATCTCCACTAAGAGAATTTCTGTTACCATGTCTACAGTAGTCAATGCATTAATGTACTTGTAGAATCTGCAATACCTATGTGATATAAATATCTATCTATGAATGTATATAATGAAATAAACACTGTACATCAGTAATGAGTTTGTAACTTTTAAAATTCTTCAATCTTTTAGGAGGCACACAAATGGCTTAACTGCTAACAGCAGGGAAAATAGTATCTGTGAAACTGGTTCAAATCCTTGCTGAGGCAGTTTGTGGCCATTTTAACTAAATACTTGTGGGAAAGGTCAGTTGTACTTTGTTTGTTTTTTTTATCTTTCTAGAATCCTCTACTGCTTAAACTTCATAAGTAAATCACAAGCTCTCTCTCATACAGAAAGCAAGTATATATATATATATATATATATATATATATATAAATAATACTCTTCATCTTTTATTCTTGTATATTCTCTAAAATACATACTCTAATTAACACATTAATAAGACAAAGAGAAAAGAATTTTCAGCCATGTAACATTCAACTTATAGTTGGCACCAGTGAGAAATAGATTAATATAAGGGAAAAAAGATGAGAAAGAGGTATTCAAACTCTTTATCAGATACCACATTCAAATGATTAGTGATTCTTGCACTGAGGTCATTAATATCTGCTGGATTTGAAATTTAGTCCAGTTCAAAAAAACACTATTCAATGTCAAATACTGATGAAGGCTGCAGGTGTAGATAATAATTTTAGAATTTACCTGAAACTTTATTGTGCACCCACATGTCAACTAAATAAAAATTATGCAAAGAATATCTTTGTCATCACTATAGGCAATCAGATGTCTGGCTACACTGATGAGCTGTCTGTGGATGACAATATATATATATACATGCTCCTGAAAAAATTATGTCAGTTGATCTCTTTGGGGAGAAAAGGGAATTTGTAAACAGTGACTACTACTGTGACTGATGCAAGACTCTTTGTTTAGACGAATCAAGTTCTCCATTCGCTGGTGTGTTTGCCTAAAAATAAATACATCCAAATTCACCTTCATCCCTGGCATGCATCAATGGTTGTAAAATCTCCAACTGATACCAAATTAATCAGGTTTCAATCCCGGCTTGAGGCAATCGGATGCCTAGCCACACTGATGAGCTGTGAAACAGTCTGTCTGTGGCTGACATATATATATATATCTGTGTGTGTGTGTGTGTTTGGGTAAGTACATGTGAGTGTTTTCCTTATATTCAAAACAAAAATAATTCTACATATAGGTTTCAGTGAGACATATTTACTTGACATCTGGCACAAAACCACAATAGTTGGGCACCCAGTGAGGATAAAATGCACAAGCGAATGGCTTGTAAGACAAATCTTGAGTAACCATCCTACAGCAAGTACCTTAGATTGAGAATATACCAATGTAGGTATATATGCAAAATAAAGTAAGGTATTGTTAGTGATTTTATTCCACATTATATGCTCCATAAATATAACTTTGTGCTAAATTTATGTAGTTCCAGTATTTCTTATATATATATATATTAGTAAGAAAGGCAGTGAAAGAAACAGGAATAACAAATATAGATATTGAAGCTTCTTTAATTTCTTGTAGTTGATCAACCTTTCTTTCTTGGCAAAAGTAGAAAATATAGCCTGTTGTTTTCCTGTCAAGCTAAACATTTGTTTTTATTCTGTAATGCAAAAGTAACCATGAGTCATGTTGATTTTTGGGGAAGCTGAAGCCAATCAAATACAGCAACTGGTTCCTCCTAAAACTTTCTTTTCCCTTTTTTTTCATTTTTCCATCAGAAAAAGAATAGTTGAAAATAGTAAAATTTTATTTTACATTTTTTTTAATGATAGCTGATAGCATCTGAAGAAACTATCCCGGGAAAAAAAAAATGAAGCTTTTTTTAAAATTTTTATTTTTAAATTCTTATGACTTGAAAATTAAACAGATAGCCAGTCTAAAATCTTTGTGCTTTTAATTTCAGCGCATAAAAGGTTTTCTGGAAGTAGTGATTATGATGTGAGAAAAGGCATTGTTTCTCAACCCCCTCATATCTTGAAGATTAGAGGTGTGTTTACATTGGATTTTGATTGTAGATTATGACAACTTTAAGGGCGGTGTGCACATTAACTAGCTGGTCAGTGTCAGCTGTGTAATTATGGTTCATAATATTTATTCAAATCATTATTCAATGATTCAAAATGAGAAAAAATCAGTAGAAAGTAAAAGACAAATGGAATTTCTTTTCTCCTTTCTTTTCTATTTTCATATCCATTTTCACTTCTATTTTTTTGGGGGGGGGATCTTATTTTATTTATTTATTCTTTTTCAATTTCTTAGTTTATTTTCATTTCTCCTCTTCCTTGCTTGTTACTTTTTCATTTATATCTGTCTTTTTCATTTTTCTTTTTCTATTTTACCCTTCATTTTCAAACACCAGTTTCTCCTTTCTCTTTCTTAATTGTATTTATTGCCTTCCATTTCTTCAAAGTCCTTGTTACTATCTTTTTCTCTATATCTATTCTTCTTTTGTTCCTTATTGGAAAAAGTAGTTTTAAGAAAATAAATATTGTATCTCTTTTCATCAATGTTCTTTCGATCTCATTTTTATCCTTAAATTATTATTCCCTATTCAGAATTTCTAATTTATCTTCTTTTTATCATAGATAAGTTGTACAGAGTTTAACTTATTGGGATCAAAATTTTATTTTATTAATTTGTGTTTACTGACCTGAAGCAGAGGATAGAATGTCAGATGATGTGTGTCAGTATTTTGTTGTTAGGGTGTACCTGTAGATGCTTTCCATGTGTTCTTCAGACTTTTGAACTTATTATATTTCTTTTGTTGTTAACACATTGTTCCTCTTTCAGGTGTAGAAACCATACATAAAAAGAAAGATCCTCATTTTTCTTTCTTTTTTTTGAGAAAATGATGGCAAATATGCATATTATGAGAATATATAGAATAAACAATTGACCTTAGACTTGAGAGGATAAAATTGTAGGGACCGTCCTCTTATGAGTCCATTCCACAATGTAACAGTTCTGAAGAAGCTTGCTCCTCACCAATGGAACAAGGAGGAATTTACTTAGCATACATAGCATGTGAAGGTCTGGACTGGTGGAACTGAGAAATATAGCTTCTGCAAAGATCTACTATGAAAATAGCTAAAGAGTAGTGAGTTGCTAGCAACGTTTTGTTTCTGGGAAAGGGATTGTAAGATGGAAAACAGTTCATTACCCACAAGGCCAGATAAACACTTTTAAACACAATACAGGCTGGAAGGTCAGGATTGTGCAGCTCCAACCCAGACGTGGCAGCAGTGCTCCATTTTTGTCAGATCTGACTCTTGTAAAGATAGAGCATATCAGGAGGAATCAGGTACTTTCTGAAGGGAGCTGACCATTTTTTCAGCATCTTTCACAATGGATCATATATACAAGTTCCACCTGAGGTCTGGAGTGAATCTGAGTCCCAATAGAGGATCAAGGCAAGGAGCCTTGTTGGGTGTACAATGATTCATCATGACTGGAGAAAACTTAGATTCTGCTGTGATGATGAAATGTTACTAGCTTGGTTTTAGATGCACTGAATGTTATGAGACAGAATTGAGCTGTGCAAACAAGGTCAGATTCTGGTCAACTAGATTTTTGGTGGTGCTGCCATAAATCCTGGTATCATCTGCATAGTACTGATCTGAGATGTTCTTATACAGATTGTTAATGTAAAGTAGAAAAAGGGTAGGACTAAGGAAAATGTTTTGGGGGATGACTACATTGATTTCATGGCTGTCAGAAGACTGGCCATTAAAAACAACCTTCATGGACCTACCCAAGATGAAGGACTTGATAGTAGAGAATAATACTAGAAATGTCATAGCTGGGGAGTTTGTGTAGCAGCTCCCTTTACCACAAATTGTCAAAAGCTTTTGAAATATCTAAGGTAGCTTCTCTTTTGATGGATTTATCATCAAATATTTCACTTATTCATCAGCAGTGGACTTAGAAGAGGAAAATCTATACTGTTGTTGCCCAGGAAGTTGTTAGTTGAGAATAATTGGCAACTTCCTTGTTGATGAGAGCCTCTAAAAATTTGCTTATTACACCAAAGAAGTTGATGGGGTGATATTGGGATACAAATTCAGCATACAGCTCCTACCTTCTATAGATCTGGGAAACATTTCTTCTCTAGGCAGCAGTTAAACAATTTTGCCAAGATTGAGGATAGCTCTGAGCTAAGATTCTTAAGAACAGCTACAGTATTTTTTTTCAGACCAGTATCTTTCATAGAGTCAATGTTTGTTAGATTGTTAAGATATCTTTTGAAAAATAATCAATGTTTATTTTAGAAGGTTTCGATTTGGTCAAACAGCAAAAAAAAAAACTTAAATTTTGGCAGTGGATACACACAAACATACTAGTGCTGAAGTGATTCATTTGATAACTTTTATTTACATCTTCAAGACTTTTGAACACAAGGAAACAAAGACAGAAGAAATGATAAGAAGTCTGACTAGACATAAAAGAATGAATTTCATTCTAGCTGATACATCAAATGTACGATGGAACTTCAGTCTGATTATTGTCAGTGCAACTTGTCAAGAGACAGTTTTTAGGTTACATCTAAAAATCATACACAATCAAAATATGCCTTTCTTAAATAAAGAAAGTGATGGTTGTTCTAGCATCACCTGCCAACAAATATAAAGGAAACTTTTCACTTTTGTAGAAAAGAACTTTGTCTTTCATTTCACACTGCTTTCCATTACATAAATTCAGAATTTTCTCTATTAATACAGCAAAATATTTAATGTCTTGATCCTTTTATAACTCATTTTTTAAATTCATGGTAAACATCTTTTAGCAAATATATTTTACTTGTTATATTTACATAAAGCACACCAAAAAAGCCTGTGTTCAGGCAAGACCACATACAAATATATATCAACTGAGATCAGACATTTGTAGTATCACAAAACATTTGAGTATTTCCACACCTGCCTCTCAGTTACAATGAATGCAAACAACAAACAATGATAAACATGGAAGATACATCAGCACTTAGACTGATGACACTCTGCAATAGCCCATGACTTGTTGATGGAGTCTATTCTCTAAGGGTGGAAGTTTTTTACATTTTTTTTTTTTTAGAAATGATTATCTGTTGTCTTAATGCTTCTATATTTCCTTTCAGACACAAGTGAGGGAAATGGTGTTTCTATGCATTTGGTCCTTTTAAATAGGCCAACCTTTGTTGTAATAATATATAAAATAGATCAAATCAGTGCAGGAAAACCTGAATCCTGTGAGAGTTTTATTCCTTCCTATGCTTGGTTGGTGTCATATACAATTGTAATACTACAGTTAATTTCATATTTTATCATATAAATAAATAGAATAAATAAATAGCATTTTTCTGGGGGAAATCATACTTCTGATATTGTAAGAAAACACTCATTTCCATTCTCTCCAGAATTTGCATTTTTAACTTTGGTCACTTTTAGAACGTAACAATAATTTTATACACCTGTTGCTGTGAACACAGCAGATCAAATGAGGACTCTGTTCAGAGTTTAAACATTAACACTAACCAAGTGTACCACAGGTTTTGTTTTATCTCACAGTATGTTAACACCAGAAGCAAATATTACATTTGCTTGATGTGTGAGTTTCTTTAAATATTTCCAATGTAGACAATCCAAGTGTAGTAAGGTATGCTAATGTAAAGTCGACAAAATTTCAACATGAACAAAAATATATTTGTTATCTGGCCACATATTCTTTAGCATATTACACCAGAGTTCTTTCATTGCCTTACGCATGAACATTAACCTGAGGTAAAATGCTGTTTGTCATTTTCTTGAAGCCTTATATTTTCTTTCATCTGCTAAGTAAAATCAATGCATCATTACAAATGCTTGTCCACACTGATTTGAATGAATTTGATTTAAGCAGTGTCTGAAATGCCTACATGTGAAAATTTTAACAGATTGAATTGATTTGAGAAAATCATTTTAATTTCATACTTTATCCTCAGAATCTTAAAAGATACAATTTCTTTCAGAAAGTGATGCAATCATCTTAATTAGAAGAAAACAAAGGAAGTAATTCTGAAAAACATACCTGGAGGTAATCAATTATTAAATTCAGTTTCTACTCTATTTTTGATATTTTTATTCACCATTTCAAAGTATTATTTATATTCTGCTTTATTCTATTGTGTTGTGTGTGTATATATATATATATATATATATATATATATATATATATATATATATATATATAGTACGAGGCACAGTGGAGTAATGGATAGCAACTCGAATTGAGGAATCAGAAAGCAGAGTTTGAATTCCAGTTGAATCCATTACATACATTTACGTGCTAATACCCTTGGGAAGGGTATGAATCTTCCTCTTCTCTCTCCCCAGCTATGGGTAAATAGCAGGACAGACTGGGTTCTATAGCCTTGGATGGCAACTGGTCTAGGAGAAGGACAACTCGGAATTCAAAACCTGCAGAGGATTGTTTGGGAACCTTGTGGCACATAGTGCACCAGGTCTCTGTATTCAGCTCTTCAAAAAGTTGGCTCTGCTCAAAGCCTTCACCACTATAATCAAATCATATGTGCAGGTGTCTGGTTGTCAGTTCCTTGTTGCTTGACCCTCATACATACACTATATATATATATATATATATATATATATATATGTGTGTGCCAAATTATTATCGAGATAACTTTTTTATAATATTTCAAAAACCATCCAATCAAGTCACACAAAATTTTCACACAATATTGGCAACACTGACCTGCACAATCACTGAAATTTTATGACCTGATCTGCGCAATGTAAACAAACTGGAGCCATATTTGTTATCAGTATGGTGATTTGACCATGCCAAATTATTAGAAAGGTTTAGTAAAAATCCCAGAATTGAGCACACAAAACGTTTATTAATGTTGCACGTAAATGTTTATGATCAAAAGAAGCTAATAAATAAGATAATCAAACAAATAATAACGGATACAAACAAAGGCACAGTTTTAAACAAATTAATAGGGAATGTGCTTTCCCTGTTTTGAAATTACTTGAAGAAATTGACGATCCATAGAATTTGTTAATTGTAGGATGTCATCTGCTGTAATGCCACGAGATATGTCAAGAATTGCTTCCCACAATTCAGCGTTGCTCCTGAATTGTCGTCCGTTGGCGTACAGTCTTCACTTGATGATGCTCCAAAGGTTTTCGAGTGGGTTCAAATCTGGAGAATTTGCTGGCCACTTCATTTTTCGAGGTCCATCGAAGCCTAACTGTTTCAAATATTCAGTAGTCTTATGAGCAGCATGTGAGGGAGCATTATCTTGCATAAAAACAATGGCCCTTCTGAAGGCATCTAGTTGCCTTTTTATCCACGGTTCAATATGCTCCTTCATAAATGCTATGTATGCATCAGCAGTCATTTTGACGCCATCTGGTACTCTCCATGGGCCCACTAATGTTTTTTCAATAATACCACCCCAGATCATTATGCCTCCATCGCCTTGTTGGCATCTCAAACGCTGATGGTGATTCTGTCCATTCATTACCCAGCCTTTGCACCATCTATCTGGCCCATCAAGTGTTGCTCGAGTTTCGTCTGTGAAAAAAACTTTTAGAGAAGTCAATCTTCATATTGTTCTCGGCCCATTTCAATAGATTTTGAATGTGAATTCTCATCAACAGAGGCTTCGATACAGGTTTGACTGTTGTTGCTATTTCCCTCAGATACCAACACTGAGTACTTTTAGACACAATAGGATCCCTAATGTGACTGAAAAGCTCTTGGTTGGTAAGTCCAGGGTTCTTTGTGGCCCCTCGTTTAAGTCGTGACATGAGATGACGTGAAATAACTCTTGGCTTGCCTTTATCTGCCCTTTTTACTTGTGTAGGGTTGGCGGTGAACTTTTTTTGCTGTTTGATGACACCTCCCTTGTATCTTTTAGAAATTTCTAGGGTAGATTTACCTTTTGAAAGTTCTGAGGTGATATTTTCTTTTTAGCATTACTTAAACTGCTTTTATGGCCCATATTTTTACTAAATTCTTACACTTTTTAATAATTTGGCACGCTCAAATCACCGTGCTGATGACAAATATGGCACAAGTTTGTTTACATTGTGCAGATCAGGTCGAAAAGTTCAGTGATTGCACAGGTCAGTGTTGCCAACATGGTGTGAAAGTTTTGTGTGAATTGATTGGACGGTTTTTGAAATATTCGAAAAAAGTTATCTCGATAATAATTTGGCATGCAGTATATATATATATATATATATATATATATATATATATATATTATAAATATATAATAGTTATCAGCACAAAAAACAGAATTGCGAACAGAGTTCAAATTCTAGCTAGGGTAGTTTGTGTTCACTTTGTACTCATGCTTTTGGAGAAAGTTATAAAACCATCCCTCCCAATTGGCCAGTATGAGGATTACCCTCTGCTGTCTGACTCTTGTTATTTTCGTAAATAGAAGGAGTACTGAAGAAATTCAGTTGTCTGTTAAGATTTTCAATTAAGAAAAAGCTTTTTAACAAAAAAACCAACAACTTTGTAGTTATTTTGGTTTGCTTGTACTACCAAAGAAAGTCACCATGCCTTAAAGAATGATCTTGGTATGTGCAAACTGATCTCCAAAGCAATGCAAGAGAGAGAAACAATCTGCAGAATATTGATAGACTGTCCTTCCTTGATCCTTATGAGTGAGAAACATATTAACAGCTCTTAAAAATAATAAAAATAATATTTTGAAGATGAAGTGAATAAACAAATAAATCTAAGTAAAATCAAGCACACTTTCCTCATAATCATATATTGATTATGTATAACTGATTTTTTGGTAGGTGTGGTTACTTTTGCCAGTGTTTTACAGTAATAGACACAATATTAAGAATAGATCATTATTTAACACAATGTTGAGAGTTCAAGATGATAGATCATTTTATAGCCAAACATTTGTGAAATACAATATGCATCTTATTTTATGAAAATTTCAGCAAAATATGTCTTTTTTTTTATCATGGTTAGTAATGATAGACCTATACATTATTTCTAAAATAACATTCTGTCATTTTGGATTCTTGGTTGAAACATACAAATCTATGATTTTAATAATTTTTGTTTACCTTTTAAAGTGGGAATTAGGTCCTTATCATGCTTTATCTAAATTTTTTATTGTGTTAGGTTATGTCATATCAGGATCCATTTGTATGAAGATAATAAGTGATCACCTATATCAAAGGATGAAAAATCTATCTACTAGAAAGGAACAAGGTTAATCATAAGGGAAAACGTGTGTAACATCACGCTTACTTATTCTTTCTTTAATCATCACTTATCAATAATGAGACAAGTTCAAAGTGAAGTTTGATAAAAACATATACACATAAAACTAATTTTATATATTTTCGAAAAATAACATAAACATAAAAATAATTCAGCAACCAGAATTTAGATTTGATTACACTTTTTGTCTATTTGAAATTTCTACACAGCCTCTCTTTGCCAGAAATGATCATATGGATTGCTTTCTTGAAATCAACCAAGTGATCACAGAGAAATAGTAATCAAAGACTTCTGATTGATTTTATTTATATATAATAAATATACTCTTGTAAATTGTCAGTGAAAACTTCTTTTGAAATCTACTGAGAATGATAAAACAAATATTGGAATATTAACAACAATGTTTTTTTTTAATTTACCTTTGTTGTTTATTTTACCTGTTTTAGACTTGTTCAGATGGTCTTAAACTGTTCCAGGGCAAGAAATCAGCACTAACTCAATTGTAGGTTCCCATAACAGGAAACTTTCCAGATAATATTTCTCCATATATTAAAAGTATTATTCCAAAGCTGGAGTAAATAACTGATCCCATTTACTCTTGACTAAGTAAATCCAGGTCTTGCTGGACATATTTTATTAATGATCTTACAGATAATACTGCACGTAACATCTGTGTAAATTCATACCAAAAACAGAAGTCAAAGTAAACACATTTACTGATCAGTAATCTCTCTCACCCTCTCAATCACACACCCATACCCCTCTTGTTATGATATAAACAGTAATTAATATTTATCATTAATAATACTATAAACTTTAATGCAAATCAGAACTTTCAACATTATGTTGATCAAAGTCCAAACAAGTTGGAATTAAAAAAATGCTTGATGTACCCTCTTCATAAATATTCTTTAAATGTTATCTATTTTACAATAAAACATAAAATATTTTTTCAAAGTACTGATACCCATTACTGGGCTGCAATTTTATTAGTTAAAGAACAAGTTCAGCTATTAAATACCTTGTTAACAGAAAATTGGATGTAGATCCTTAAAATGTAATGCAAACATACCTTGAAAGTCTGAGAGAAAAATTGGTGAAATTCTAGAAAAAGTATGAATTTGCTTGATGGATAAGATACTGAAAAATTTAATTGGAAAAATGATTTCCAATTTTAGTTCATTTTCCATCAAGAAATTCAATTCTATGCGTAATCATAAATCCCCAAATGAGGCTTGAGATTTTACTAAGGAAGTGTGTAGTAACTCAACCATTGTTGAGATTCTTGTGTTTTCTAATTCATCACAAATTCAAGTTTGTAGATGTGTAAGTTATTGAACAGTACTGTATAATATAAAAGATAAAAGTTGTGTATAGAGAAATAAGAAATCAAAAAGGGAAATTATATTTTTACATTTTCATGGTAGTAAAAACAATGTGAAAAGAAAGATAAAAAGAAATGGGATAAAAGAAACTGGGCAATAGAAATTCTTTTGAAGCTACTGCTAGTATCTACTTATATGTTTCAGCTCATTTTTTATGTTTTACTGTCTCAACATTTACTTGTTTTTTTTTTGTTGTTTTATGAAATCAGCATTTACTTTTGTTTCTAAGAATTAGCTTTACTTTCATAAGAAATATCAGATCATCTTTGAAGTCATTCTGAAAAATAACTGAATCTTTGTGTTAGTATAAAAGGGAGAACTTAAAATTGTTCTAACTTAGCACTCTCTCTACAGGTTCATCTGGATCTGATGGATTGCAATCAATTTTTAATTGTGTACTAAATATGGTAATGAATTGTAATTAGACCACAGAATGGTTAAAAAAACAAAAAAAAAAAACAATGGGCATCATTTTTCTACACGGATTTGTTTAGGCTAGTCTCCTCATCTTAATTATTATAATCAATGCAAACTAGTGTATTAAAATAATTGTTCATCTTAAAAATTCAGACCAAAATTACCAGAGTGGTACAGACTCTAACAATAACAACCAAGATGAGGATATAAGTCAGAACAAATCAGTATATAAAATAAATGGGATTAATATTATTGATAAAAATGGATATTAGTTATTGATTTATATGTGGAAACTAGGCTGGAATCAAATGCAAACATATGATCTATCCAAAAGAAATGGAGAACTGCACTTGAGATTTCATAAAGAACACATTTTCACATAGAAAAGCAATTCATATCATCTACAAGTTCCTTATATATATATATATATATATATATATATATATATATATTAAGTCAATTGAAATGTTTTGGTATTTCTAGCAGTTGTTAGGTTATTGCATAATAAAGAAAATTGACAAAAGTATATCACAAGTTATATATTCTCTTTCTTATTGCTAAGGGCACCACCCTTTTCTTTGGATTTCAGTTCCATACTTGGGATCAGTAGAGAAAATTCCTCACCCTAAGGCAAGGGATGAGAGTTACAGTTTTTGGCTTAACTTGACAGCTCACTTAACCTCTGTCAATAAAAGTTCAATAGATGTAAACAGAGAGAGAGAGAGAGAAAAATAAAACGATACATTTATAGTGCAAATGAAGGAAACTACTATAATCTGAGAAGTCAATAATATAAAAGCACATCATAAAAGTTTTAACTGCTAAAAGCATAGATGTGATGGCAAGTATTTAATGAAAAAAAAAATTTGCAGTTGAGAAGAGGTTTTTACTAGTCAGAAACTTGAATGAAGAATAGGAATAATCGAAATCAGAAAAACATAGAAAGCATTAACCACATTTATTTAGCACTTAGTCCCCTTTTAGAAAATTGCTTCAGAGACATTATTCTTGATTTTAAATTTTCTTCAATAACCTCTTAGTAACAGTATAAATCAAATTTTCATGTCTTCATCCATTAATTAAATGCAGCTAAAAGTTTAAAACAGAAAACTAGAAAATACACTAGAAATGTGGATAAAACAGGATTACATAAGGTCCTTGGAATATCCAGTAAATTTGTTGCATTGCTTATGTTGTTATCATAATGTTTTAACCAATCTATTCTACAACAGTCTTCAGGTAGGCAATTAGTCAATTTTATTTTCTGTTCACTCACTTCTTAGGGAAAATAGACCTTTTCGCTTTCTTTACATATAGTATACCTGAAGAAATCTGTAGAGTAGATTAACTGAAATCTTATGGTAATAACATACATGCAAAAAAAAAAGAATGAGTTCAATGATGCAAAAAATCTTTAGATACTACTATAAAAACAGAATATACTCTTTAATCAAAACTCAAAAAGATATTTTTCAAAAAACAACTGTTATTTTATTTTCAACATGAAAATAAGAAGGTTAAGGGAAAAATGTGAATTTTCCTATAACACAGACAACATCACATTTTCACTGTTTTGAAATTTGGGTTATGTGAAATTTCATATCTCCATTGTAATGAGATTATAAACAATCTTAGTGCTGAGATTGAGAGAGGAAACCTGTTTGCATAAATTTCTTATTTGAAGAGTGGAATACAAAATCTTTTTTTCTGGGCATTTTTCATTTACCTTGTTCAAATCAAATCAAATCAAAGAGGAGGATATATTTTATTATTTTTTTATTAGCTTATCAGAGGAAAGTAAACGTAGTTTTTATTTGAATTTTTCAATTTTAAAATGCAATACAAAACTATATTTTTAAACATTGTTTTTTTATATTTATCTGAAATTGTCATATTTATTTATATCAATCTTCTTTTTAATGTTACAACAACTTAAGTTTGTTATCTTTTGAAATAAAAAATAACAATACATTCTCAAGTTAAATTTTATACAGAATAATTAGCCAATTTAAGTTTTTGTACCTGACATTTGTTAAAAAGAAAAAAAACAGACAGAGCGAAAGGAGATATTATATGTATATGACTGGAAAGACTTTGTAAACAATATTCCAAAGTGATTTAACAAAACAAAAGCAATAAAGCCAACATGTTAAATGACCCTTTATTAACAAATCAATTTTACAAGTGCTATTACAAACCACCAAATTTAAATCTAACAACCAATCAATATTCAGCAATTGCAGAACCAACTGCAGTTGCTGCTAAGAGAATACATTTTTAATATTCCATTGGACAATACATGTTCATTATAACTATAATATCTCAAAAGTATTACATCATATTACTGCATTTAAAGTTTGCTACTTGGTCAGTTAAGTTATTCAGTGTTGCTACATCAGAGATAGGCTTGGTGATTTCAGATTTTAAAGTTTCTTCAGTTCTCTGACACTCATTTAGGCTTATGCCATTTTGTTTTTGTTTGGTTTCTTGGTATATGTGTTATACAATTTAGGGGGAAGTAAACTATTAAATAATGACTTTAAACAGGGTATCATATTTTCCATTAACTTTTAACTTCCTGTTCACAATTTCTAATGCAGCTGCACATAAAGATTTTGAGGAAAAAAGTAAAAAATAAATGTTTTAATAAAACTTTGACTAATTCTCTTTTCTTTTCTCTCCAAAAATTAAACTTGAAAAATCATTAGTTCTCAGATTTGTCTACATAATAAATACATATGGTTGGATGGGGAATTTAGTACATTGTGTATTATGTGTAACTAAAAGTGAAAATATTATCACTTAAATAATGATAATAAAAAATAAAATAAAACTTTCATTAGTAAATGATAATCTATAAATTTTCCTGATAATTCAAACTAAACAAAACTATATTATAATATAGTCATAAACCAAAATACATAATAGATATTATTATGCAAGTCAATATTTTCACAATAAAATTTCTATAAATTAACTGAAATTGGGAATAATGTTATAATACATTTTCGAGTAACATATTGTATGAGCACTATTTACATTATTTGGACTATTGTCCTCATCTTTGTTGCCATATTTATTACAACATTTCGGCCGTTGCACATTCTGGCCTTCTTCAGGTGGTTGGAATGTCGAACTGAACCCTTTATTTCGCTCACTGGGGTAGACAGTTCTCTCCATATTTTCGGTATATCAGGTCCATACCGATCCTTCAGTATCTGTCTATATTTCTGAGATGAGGTATTATGTACACTATTTACATTATTCAGACTATTGTCCTCATCTTTGTCACCATATTTATTACAATGCTTTGAACTGAACCCTTTATTTCGCTCACTGGGGTAGACTGTCTAGTTTGACATTCCAACCACCTGAAGAAGGCCGGAGCATACAACAGCTGAAACATTATAATAAATATGGCGACAAAGATGAGGACAATAGTCTGAATAATGTAAATAGTGTACATAATACCTCATCTCAGAAATATAGACAGATATTGTATGAGTTTCAACTTTTATCTGTTCTTGTTAAAAATATGAATAACTTAATTTGCTTGCATAATAAAACCAACACTCCCCAAACAAGTGAAGCATAACTATTTATAAATAAATCCAAAAGATATAGGCCAAAGAAACATTTGATTAACACAATATCTCATATACCTGAATAAATTAATATTTCATTATTTTATGTCTCAATGTGGGCTCCATGACCTTCATCAGTCTTTCATTAAAGGCTTATGCTAAATGGACATCTATCCGACAAAAGTTTTGATAAGTTTTTGATAGAGTTGCATTGGTAGGATCTGCTTTGATTTGCTACCAATCAATGTCATCTTTGTAGCATATATCTATTTCTTTAAAAAGAGGTTGAAGGAAAATAGGTCCTGTTTGATCAATTGCAAATGCATATCTCTATAGAGTAAGGATTGCATCTGAAAAAAAAACTCAGTTGGAAAAGAAATTTCACACTCTCTTGCTTCATCTGAGTATTCCTTATTTCAGAATTCAAAAAATCAACTTGTTGGACTAGTTCTTAAAACAGATAAACAGATGAAAGTTAATCTCTCTATATTTTTCCTCCAAATAAAAAAAAAAAAACTTTTACAGAAACAATATTATGAAACTTGTGAAAAACAGTTATTTATAATGACACAATTGATATTAATGAATAAATTAAACATAATTTTTTTCATATTTTTCTCACCTCAAATTTGTATATTTACCTTATGAGAATGACCTGATAAAGTCCTATTGAATTTTGAATTCTTTATCTCTTCTTTTCAGGTTAAGAGAATGTCAGTTATATTTTGATATCCAAAGCTAAAGATCCTTATTTTGACTTTAAATTATTTTTTCAACCTATTGCTGATGTTAAATTATAATCTGAGAAATTCAAAGCGCTATATTAACTGCAAAGTTGAGGAAAATTTTTAGCATAACTCAAGCAATAAATATTTCAAACTGGGATAAAGAATTCTTGTTATTGATGAATTTGATACTTGTAAAATTTGCAAACCCCATAAGGTATAAAATAATACAGAATTTTCTTATTGTAATAAATAATCTAGGCCTAGTTAGTTATAACAAGGATTGAACCTCAAATCTTACAGATTGTAATAGTGTCCTAACAACAAAGATGAGAGCAGCAGAACTAAACATGATTAGTCAAAATATTTGATGAATGAGATATTGACCAATAAAACATTTTTAAAATATAAAATAACCATAGCAACCAAAATAGAAATTTAGGCCAGAAAAAATAAATAAATAAAGTGAAAAGAAAAAAATCCTGTGGGATTTCTCAATCCAAATTGACAAATATGAAACTGATACAATGCTTATTGATGAAAAGACAAAACTAAATTTGCATCAAGTATCGACTACTAAAGCAGTATTTATTGTAAATAAATAAAAAGTGAGAAAGCAAAAGTAAGGCTATAAATCAGGGAAAATCTAAATCTATTGATTAACAACGAGTTGGAAAGTGGTTGTCTTAATGAGTTAAATGTTATTCCAATCAATTTTTACTGCCGCTACTTCATGCTGCTGAAGTTGAAAAGTGTTGGTTGTACACTACACAGGAGACAACAGCCTACAGTAAAGAAAATAAGATACCACTGTCTTGAGACAGAAATGTAAATAAATGTTTTCATTTTCTTTTTTAACGGAATCTATAACTTATAAGTGAGTTTATTTCTGGCAGCTAGAGCAAGAAACTGATGACCTAGAGATTGTAAGTTAAAAAAAGTGAAACAAAAATTAGATTGTATCTGTGTACTAAATGAAGTAAGATACAGAATGAAAGAGTTTGTTTCAAACTAAAAGTATGTTAACCCACTGAACACAAAGAGTTTTGATAATTTTAAAATAAAGATGGTTGATTCTTCTTTGCTTTATATGATGATATTTAAAACAACAAAGGCACAATATATATATATATATATATATATATACATACACACACATACCTGTCTATACCTATAAATGCTCTATCTCCAATATTGACCACTCTTCTATAAATATAGCAAATTTTAAACCATATATATAGCACACTGGTTCATACAATGGTTTTCCACATATAAGGGGCACCCATGTTCAAACCCTGCTGAAGTGCACTTCTTTTCCTTTTTTTATTAAAGACTCAAAAAACCAAGGCTGATAGATATCAATTATTCTGTTAAAAAAAAACAAAAAACACAGGTGCATACTCAAACATGTGTAGATCCCACCTCTGTAAAATACTGATTTCGAAAGTTGGTTCAGGCTAGGAACTTTTCAGCATCCCCTTATAAAAAGTGTTGAAAATATAAACACTTTGTTACTATTTAAGAGCTCTTATTCAAATCACATTCTTTTCTTTAACAAAAGTTTAGTAGATGCTTACTAAGTTGAGCATCTTCTAGCATAAGGTCATAACTGTGGAGTACTCATGAGGATCAAATATATGGCCAACATCTGGTGAGTTTAGTTTGATAACCATTAGTTTACGGTAGGCACCTTAACAAAAATTGAAATTTTCTGTTACAAAACAAAGCAAACCTTGATAATTTCTAAACTAAGATTTAAACATAATGAAAGGTTGATGAGAAGAACAAAAATATTTCTTGACTCTTGACAGGATTCCAAATTTCTTTAAGGTGAATTTTACTGCTTTTGACATCCTAAGAATAGAAAACTTACTAAGATCATATGAAGTATCATTCTTACTACTATTTTTAATATATTTTCTGCTACTTTCACAAGAGTTCTTTTTCTGTATTATTTTAGAATAGTGAACTATTTCTGCTGGACTGGATTCAACTGAATTTGAAAAATCAGAATAAAATGTTTAATTGTATAAGTTTTTCAGTAGTCTAAGACTTCATGTAAATAGAGTGTACTTCTTGCCATCTTTGTCTTTTACTGAGAGTAAAGTAAAATAAATGGACTTTGTGACTTTCTGAGAAATTACATTCATTTTTTTACAGTTGTATCATAGAAAACAATCTCTCTATCTACAATTACTTATTGTCCTATATTTCCTAACTGCTTCTATTTTAACTTTTTTTTGTTATAATTTTTTGTTTATTTCTATTCAATTTTTCCTTCTCATGTTGCTACAAGCATAGTGAATTCCATGAATAATTTGTCTGAAGACGCTTAAAATTATGATCGTTATTTCCTCTTCCTGTTTTGTTTCTCTTTTTATTAGGCATTTTTTCAGTGATTAATTAATTAATGATGGATGGTATTACTTCTATGTGCCATGTCTCTTCAGGACATGGGAGATCATGGCTATCCATGATTTCCTTTCCAGCTTTTAGTAAAGTTTGTCTTTTTGCTATCTCTCCTAATCCCTGTTCTGCCAACCATTTACATAAGCTTGTTTGGTAGGTAATGTTCTGTTTTCCTCTTTTGCCTTCAATATGTCCTGTGAGTGTTAAATCTTCTAAGCCCTCTTTCCTTATAATGTGCCCTAGAAATTTCAAATGGCTCTTTCTGATGTTAAATATAAGTGTCCTTTTAGTTTCTGTTTTCTCTAAAACTTCATCATTGCTCACATGTTCAGTTCATGGTTTTCTCTGTATCCTTCTGTAGAACCTCATGCCTCAAGTCTTATCTTCATCTGTGATCAGATTGTCCATTGCTCAATACTCCTTTTGTTTTCAATGACATTTTCCTGCTTCTTAATACATTGCTTTGCTTTTGGAAGGCATCTTTTGCTAAATCAATGCACCTTTGGATTTCAGTGTCACATTTTTCATTCTCTGTTAAAACACTTTCTAGATATTTAAATTTTAATACCAGCTGTATTTTAGTATCCTCAATTTATAATTTGCATGTTGGGCTGTTTTTTTTCTTTCTTTTTTTTTTTTTTTACTGACAACCATACATTCTATCTTCTTGTAATTAATGTTAAGTCCTTTTTTTCTAGTTTTCCTTTTATACCTTCTGTAGCAGTTGCTGTATTTTTCTTTCTGCATCTGTTATCAACACTGTGTTATCTGCATATCAAATATTGTTAAGAGTGTGGCTACGATCAATGAATCCTGGTAGGACTTCTAATTTTCTCAGGAATGCTTCACTGTATAAGTGATGGTACTATCTATGGTAAGATGGTACTAATCTATGGTATATGATAGTAGTACTACTACTACTATTATTGATTATTTTTGAGAAAGTTGAGATTATTAAAAAATAAAAATACTCAATAATTTATCTTTAGTTTTATTTTTTAAATTATTTTAAATTATTTCAGGGATCTCACTGCATAAATTTTAGAAAATTTATTTCATAATGTACCTATTTCTAGAGTATACCAGATTGAACTAGGAAGCTAAATTCCTAATTTAGGTACTTTTATATGAAGAGCTGAAGTGGGTAAGTAATATTTCTTTGCTCAGCCCTGAAGAAAAATATAAATTGCATGCATTTTTGTCAGTGGGAGTTCTGCAGTACTGCAATACCACAATTTGATCTAAATACTTAGTGATTTCTGAATTGATTTAAAACTGTACCATTATTCCCAATATTGGAAACATTTAGACTTAAATAGACACCAATATTCAGAGAACTTAAAACGATTATTTGGTTACTTATTTTAGTCAATTCATTATTTAAACAATTTAGCATGAATAATCAACAGTGCTTTTTATAGCCATCTGTCACTTATTATTGCCAACTAAGACTGTTTTATATTTACAGAAGTAGTGAAGTAATCATTCTAAGTAACACAGTTAATCAAAATAAGTGTCAAGTAATTTGTTGTGATATAATTATATCTTTATCTGCATTTTTATTATTGACTTAGACTTTACATTATTCAGACTGTTGTTCTCATCTTTATTGCCATAGTCACCAAGTCAAGTCACTTTTATACACTGGGCCATCCTCAAGGACACAAGGACCGGTGGATAAAAATGTTGGTTGGATCCAGTGATTTGACCCAAAGAGTTATGAGTTCAATACCTGGCTACTGCAGTGTGAACAAAAACTTGGGGAGTTAAAGGGAGATAACTGAGACATATGGAAGAGGCATGACATGTGAACTAAAACAATCTATCTCACTGAATGAAATAAAGGGTCCTGTTCAAAATTCCAATCACCCGAAGAAGACCAGAGTGTACAGTGGCCAAAATGTTGTGAATATGACAATAAAGATAAGGACAACAGTCCAAATAATATAAATAATTACAATACCTCATCTCAGATATATGAAGAGATAATGACTTAGACTTTTTAAATCACTACCAATGTATTATCAGTAACTTTACAAGATATATTATAAATGCTGCATCTTCTGAAACACCCCCACCATTACTATCTTTTTTGTCTATTTTTTTTATTTTTCATTATTATATTTTGCTTTCATTTGTATGAATAAAGAACAGTCATTTAACTAAATTAATTTGTAATCCTTTAAGATCACATGTAGATGCTGAGTCTTTGTTTTCTCAGTTGTGTATTAACTGATACACTTGCTTAAAACCAATTTCATTATAAAAGTATTGACTTGCATAAGAAAATCTGACAGTATTCCAATCTGTTCAAAAGTTAGATACTTGGGTATAATTTAATTTTTATTGAAATCCTGAGAAACTTCTTCCATCCAAATATGATCATTAATGGATTTGTGGATAGTTATGTAACTTGTTACAGTAAAGAAAATGTTTTTGCAACAGTACAAGATACATTGTTGCAAGTGCAACATTTGCAAATTGTTAAGAACAAAAAAGTGTGTTAACATTGTTATTATTTTGTTTTATTCTGTTCACATGAGGAAGTACTGAAAAGTTCTCAGTCTGACCAAGAAGTGATTCCAAAAATAAGTCTAATGTTTGGTCATTTGGTTAGCTTTAGAAAGTGCATTAGGACAAGAATTTTTCAGCACTTCCTTATATTATACAACTTTAGAGTGATCAATCTGAAAATGATTTGATAGAGCAATATTCCTAATTTCTGTTCTATTTCATAAGTTATTCTTCAAGGAAACATCTTAGTTGAAAGTTGTACTATTTCATACAACTTCTAATTGTATATATTATTTTGCTTGCTTTTTGAGATGAGGAATTGTTAATATCCAACTAAAGATGAGAAAAATAGTTTGAATAAATTAAAGCATATGTACAGATTGTATTTATTTTAAAAATTTCCCAGAAACCCCTTGTTTTTCACACCCATGTTTCTTTCATTGGTTACTGTAAATGTTATTCACTTGCCATCATTTTCTTATCGCCTAAGATAAGCTGATTCATCTTGTTATTTTTACATAATGCAGAGAGAGAGAGAGAGATATCTTGGTTATCTTTTTTCAATTATTTGGCAGGCAATATAAAAAGTCAGTCATTAATAATTAATTTTCCTTTAAAATTTCATTTTCCTATATTTGTATATATTAATTATTATCATTATCTTCACTTATTATTGTTATTCTAGTAATAATATTCCAGTATTCTGTACAGTAATTTTTATTACTATTAAAATTTTACACAAAGTATCATTATGAGAATGATTGCTATTTTAATTATCTTTTATTTTTTTATTATCATTATTATAACATTATATATATAATAGCCCTGTCAAGAATACATCTTAATTCCTTAACATTGAAAATCTATTTTATGTCATTTTCAATAAGCAATGTATGGATTGAGTGTTGAAACTTAAAGTTTAGATAAGAAAAATTGTGAAATTTTTTTATTAAATAATCAATTTACCAACACCACAAACAAGAATTATTTATTTTATTTGTGCAAAATGTGACCCAAGCTAAGCATAGTGAGAGTGAATAGCCCTGATAAGAAATGCTGAAACTTTGTCTACCTATACAAAATTCAAATATGAAATCCAATTGTAATTCTTGTTTTATTTTTCCTCTACTGCCAAAATTAAACATTTCAAAATGTATATAATCATTAAAATGAGTGAAAGTTTTGATGTATTTAAAAGTTTCTATGTAATACCTTCGACTGCATAAAAAGTTACTTCAATATGATAAATATATTTATTGTTGTCATCATTATTATAGTAGAAGTATTTGCATTTATTATTTATAAAAATAAGTTTTGTATTCATTATAATCATTTGTAACATTTATTTTATTATGCGTCTACTTAGAAAATATAATAATTCTAGTGTTTGTCGTTCCTATTAGTGTTGCCTTAAGTTTTATCGTTTACGTTAAAATAAAAATTGTTAGTCATTTATTTGATTCATTATCTTCTCTTTATTATCATTATAGGATTATATAAAATTTGTCATTTAGCTGATTGATGTTATATTCATATTGTATTACAATATCTTAATATTTTCTTTGTCCCTTCACATTAATTAATTTGTAACTTTTTGGTCAAGACAAATCAAAGTAATGAAATCTGTAATAGCTGAAAGGAAATAATTTGGTACAACTATAAAAATAGCAAATTTACATAAATGTTTTCCCCTGTTTTTTTTTGTTTTTTTTAAATATATTTTCCTATCTCTTTCATTTTTAGTTGTTATTTTAAATATAGCTGGCACAAAATTCAAATTAGCCAACAAAATTTTAATAATGATTATGGAAGAAGTTTCAAAATAAGTGAACTGGGTAAGTTTGATAGTATATGACAAATCCCTGCAGACACAACTTATGCTAAATATTTAAACAGCATTATATAAAAACAAAATTACATCCCTAAGATATTTAATCTCATTTGAAGTGTTAACTAAATAGGACAATCTTTTAGTCATGATTACAGTAATTTCATTACTATCCAGGAAATGAATAAATTCATTTAGTTAATTTGCACTCTCTCTATCCAGTATAGTAAGTTCTTTTTTTTTTTTCTTTTTTTTTTTTTTTAAATCAGTTCACACCAAGCCAGATGATAATGCCACTAAGATGTAAGAGAATACTGGGAGTGAAAGAGAATTTTTTAAAATTTTTTAGAAGGAACTAGAAACCCAATCCTAAACAAGAAATAAGGGATAAACCACTACTCCTGTACAAAAGACTAGGGAGGATTGTGAACTGGAGGAAAGGCAAACCTAACTACTCCAATTGAAGAAAAAATAAATGAATAAATAAATAGTAAATACAAATTTAGAGTTTACGCAAGGATGTTAGGAGTATACATTTGAAATAGACTTTAGAAAGAACTGGAAACCCAGTCCTAAAAAGTAAACAAGGGATAAAAACCACTACTTCTGCTCAAAAGACTGGGAATAGGTTTTAAGTGGACAATGTATGAACCTAAAGTATTTGGTTAGGTGTACTCTACTGGAAAGCACAAATTTTGGTAACTCAATACATGACAATATTCAGTTATGTCAATTAATTTAAATACACACACACAAATTCAAATATAGTTTCCTATATATACATAAATGTGTATGCATGTGTCTTTCAAACTCTCTCTCTCTACAGAGACAATTAGTGAGTGAGTGAGAGAGAAAGATATATGTATGTGTAGTTCACAATATACAAGTATTTTAACATATATATATATATATATGTGTGTGTGTGTTGACAAGACTGCCAATTCTAACAATCAGTGGAGTGCTGCATTCCTCAACAATTCAATATTTTTGATAGATCTGTAATACATTTTTTTTAAATTCATTCATTCATTCTTTTTCTTTCTTTTTTTTTTTTTTTTTATTTCACTGTCTGCTGTGAAGTATGAATAACCTAGTCTCCAGCAAGCAAGTCAAATCCCAATCAATTTTTATGACCAGCAAATGCAACAAAGTGGCACCACTCACGACTGCTGATGTCTGCCTCAGTGTGGCCTCTCTCGCACACCCTCTGCCGATACATTTGGCATCACTATATCCTGATCTCTCCTGACATGTCTGCTTTTAGAGGAGGAATCGAGTCTGCCTCAAGGAAATTAGGATTTCTTTACAGGGGGCTGAAACTATTCTGGTATTTATGAATTGAAATCAGATGATTATCATCTTCTTCTGATCCAAGTCTGACACAAGGGTAATGTTCCTCTGGGATAGTCTATAATTTGTAAGTGTCATACACTGTCTCAGAAATGGGAATTACTTTCATCAGTATTGAATACTAAGTAAATTAGCCTTAGTCTAGACTTTGGTTAAACAGCACTATTTTAAGTAGTTACTTCAGGTTTCAAACTAATGCATTATTTTACTATCTTTTTAGTATGTGTCTTTGGTTTTTACTTGAATTAACCTGGCACAAGGATGCCTTGCAAGTGTACCATATGAAGATAAAACAATAATATTTTCTAAGACCAATAGACTCCCTGTGACATATCATAGTTCATAAGATGAGGATCAATTTAAGTGATCAGCTGATCACCAAAAATATTTGTTTTTTTTTTGTATGATGTTATTATTTAAAATAATTACTTTGGAATTTTAATTAATAAATTATTTATTTATTTTTTTTGTAATTTACTTTTTTACTAAAATGGCTATGTAAAATGTACTAATTATTTTCTATACTAAATGACTTTCTGTACATACTTACAAGGTGCCCTTTAGAGTCACCAATGAACCAGACTTATATCAAAAGTCTGGCATTGCACTAAGGATTGAACCTGAGAAATGATTTACTTTATAGCTCTTTAGCTAAACCTTCAAGTTTCACTTAATTTCTTTATTTCTTATAGCTACTCCATTTCTGGACAATTGTCTTGAGTATTCAGAAAAAAATTATTTTTCTGTACATATCTTTTCTTGTTTGTCCACAGTTTTGACATACACACATTCTTCTATTTATATAAGTCAATACAGATACATATATAAAAGATGAGTCTGAAACATATACTTAGCTTGTAGATAATAAATATTTAACAAACCAGAATCTTTATTCATTTAGTCTATTCCTGTTTGCTTTTATCATCCAAAGAACATGATTATTTGAAATGGCTTTTGTTAACTATTTAGACATGTATATGAATAATATACACACACACAAAAAAAAAAAATTAAAAATAGAATCAACCGGGATAAAGTGAGTAGACAGAATTATAATACATCTCTTATATAAAATGTAAAAAAACAGAATGAAGGTCTTCAGAATATTGGATCAGCCAGTTGATCCAAGATACAAGAGGTTAGAGGCTCTAACACTTCTCTGAATTTGATTGGTTGGAACATGTAAGATTTTGGATTGTGAAGATTTTGCATTTGACATATTTTTTTATAATCTTTATATTTGGGCAGAGAGAAAAGAAGAAGACAGCAAGAGAAAAATAAAAGAAAAAAAAATGGGATGGTTAGTATGAGATGTTACTTATAATTTTGCTGGAAAAAAAAACAACTTATTTTGCTGAACTTGTAATATTAATAGTATTAACAGAGGTAATAATTATTATCTTGAGAAGGATAGTAGTGGCACTAATGATAAAGATGACAAATTTACACACTTTTTAGTCACATAAAGTAATTGTTACTAAAGAATCAACATAGTAATATCTACCATGACTCTTGTCTGTTAATCAAATATTGATTACTTTCAAGCATGTTTTCTAAAGTCAGCTTCATCCTTTACGTGTGTGTCTGTGGACATGTAGAAAATACACAGCTATGTTCTTTCTTTTGGCTATCATGTGTATACCCTGGGTTCTTTTTCTGTCATTTTATATAAAGTAGAAAATTAGGCAGAGGTAGGATTTGGGCAGCTGTGCTAATGTAAGGGAAATAAATATTTCCTACATGCAACTATTTACTTTTTTTTTTATTTGTGAATTAAAGTTGATTTTTACTTTTTATATAAAATTTTTTTAATAGCTAAGATTTATCACTCACAATAATAATACTTCTTGTAAAAGAAAAAACAGTTGTCACTTATTTTTTGTCTCCAACAACTGCTACTACACTTCTCTCCTTTCATATCCCATCATTCTCTAGTCAAATTGCCTATTATGCCATGTTATCAATAAGATGAATGATAAGAGGCTGGAAGGTGTATGGAGAATGTTGTATTGAAGAATTTCTCAAGGACATTGGGACAAAATCACAGGCAACTAAAAATAAAAGTATTTCATTTTCATTCTGTATTGTCCTATCCATCAGGCTCCCTCACATTGACTGTTTCTATTATTACTAGAAAAGTGGTTTCTATTTTAGATACTCTCTTAACTGGCAGTAATTCAAATTACTAAAATATCTTGGAAATGGCTCTAAAAATTGACTTCAATTGCTTTTCTCATGCTGGACAAAGAAAACCTGTATTTTATTTCTTATCCAACCCATTTTTGAAGTTTCCTTGAAATGGCAGAAATAGGAAAAAGAAAAAAAAGATAAACAAAGAAAATTATTTAAAATCCAAATGTAAAACATTTAAAATGCTTTTGTCAAAAGAATGCATTTTATTTCAACTCATTAAATATAATAATAATAATAATAATGGCAATGGTACTGTATATGAGAAATAATAAATATTTAAAATGGTGAAATGGATTTGAGGAAATTTTGGAATCCTGATACACAAATATTTTTCAAATATGGAGTTTTAAATTAAAATAAGAATGCCTACCCCCCCCAAAAAAAAACAATTAGTTTGCTTTTAATTTATAAGAGATTTTATGATACTTGAAATAAGCTCCACCTCAGAAAATGCAGATATTTGCTAATTTGGCCAAGTTTTAGGAAGTAGGTTGGGCTGAGAAATTTTCAGCATCTATCAGATATAGATAGTGCACCAGGTAATGGAGAAAAGATTATTTTATAAAGATATTCAATTGCAAAAAAAAAAAATATATTTTCAAAGAGATTTGTACACATGTTCAAGTTAACAAAAAAGAAAATGATTATTCACTAAATCCCCACTTAGTCTTGAGGATTACTTAAATATGATTTCATAAGCAACTGTATTCTTGGATTAGGTAGGTGTATCCACAATTGCAGCCATCAATAAATTCTTAGCATTGTGAGGACACAGGTTGTTCTCTCTCTTGACAATATTCCAGATATATTAGGCCAAGGGATTCAAATCAGGAGGGTTAGAGTGATATGTTGAGAGTGATATAATTTGGAAAATTCTCAGACAATTTCTTCCTCAAGTAAATGCATGACAGAAGAGTCTTGCTAGAAGACATATGACCACTCTATACTTTATATGGGGCTTGACCACCATGACTAGTACCTTCATGTTGGTAGTAGTATTGACCATGAGGCCCTGTAAGAAGGAATTACGTGGCATGACTTGGCTTTCCATTGTTCATAACCTTCAGAACAATCACAAACCAACATGAATTTGATATGCATCACTGAAAGATCTCCACAGAGCTACCTGTTGTTATTCCTGTTCACATGGCCAAGTTGAAGAAGCTTGCTAAATCTGAGACACTGATTGATGACCAGTTCCACAAGCATCACATATGTTTTTCATTTCCTGTCTCAGATTGGATGCTACCACATTAATGCAATTGATATATCTAAAAGAGAAATGAGAAGGTTAAAATTTGGTGAATTCCATGTAACATTAAGTTGGCTTATCTTCTATTTGTCATCTTTTAAAAGTGTGTCCTCAAATGCCTGGCTGATATTTTGTTGCATATATCTGCATTTGCATTGGTAAAGATCCACATTTTTCAAATATGTACCTCACAAATTAAGTGAATAAAACAAAAAATGCTCAAAGATTTTCAATTATGTAATATATATACATACACACACACCTGGGTGCTAAAAAGTGGTTGGCAAAACTAATACCCTAAAGTCTAACTAAACCAAACAGATTTTTTTTTTGAATCTCTTCCTAGTGAGACTAACAATTTACATGATTCCCTAGTACCTAGGTTGAAGACAAGGTTAATCCTACTTTGATCTTTTTCTTTTAATAATAGTGACTTCAAGTTAAGATGATATAGTAGATGCTCATTATCAGTAAGTCTTTGAAAGATGAGAGAAAAAGTAAAAAACCAATAAGGAGTGTGTCTAAACTGAAAAAAAAAAAAAAAAATGATGAAAAAGGAAAATAACGCAGACATACACCATGAAAAAATAAAAATTAAAACAAACTTGCACCAATAAAAAGTGTATATATAAAAGAAAAATCAAGAAGTATAAACAGTCAATTGCTGATACCCACTGATGAGGTTACAACAGAAAGAGGGATCATCATTTCAACTTAGAGCTAAAGAGATCAATTAGAAAAGATTCAACTCAATACATAAGATGTTTGGCATGTGAGAGAGGAGTTTCAGATATGACAGTCCAAAGAGCAGTGAATAAAAACTTGAAAATGAAATTGTACATGAAATGTGTGAAGCACCTTGTTACTCAAGGATAGAAAGTTTAAAGATTAGAGAGGGGTTAAGATCATCTTGAATAAGTTGGAAAATAATCCTGAAATAATTATATATATATATTTTCAAACCTTATTTCAATCCTTCATGAGCTTCTGTTCCTTAGCTATGATTAATTAATGATGAATATGTCATTTTCATTTATGAACGATTTCATCACGGTTCTTCTCTTAAGCTTGGAGAGTAATTATACATTGTTATTCCTCAATATAGAGTCTAATAGTGTTAGAAATACCTTGGAAAATTCCAGTAAGATATCTTTAATCATTTCTAAAATACAATGGTTCAAAGCTTAATATAACAATTGAACAATTTTTCTGTTACACATGGTATATATATATATATATATATGCATATATTGCATAAGAGAGAAATCCAAAATTACCTCATGAGTATAGTCTATTTCAACTAACATCAATGCGTTAGCTTTATTCAACTCGAATGGTGGATTGTATTCAGTTTTATTGACGTTAGTTGAAATAGTCTATACTCATGGAGTAATTTCTCTATTATATAATTTATATGCTCTGTTATAATAAATACATTGAGTTCTTTTTGTGGATCAGCTTTAATATTTTATATTATTAGGATACACTTGGATTATGTACCAACAGATGTATTACCTGTACTATATATATATATATATATATATACACACACACACACACACTAGTAGCAGTGATGACACTATCTCCCTATGTATATTAATCAATATGATGAACACAGATTGCACTTTGAATCAACTAATGGCAAGTTAGTCAACACAATATGTGATCATGACATTTTGAATATATTTAACAACTGATTGTGACATTCTGCCAAGGGAAAAATTAATTTACATGTTGTTGTCTCCAGTGTGTGAATATACTGTTTTTATCTTCAAATATTAACATTTTGGATCCAGGTAAAAAGTAAGTAAAGAGCTGAAAGCATTCACCATGAAAGTTAAGATAGTTCTTGTGTACACTAAACACTGACCTACATTCACTTTAGAAAACTGGAAAGGTTAAATAAAAAATAAATTGTGGTCTTTATTTAAGAACACGCACACATGTATGCATTCATGCATACATTTTCTCATGCATTATTACATCAGATTTTAATTCACAAGTCAATGTTTTCATAATATAATTGGTATTAGCCAACTTATATTAATCAAATTTTCAGAGTATGCTTTTTATATTAAAGAAGTAATAAATTTTTTATTTATTAATCTGACAGATTTTATCAGCTTTTCATGTCATTTTTAGTGGATACCAATATTTGTGAAGACACTATTTATTAAACATTATATTTTTGTCTAGCATCCTGACTATTCAAGAAATCTTATTAAAGAAAAGAATGCATTCAAGAGGAAGGATTTGCATTTATAAGGCACTATTCTATTATCCTTGATCAGTGAGACTCTTCTTGGCTGAGTTGGCCTAAACATATCAGATCTAATGACAGTTTCACCTGCAAAGGAAAATGCAGTTTCAAATCCTACCAGAGGTTGCATCTTTTTATTTAATAAGATTTCACAAATATTTAGGTTGGTAGATGAAAATAAATATATGGTTTAATAAATAAATGGAGTCTCTACTCATATATAGATATCCACTAAAAATAACATTTAAAGTTGTAGTATCATGTGCAAATTAGATAGACAAGTATAAATAGAGAACAACTGGCAAACATAGAGGAGCTATATCTAGGAAACCCAGTTGCTATTCAGAACAAAACTGTACTATGACTACTACTACACAGATATGCAAAACATAACAAAAGTTATAAAATTGTATTATATATATTTTTATATTTTGTGTTTTACAAAAACTTATCTGATGGTGTGAGATTTTAGTATGCACATTGAGGGTTATTCATTATAATGTAAAAAATATATAACAATATAAGTATTGAATGTAGTGATATATAAATGAATGCCTAATTAGCATAGCTAAGGCATAGATTATATAAATGCCCAAGCAGTAAGGGTAGAGCAACTCTTGGTATGTGTGATAGATGATTATCACTGGAATGATAAAATATGAAGGAAATCACACTTCATAACATTGATATATATATTTTTTTAATTTTAAATATATAAGGACTACTGTGGGTTGTAAGAAAAATATATGTGGAAAAGAGAAAAATTATTGAGTGTTGGGAATTCAACATTAGAAACTGTGAAAAAGTTGAACAGAGATAAAAAAAAAAAAAATTGAAAACATTTGCAAGATAAGAACAAGAAAAAAATGGCTTTAAGAATATCACAAAAACAGATTTGAAAAAAAAACAAAAAAATGAAATGGCTAATCAGTAAGAAAAATGACCTAACCAGCAAGAAAATATTTGCAAAAGCTGGTGTTGTAAATGTAAATACAGGGTACGGCAGAAATACTTCCCACATAATGATAAGAGATTAGTTAGATTGCTACTAGTGTCTTATCATTATGTGGGTGGTATTTCTGCCACACCCTGTAGGACAAAAAAAGAATATTAAGAACATTGGCTAAAGACAAAAGTAAGTAAACTACCACCTTTAAGTAAATATCACTAAATATGTAAGTTATATAAAAAAAAATTCCTGAAAATTGATTCTCAATAGTCATTTTAAGTGATGAATGTAGAGCTACATTGAAAGCTGAAGTAATGTTTTGGGCATGCTTGTATTGTGGGTAGTAAAATTATAGATCCCTTAAATTTAATGATGATATCAAGATAAATGCAAAGAATGCAAAAGTTCTCAAACAAGACATATTGTTTTTAGATTTTTTTATCTATTATAACCAAGAAGATTTAAGTTAAAGTGTACATTCATACCAGATTTTCCTATTCTGCAAAGATAATGATTACACACCTTACTAAAAAATGTATCAAAAATACAAGTTTAATGGAATGGCCTTCTGCTTTTTAGATATTAATTCAAGAGTAAATTTGTGGTCCGTCGTTAAAAGAAAGGTACATGAGAATGGGAAACAATATTCAAGCAAAGATCTCTCGGAAACTGCTGCAAGGAATGTTAAAGTTAAAACAGTAGAAAAGTTAAGAAAGTCAATTACTGAAAGACTAATAAAGATTAAAGTATATTATGGAGCTGAATTAACATAGAAAATAATAATTTATTCTAATATATAGGATATTATATTACTCAAATATATGTTTCTTTGGCCTATAGCTTTTAGATTTATTTATAAATTTTATGTTAAACTCTGAGTATTAAAACAATACAAAACAACTTATGAATATTTTTACTCAGAAGGACTCTTATAAGCTGAAACTCTCACAACATATTGTACATAGAAATATGTAAAATTTTACCAACATGATATAAAATTTAACAGAATGCAATTAGGCATATTAACAGGATAATAAACAATGCTATATAAGTTTTGAGAACAACTACTTTTGAGTATATATATATATATGGCCTGATGATTGCATCTAGCATGAAACAGACTGTCGCCTCTAAGTGTTGACTTCTATGTTCACTTTTATATATATATATATATATATATATATATATATATATATATATATAGTGCCTGTCCAAGGTCTCATGCCCACTCCGAATCTATGATATGCACCCCCACTCTACTACATTTTAACTTTCATAAAGTAGTATTCATATAAAATACAAATTTTATTGTAACCTAACTATGTACAGTAATGGATCATATGTAATAGAGGTAAACAATTCAACTAGAAAAACTGAAAATAAATACAATGTATCTAAATACAAATTAGATCATTCTATCTTAAATAAATCAACAATACTTTGACAATTTTTAACATCAACTTGAGATTTATTTTTGTTAAAAAAATGTTGAATAATTTAACACAGTCAACATTATGGATAAAAAATGGTGAATTTTATATAGTGTTTTTTGAGACTCAACATTAGCAAAACAAATTCAAAGATTTGGACAAAAAAAAGACCCCCAGAAGGGCATCAAAATCCCAAAATTTCTCATCCTTTAATAGTCAGTTGTGCTTAGTTTAATTTGTAATGCATATAAATGTAGGTAGAAAAAGATAAAATGTTGATAAGATAGGTAAATTACTGTAAAGTGGTGAACTGAAAAGTAACAAAAAAGGGCTAACCAGTTATTGCTCCTAATTTTTTTGGAGCTAATCATTGGAAAAAAAAATATGTGTACGATGACTACTACCAGAGAAGCAGCAGTATAAATCTGACCAATTTAATTTAGACCCAGAAGCCATTCTTTCTGTTAACAAAATCCTGAGTTCTATTACTAATAAACTGATGAAACTTCTCATGTATTTGACAGTGAGGAGCAGTTTGATGTTTTTCATAGATTATTGAATGAAGTTCAAGGCAGTTTTGCATTTTTTTGATGTGCTGTTACATCAGTCAGTCTCTGTATATCTGACTTCTGTCTACCATAAACCTACTTTTACTGGATTGTACACTTGGTGAGACTCTTTTTGTCCTAAACAACTAAAACTCAACCTGATCAATTTTTCTGTAACTTTCTGAGACCTATTCATAAAAATCTTCTACACCCCCCATAATGATAGTCCAGTGATTTATAATTATAAATGTCAGTGTAATGATGAATATATTGACAAAACTATTCAGAGGTAGGAGGCTAGAATTGATCAGTATGTACCAGCTAAAACCTGTCAAAGACAATATGAAAATTTGCATATGCTTGTTAATACATCTGGTTCTGTGACTGCAAAAAATGTAATAAATAATTTAATTTGTGCCTTGTTTTTTTTTTTTTTTTTTTTTTTTTTTTTACCAGAGATTCTTTTTACAGTAATCAGCAGAACACCTTCAGATTACCATCTGAGAGGACTTTGCAACATTTATATTAAGTCCATGCAGCCTTTAAGCAGAAGGCATGACTGTTAGCTCTAAATGTAATTTTACATATGCTGATTTTTCCCCTTTTTTATTCATTGTGTACATATTTATATGTTTTTGTTCTAGATTGGCCCTGAAGAGTGGGGATTGATAATTGGTTAGCCCATTTTTGTTAGATTTTTCAATTCAACACTTTATGGTGAGTAATTATTTCTTTCATTTATTTTATATATTTTTGTATATATTTATATATACTTTTAAAATATCCATTTTAAAACCATAATAAAATTTTGTAACTCCTTCTAACCCAACAGATTATTTAAATATCAAACTTGTCCAAACTAATTCTATTAAATAGAAAGAGAGACTAACTTTCATAATCTATGAATCAAAGAACATCATTTCAAAAATCACTGCAATACAATTGTTAGGGCTGGAAGCTGAAATCGGTGGTGACAAGATTGGTAAACAATACTTCTTTACTACACTGAGTATTTTTTATTTTTGATCTTTGTTTTATATATATTTTATATATATTTATACATACTTTTAAAATGTCCACTTTTAAAGCCTTGATAACATTTTGTACCTCCACAGATTACATAAATATAAATCCATTCTTTCATATACACTTAACTCAAACTATTCCAGTTCTAAATAAAAATGCTAATATATTGTTATGTGACAGTTTTATGGTCATCATTTATAATTTTATAAGTCAACTGGAGTGATATATACCTGCAATTACTTTCAAAATTTGCCAGTTTCATGGGACCTTTAATGCATCTGTTGATAAGAGTTAGTGACAGGAATAATAACAAATATATATATATATATATATATATATATATATATATATATATATATATAAATAAATAAATTAATGAATAAAAAATTTTCGCATAAGTGTTATATAAAAATATATATATATATAAATGAATATAATCAAATAAATAAATTTATGAGTAAGTGTTCGCATACAAATATATATATATATATATATATATATATATATATGATAATATAAAAAGGCTCAAACACTAATATTCCATGGTTATAATTTATTACATTGGAATCGTAATCACAATCCAATTCATCAGACCAACAAATTCAAAAAAGAAAACAGAAAACAGAACTCTTGTATAAAAAACAAAATTTCAGTGAGAATGTATTGTGTAAGAGTGAGAAAAAAAAAATTTGAGGGAAATGTATGATAACTCTAGAGAGAGTGTAATGGAAGGAAGAAGAACAGGAAAAGGCCTTAAGGTGAGGTGGGGGGAATAAAATTTAAAAGAGAGAAGTTTTAAAGAGAGGAGCTAAACAATTATTATTATTATTGTTACGTTACTTGCTTATTCTAATTTGTTTTTTTAAGTACAGATTAGTTTAATTTTACCCTCTATTATATATATATATATATATATATATATATATATATATATATATATATATGTATGTATATGTGTACATATTTATGTTTATATATATATATATGTATATATATGTGTGGATGTATATATATATATATATATATATATATATGTAGGTGTGTATGTGTGGATGTATATATATATATATATATATATATATATGTAGGTGTGTACGTGTGTATATGCATATGTGTTTATGTGTGTATGAGATAATAAATAGTAGGGTTTTTACTGGCTTAAATATTTTTATATGTTTATGTTAAATTTGTAATCTGTAGGGGAAAATTACATGTTTTTTCAAATTGTTCTTGATTACACATCATTTCTCTTATAAATGTCCCCGTTTTTAGTTTGGCCTTTTCTTCCTCTCTTTCATCTTCTCTTTTCATGTATACATAAGATTAGTAAATGCAAACCAAACAACAAATTTTCATACATACATCGGCAGTGTAAAGTGGCTAGACTTTAAATTTGGATTGTATAATCATTTATTGTGTCTAATGTCACCACAAATGTATACACACTTATCTGGTGTCTGTTTTTTAATCACTAGTGGTTTATTTATCTGATAATAACTCATATTTATCTATATCTTGTTCTTTTAAACTGTTATTCTACTTCTCTCTTTTAAATTTTATCCCCCCCCACCTCACCTTAAGGCTTTTCCCGTTATTCTTCCTTCCATTACACCTCTCTCTAGAGTTATCATACATTTCCCACTCACCCTTTTTTCTCACTCTTACACAATACATTCTCACTGAAATTTTGTTTTTATACACGAGTTCTGTTTTCTGTTTCCTTTTTGAATTTGTTGGTCTGATGAATTGGATTGTGATTACGTTTCCAATGTAATAAATTATAACCATGGAATATTAGTGTTTGAGCCTTTTATATTATATTCTTGCTCTGTCTTGTACATAGAACATAGAGCTCTACCTAGATTTTATCCTCTTGGAAATATATATATATATATATATAGTTTTTAAAATAGGATGTAGAATTCTGACAAAGTTTTTAAAAAATTTGACAAATGGAAAATTTCAGGAATGTTTTCCATTTGTAAAATTTATTAAAAATTATATATATATATATATATATATATATATATATATATATATGCACCACACACATCAGTGCAAAAGCAGTTTCAAATATTGTCTCCAAAAGTTAAAACGAAGATGTTAATAATTATATTCACTAAAAATCTTGTATTTCTGCTTCTTTGGAGGGTACATATCAGGATCTGTAGTTCTGTTTATTGCACTTGGATATGGCAAAGAAATTGATCTTTAGGTCATTTAAACTTTCACTTATTTCATGCAAATATAAGCCAAATGTTTCCAAGTCAGTTTTCTTACACATCTTGTCTATCTTATGTGACATAATTGATTATTATTCACATAACAAACACTTGTAGATATAATCAACTAACAGTAAGTGACATTTTTATTATTTTGATCAACGTTTACAATAGTAGAAAACTATTTTATGAAACATGATTGTTTTATTTATTTTATGAAAACATGACTACATTACATAAGATACAGACATAAATATGAGAAAAGTATGACTTTATCCAGTTCAACCCCAGAAAGTAACTTATAAACTGTGACAGAAGGAAAGGTGTAAATAATATTTGGATAGCCTGAACCTCACAGACAAAGAAGAGACTTAAAGTGTACAGAGACATGCTTCTACTGACAAATATTAAGTGTACCATGGACGGAGTATGTGAGCAATGAAGAAGTTTTAAAGATAGCAGAAACTGTAAGGAAACTTATACTTACAATCAGAAAGAGACAGTTGAATTTCTCAGACACATAATGAGAAAAGACGCTTGGAGAATCTAACAAAGGACATGTTGAAGACAGAAAAAGTTAAGGAAAATAGTAAATAACTGAGTCAATGAGTTTGTACAAATGAATGATGGAACAGGGACAAAGAGGGATAGTAAAAGATAAAAAAATAACTTAAAGTAATAAAAGACAAAAAGTTGTGAAGAGACACAATTGAAGGGACATGTCACACAAAAGAAGTCTAGCCCCAACTGAATGGTTGAAATTTATATATTGCAATTTAATTTAGTTCTTGTGTTTGTTTAAATCTTCTTGCATTTGCTAATGTTCAACTTTAAATCTGTAAAATCTTGTCAAGAAGGCAATTTCAAATTGAAAGTTTTCTCAGAAATATGTTCATATCTTATAAACAAGAAGAATGTTTAATCATTCAATATTTATTTGGTTTATCCTATTATTTAAAATAGAAATATTAACTGAATCAACCAGAGTTGTGTTTTAAGAAAACAGTTGCTACAGCAAAATAACTATATACCAAAATACTCAAAAATACTGTCACAAGAACCATTCATAAAACTAGCACATTTTTTAAACAGACATTATTTTCAGTGGATTTTCAAGCATACACATACACAGATCAATTCTGTGCTTCATTGTATCAGATACAGTACTCCAAAATATCTATACATGTTGTTTTCAACTTCTTGAAATCAACCATCAATTGCACCTGTTCTTATAATGACTTGGATGATCTAATTCTATAAGTTCTACACTTGGATTTGAACAGTTCATTTAGTTTTATATTTACGTACCTATATATCAATAGATTTTTCGTATTGTTGGTTTGCAAGTGCATACTCTTGCAATATCTGTGGTTTGTGCAAGTTTTTTATTATTGTTATTGTCGCAGTTTGGTTTGTATGTATTGATTAATGATGATATTTGGGTTTGTTATGTTCCAAATATTGGTTTGTTTGCACCAGGCAGCCCCAGAGGATCTTCCATTGATTGTTTTCTGGTATTGGTTGTTGAATTATACTAGTACCATTTTGTTCTTTATCTTTGTTTCTTCTTATTTCATTTTTCTTGCTTCTAGTTTATTGTTTGTTCCACGTCTATATATTTTCTTACACTATTTTTGTCAATGTTTACTTCTCTGTTGTTGGAAGTCTGAGAGAACTCACATGTTATTATAGAGGGAATTGCTTATACTTCTACTTTACTATATTTTGTAGATTCGATTATGATTTTCCTCTGAATTAATGAATATGACTTTTCAGCATATGAACACTTTTATACAGCTGAGGCCAAAAGTTTACATAGTGTACAATAATTGTCAGTTTTATTTACATTCTGAAATATACAAACTGAACAGGCTGGATAGCTGTACAATGTCAAAAAGAAGTCAATTCAAATATGAGTTGCTCAAGTCTTACAATCAACTTCAGACAGATGAGGACTTTATCTGCTTGGACTGCCTATATAGGCACTGTTCACAAATAGGACTGCTCAACTATCATCACTGAAATTGGAGGTATGTCAGATCCATCATCATCAATAACAAACAATATAAAATGACAAAACTTAATAGATTGGTCAAAATTATTTTTACATTACTTATCAATGTATTCTTTTAAATTCAAAAATTTAAAAGCAAGTTTATTGGCACAAAAATGAAACCTTTGAAAAATGTGGTAAAATAAAATTTGGACTAATTGAGAACAATATCTAACAGTATATATTCTTAAAGCACAAGAGCCATTAAGCCAGACAGTACCAATTACCACATTAAATCTTAGTGGGTGGTAATAGCATCATACTATGGGGCTGTTCTGCTGTCAGTCATATTAATTCTCTTCACTAAGTTGAAGAAATAATAAAAAAAAATCAGTTATATAAAAATTCTGGAATAAAATCTGTCTTTGATAAAAAGCTTGAAATTGGGAAACATGGCACTATAATTTCAGTGTGAAGGTGACAGGATTGGAACAAAAATTTTCAGAGTGGCTGTTACAGAATCCTGATTTAACGACCCATAGAAAATATGTGGAAGAAGTTGATGCTCCAGATTAAATCAAAAAAAAAAAAAAAAACGGCAAATCTTATTAATATAATACAATTTTACAAGGATAAATTTTCAAAAATATAAAAGTCACATTGGTCTTTATAAATTTGTTTGTGTCAGCATTAATATCCTGGTATTGTAATGGCTGACAAAGCATATTTTAAAAAGAAGTTTTTTTTTCCACTTTTTATGAGGAGCTTTTATGTCAGGTCCCTCTACAAATGTTACTAGTATCAAATAATTTGATTCTACCTGACATGCAGTTGGGTCATTACTGATTGGCTCAATTGTTTTGTTCTCACAGGAATATTCTCGTAAAGCTGGTGGTACTAGTTAAGAAAGGAAAATCATAAATATTCTAATAATAATCTCAATAGTTATTTATACAAATTTAAGTTTCTTGAAGTTGAAAGAAAAGTGTTTTTTAACAATTATGTTACTCAGTAGTTCCTAATTTCAGAAAGCTTTTTGAAGTGGTTAAAATTCTATTAAAACATGGAATTAAAAGAAAAAGAGATGCAGAACTTTGTTTTAAATAATTTCATTTATGCTTTGTGAAGATTAAAGTGTTGCATCACCTTCACTGTTTTGCAGTATCGTGGAAATGGAATTATTTGAATGTTACTTTTATTCACGTCTGTGTAAGAAAATTTGAAACCAAATTTCAAAATAAACAAATTGCCCAGTTTCTAATAAAATCTCTGAAAGCAATGTAAAATTTCATAAATCATTTCATAGGATTTTCAATTTTTTGAAAAAAGCAATTCTATTTTTATATCAGATGAAGATATTGTTCTATTTTTCATTTTGTCTTTTTGCAGTGACTGAAAGATTGCATTCAAACCCACACGAATAATTTGTTACTTTTATTCTTTTCTTTCTTGTTTGTCTATTTATTATAAAACAATCCTGTCATGATGATGAGGACACTTTGCTGTTTGTAGTGAAACTAATTTAATGACCTCACGATTGTTTTGAAACCAGTGAAGCATTGTTTTTTTGCCAGTGCCTGACACTAGGACAATCTACATATCTGAAAAACATTGAATTCATTTCATATCATAGAGCCACTAAAGATTTGGGATTTGACCTTTACTTTTTACTTGCAGTCAATATAGAATTCAGCTTGGCAAATATATCACTGCTATTTTGTCTGTAATATCCCACAGGACTAATCCAAAGCTAGATATACCTTTCATTTAGCATGGAAGAAGATAAGAATCCTTATTAACCTGACAGCAGCATCATTTCTTAAAATTATTATTACTACTGCTACAAGTATTATGGTTATTCTTTTTCTTTTTGTAGAAGAACAGTATTGTATTTGTAACTGCAGTATTTTGTTTGTGAGAAAAAACAAATTAATGTGCATCTGGGAAATATTTGTCAATAATCATTGTATTGTGCAGGGACTCAACAAATATAAAGAACAAATATTTTTACTGAAAATCCCAGGTAATATATTAAAAAAAAAAACAAAACAATAAAACAACACAACAAAATGCAATTATTACTATTGCAATTCCAGACTTTTCATATTGATTCCAAGTTATTGATTGTAATCAGACAAAAGGCCATTTTTTTTTATTGACTGTTTCTGAAGAAAGAGACAGCATTTCTAGCCCAGAAGATGCTGTCTGGATTTCATTTAAACACTAGAGAATAATAAAGTAAATGAAGTGCATGTGACCTGATCCTTTACAAAGTTGGGATTGATTTTTGAATAAAACTGAAGAGAGGTTAGCAAAAAGACCTTTTTTTTGTTAAATATTGTTTGTTGACTAATCGTCACTATTTTGATTGTTTTCAGTTATCAAAATCTTCTGTATTTCTGATTAATAGGAAGTATAAAAGATGACTGTCTTAGATTATTTTCTTTTTTATACAATGAAGACATGTATTCCTCTCTTGTATACTAGTCTTGTTTGATATATATTTTGTGAACTAAGTAGAATTAATGCAGTTTAGTTGTAGTTGCTTGTGGAAATGTAATATTTATGTTATTATCTTAGGTTTTGTAAGCAACAAGGAAGTTTTAAGGAAAATGTAAGCAAAAAAGTATAATTATATGTAAAATCAGAAAGAGACAAATGAAATTTCTGGGACAGATTCTGAGAAAAGAAAGCTTGGAAAATTTGATAATCATAGGATATATTGAAGGCAAAGGGGATAGAAGAAGCAGTGAGTAATTTAACTACCTAATGAGCTTGTATAAATGGATGACAGAAAAGGGACTGGAATGGATGGTAAAAAGAAAAACATTGTTAAGGGCTATGAAGAATAGAAAGTTGTGGAGAGACATGATCACCTGTCTTGAAAGGATACATCATAAGGAAGATGATGATGATAGACTGATTTATGCTCTTTTGCAGAAGTCAAATAATTTTACAATATTACTAAATTAAATGAAACATATTTTGACTATGGGAATGAGAGTCCCATACAGGGCCAAGTCACAATAAGAGACCAAAGAATTTTAAAATTAGTCACTGTTTTATAAACTATATGTTCACAAACCAGTCTTGAAAATAAAAGAAATGATCAATGATGGTTTAAACTAGATCATCATTAACTTTTTGGTCTTGAAAAAAACTTGTCCATCTGACAATTTTCAAATATATGAGATGAAAACAACAACAAAAACATTTGTAGGAAATCAATATTTGAATGTTAAAGATAACAAAAAGTATGGAAAATTTAAAAAAAATATTTTGATGCTCATACATATCAGCTTCAAAATATTATGATAGACTTTGTTGATAATTAATATTTCACTTTCAAATAAGAATGTGGGGTTGTTATTTAATAAGCTTTGCTTAGTCTAGCACAAGGTAGCAAGTGTGGAGCACAGAGTGATGGTTCAATTCACTACTCAGTAGCTCACTAATCCCCCTGTGACACCCCCCACCAATTACTCAGCTTAGTTCATCTTTAATATAAAGTCACAAGTAAAGGTCACAGAGTGAAGATTGAACTCCCTGCTCAGTATTAATGCTAAATTAGACTATTTTCTTAACCCTTAATGGTAATGATAATATTAAACATTTCCTTATAAAGAAACATTCAGCATTCATTAATGGTGCAGATTGTACTACTGTCAGTTAGAATTCATAAAATCTTTCTCTTAAAACAATTTTTCAGGAAGATAGTTTTCTCATGTCCAGTAGCTGTTATCACTCTTTCTAGTATTAATTTCTTTCCTAAATTTTCTAGTTTTTGTCCTAACCTTTTGTTTAAAGTAGTGTTCAATGTCAACATCTTGATTATGTCTTTTTGTCTTTGAGTTACATGCAAAATCCATTTTAGCTGTTAAAAATTCACAAGTGATGTCATTTTTGCTATTTCGTACAGTTCTTTATGATTCTGTAGTGCCAGTCCACAAGGTTCAATGAAGTGTGGTATTCACCAAGACCCATAGAAGTGTGGTATTCACCAAGACCCATAGAAGTGTGGTATTCACCAAGACCCATAGAAGTGTGGTATTCACCAAGACCCATAGAAGTGTGGTATTCACCAAGACCCATTTATTCACTCAAATCATTTTTAACCATTTTAGAAAATGCCAGTCATCATGGCCAGTGCATGGGTGATGTGCCTCTCTAATCTATGGTACACCCCCACATTACTAACATATCAATTTTCATAAGCTAGTATTCATATAAAATACAAATTTTATTGTAACCTAATTATGTACAATAATGGATCACATATAATATAGGTGAACAATTTAACTAGAAAAATTGAAAATAAATACAATGTATCTAATTACAATTTAAAGACATGTCATAATAGATCCTTCCATCTTAAATAAATCAAAAATGTTTTGTGGCAATTTTTAACATCAACTTGAGATTTTTCTTGTTAAAAAGTTGAAGAAGTTAAACATTCAACATTACAGATAAAAAAAAAAAATAAAAAAAAAATAATGAATTTGATATATAGTGTTTTTTTGAGACTTAACATGAACAAAAAATAAATTCACGGATTTGGATGGAAACAAAAGACTCCTGAATGACATCAAAATCTGTAAAAGTTTTCATCCTTTAATAGTCAATTTTGCTTATTTTAATTTGTAGGTAGAAAAAAAATATTGGTAAGATAGCAAGAGTCACAAATGGTATGGTAGTACACATCAGTCATGGGTGTCATCACTGTTTTCATTCCAATTCCAGACACCAAAACTCTAATAATGTGTGTTTGTATGTATATTTCAATATGTACGTATACTATTTTCAATAACTCAACATGAATATTTACAAAATAAGTTCAACTTTCTTGCTTGTTAATCAAATATTGATTACTTGCTAGTATAGTTTTTAGAAATATGTTCAATTTTTATAAGATAATCAGCAACATTCATTAACTAACACAATAAGAAAATTCATAAATTAGTAATAGTTTATAAGCTTTGAAAAATTAAATTAAAGCAAATATAATTCATAATTTTAGAAGTTCTTTATTCTTAATTAAATGAATAGGCTCATAGGATTGAAATGGAGTAAGCAACAAGTGGAAGCCAGCTGATCAACAAAACCAACTTAACTAAGTGGGGAAAAAACACAGCAGCAGTTGAATGCAGGATATATTCATGACACAAATGTTCAGAAATCAGTGTTTATACATTGATACTTTCTTTAAATGAAAGAAAATTCCCTTAACTAACTACATTTTACTAGGGGTAGTTTTGCCCAACAGCACAAGCAACTACAAAACATTAACCTGAAAACTCAAGTCATACTCTTAAATAGCCTCATTAGATTGAGATTTTCATATGCATATGATGGGACCAAACCCATTCAGAAATATCTAAACTGTCAGTTGTATATGACTACTTTCTCATATCAATGATGAAAAATTACTTTAATCAAATGAAGTCTGTAGGTCTTAGTGAGGTCTAGACATCTCTAAACTTTGTGGACTGGTGCTGCAGAATCACAAAGAATGGTACTAAATGAGAGAAACCAAATGACTTGATGAATTTCAATAGCAACAACAACTAAAATGGATAGAACATGTAACTCAAAGAGAAAATAATGGTATAATCAAGATGTTAACATTCCACACTATTTTACATAAAAGATGAGGAAGGAAGCCCTACAAATACTGGAAAGAGCAATAACACCTTGAAAAATCTATTTTTCTAAAACACTGTTTTAAAGGAAAGTTTTTATAAGCTTCAATCATTGTTAACACTGACTGCCCAGTCAATGAATGCTGAATGTTTCATTATAAGTGTAGAGATACAAAGGCAATTATCTCCCTTTGGTCAAGATAAGTCATGTGGGTCCCATGATGGCTGCTTAGTGACGTTACGCCATACAGTGATAAAAGTGGCCAGTCTTTCAGTCGGTTTACAGGAGCAAATTGAGTGGTACCTTTTTTTTTTTTAGTAAGGGCTGAGGTTAAATCTGCTTACCCCAGTAGCTTACAAGTCCATGGTGCCATTTCCCTTTGGGAATATCCCCAAATATAGAAAGAAAATTTGGCTTGCAGTCCTCAATTTGGGAAAACCCAAGATTCACCATTTCCTGTTCTTGGACTATGTCCTTGCCTGAATCATAGTAAATGAATCCAGGCTGTTTGAATCAGGAGTTCTAAACATGGCTTCTCCAGAAACACAGAAAAATCTTCATATTATATGTAAGACCCTATCTTTCTGTTCTCTTTACACTCTGCTTGCTATGTAGATATATGTAATATTTTTCTCTGCATGGGACACATATATATAATTTTGTGTATGACATGGTATTATAAAAGTCTCCCTGAGAACAAAGCATGTTTGTCATTCTTTTTCCATTCAGCTATTCTATTCTGCCCAAGAACTATGGTGTTATTTTATCATGGAATATGATAATGTCCATAATGGGGGAAATATAAATAGGAGAATAAATAATTCTTCCATAGTTCCATCCTGTCACATTGGTAACCCCAATACGATATTATTTACCTGACATAAGATATTATTATTACCCATTAACTGTTGAACATTATATATTATTATTTACCTCCATTATAAGGAAAGAGCTAATATTACCTTTATTAGATTAGATATTTTAACATGGGATTGACAATTCGAATTTTTAAAATATTTTTTATTTCATCAAAATTCAGTAAATGTTTTAAATTAATCTCTGATGGTCAATATTATTTGAATTAAATGTAAGAGCCATATGTTTGCATAAGATTTTTAATGTGTACATATTATAAAAGCTGTTACAATGTATTTATTTTTTGGAATGAGTTTAGGAACATTTTATTTTTGTTAAAATATGAGACATTCTTTCCTGAAAATTAAAGCTGTTATAAAAAAACAACAAAAAATCATATTCATTATATGACACTAAGTGTAGCTAAGTATGACACAAGATTAATGCTACTACTATTATAAAAATATCAATCAAAAAGTCGATTTTTCTTTGGTTGAGAAAAACAAGCATTTAGCACTGGTCTTACATATTTTTTACTTTATGTAAAAAAACAAAAAAACGAAAACAAGAGATTCTGTGTTTTTCTGGAGAAAAGAATTATCATTATAATGATGACACAAATACAATATGAAAGACAAAGAAGAGTTGTTTTTCTTGTTTTTTTTTTTTTAAGTTCTGAAGATTTACTATAGTAGGGAAAAGATTTTTGGAACTGGTATCGTGTATTGGTCACACATGGGAATAAGACCAAGATGTGAAGGGATGGTTTATCTTGGAAGCAGAAGAAGCCTTGTTACTATTTTCAGAATTATTTTCTTTTGTTTTAGAAAATACTTCTGTTTGTGTCTGTTGACTCTGCTTCTCAGCCAAAGATAAACATCTACATTTCTCTTCTACTTTTGGTATTCTCTGCTAACTTTCCATCCTTTAAAATTCAATAAATCAGTGTAACACTGCAAATGATGACATATCCTTTTTCTACCACCACCACTCACCACTCAGCAGCATGGTATAAATATTTAAATCCTCTGTACACATTTGTGAACAATAAGCCTTGTCTACAGACACATACACACACAGTCTCTCACCAGAAGTTCATACACATATATAAATAAATTTGTATTGTAAATATGATTGCAGACACAGACATATTCAGGTATGCAATTTCAAAAAGGTCTGGTAAACACCAAATTTGATAGATATCTAAAATTTAAAAAAACAAAACCAAAAAAAAAAAAAAAAAAAAAAAAAGAGAGAGTCCAAATTTTGGCACACAATCATATTTCCTTTCATCCTCCTCTCTTCTCCAGACAAAATTTATTGACAGATTATTGTGAGTCCAAATCTGAAACATGTTCTCTCAGTTTAAATTAGTTTGCAAATAGAATAGAAAATATGTTTGTGTAGACACAAATGTTTACAAACTACTTCTTTTCCATTTATATACACAATAATAAATTAAATTTTGTTTATAGGTTGCTATATATGTATTTCCTCTCAACCAGAGGATCATAAAACTCAAAAAATAACAGCATATATTGTAATTTTTCACATAAAGGAACATAGTTTCTTCCTTTTTTTAACATTTTGACAAATTTCAAATCAGGCTTAGAAATTAAATTTTACTTACAATATTGGAAAATAATAATGCCTTTTGAATCTGTATATATAGATATAGCTTAAATCAGGTAAAATAAAACATGTTACTTCAATCTTATATATACTATAATAGAGTATGTAAACAGGTATATTTTATTTTTATATATATATATATATATATATATATATATTAATGATTGACTTTTCAAAATTGGGAATAATCCTGAGACAAAGAGGAAATTGAATCAGAAACCATCCAAGGTTCATTTTAGAAGAAAGTACAAGAAATATGATTCAAGCTTTCGACTTTCTTAAGTCATCATCAGGGTAGGTAGAAACAATTAGTGAGTTTCATAGAAATCATGAGTAACATAGGCAAAGAGTGTTGTAATGTAGGAGAGGTATAATGTGTGTGTGTTTTTTATGTACATTTGAGGATGTGGGCCCTTAAATTATTTATTTAAAAAAAAAAAAAAAAAAAGCACACGTCACACCTCTCACTAGTCCTACTTATTTGGATGATGGCTTAAGAAAATCAAAAGTTTGGTCCATCTTCCTTGTACTTTTCTTCCAAAATCAACTTTGGACAATTTCTGACAGAATCTTCTCCTTTCTGAAAAAGATTTTTTTGTAATTTGAAAAAGTCTATCATTAAAATTAATCAACACAAAATGCCTGTTGTTTTAAATATTTGCCTTAAAGAACATTTGCTGCATATACACAGTGTATATATATATATATATATATATATACTTGTGTGTGTGATTTTGTTTGAATAAGAGTATGAGGTAAATGTAGACTTAAAGATTTACCTGATAGAATAGTGAATTTCTTTTTAGAAAGTGCTAGTATAGGATAGATTTGGTTTGAGTACACGTATAGGTTTAGTCAGTATCGCTATGGGATTAGTATTTAATATGTAAAACATTGGATTAAACTATGCAATAAAGATACCAGCTCACCTTGTTATTGATTCC